>JBBYHO010000008.1:12265211-12298483 GCA_038382025.1 Adansonia gregorii | reverse complement strand
TTAACTTTTCCCGTCTTGATTTAAGATGCGCCGAAACCCATTGTTGGATCGTTTCAAAATTAAGAGAATGAAGGGCCGCCAGCCCGCACAGACTTGCCCATTTATTAATGTATTTTCTTATTAATCGGGTTACTAAAAATTTTTTTTTCGAATTATTCTAACAATAAAATCTTAAATATAATAAATATGTTAATTTACATATTCATTTAGTATTTATATATTTTTATATCATAATTATTTTTATAATATTTTATATTTATATAAATTTTAATACGTTAATTATTTATATTTTATAAATTTTAAAATTTTTATATATTTATAGTATGTTTGTATTATTATGCTCGTACCTTGCATGTCGTGTCTAAAAATTTATTTGAGGAGATTATCTCTCATCGTAGAGAAAAAAATTATTATTATTAGTTTATTGAATTTATTTTGAAGGAGAGGCTTATTAAAATTTCAACAGGAAAGTACGGATCTCCATTGGACCGAGCTCCACCATAAGAGTTGAGTTATCAACTGGGCCTCCTCTAACAGGGGAAGGCTCCTTCCCGTTTCCACCTTCGACTTTCCAGGACAACTTCTTCATCTCGGACTTCACTTGATTTGTTGTTAAGCTCATTTCTTTCACTTCCTTGATCTGAAAAAAAAAATTAAAAAAAAATCAACAACGAAATGAAGCTCAGATTTTGTTAGCTCAAGAATGGCTACTTTTCTTATATATGGAGCTTTGCTTACTGTTCTTCCGTTAAACATCTTCTTTAGTTCAACCTCAGCCAGTTTTGAATATTTAGAATCTTCACCCTCCTGATAAAATGATTCAGAATAATCACAAGAAAAGTCACGTCAATGTATTTCTTGCAGTTCTACAATGGCTTAGCAAACTGTGCTTTTAAATGTAAGAATTTTGAAATGCGGATTAAGACATCGAGTTACTTGCCTGATATAGATGTGCTAAACGGAGGAGAGTGGTTCCATCATCCAATTCCTGCAAAAACTACTAATTTTAGAGGAAAAGAGATAGCTGATTTAAGTAGAGAATTACATGTTAAAAATTGGATTACAAAAAATTGTCACCTGAAGAGTGATTAAAGCAACATTGAGCGGCAAGCTGTACCCTGGATCCATGGCAGTTGTTTTTGTCAAATGGGATGCTTTCCAGGTCTCGACTTTCTGAAGGGATCAATCATTTTATATCACAGTTGGACATATACTTTGTTGCAGAATCATGTTAGATATTACCTCATGTGTGAAAGCTACAAGAAGAGGTGAGTAAACTTCTTGACCAGTTGTTCGACGCCAATGTGCACCCTCCCCGATTCGGTGAATGCTAATATAATAGTTCCCTCGAATCTGAGCAAAAAAAATGTATCAGATTCAAGCAAAGGGCATCTGGAGTTTTGCAGATTCTATTTGGTTAGACCAGTTTCAGAAGTTACATGAACAGTTGTGCAACATTTCAATATTCAATCAGAATGTTGGTATGAATGAATATTGAATAAAATAGTATTGCAATGAAAAAGTTTACCGTCAGTCCCTCGCATTTGCTTCCTACACAGACGCTTTCATCGAGGGCTTCGCCTACTCCTCTGGAATCATCATGGATCATCCGCCTAGTGCATTAGAAAAGTGAGTTTTGCAGGTTCACATCTTTGTTAAAAGGGCATGTATCGGAGACAGATATGGAACACGAGTATTTTAGGAGAATGAAAAGTCCGAATAACGTAAGTGTGAATGTTTGAAAGCAGAATGTAAAGGAAACCTGTGAAGCATTAGTTCTATTTCTCCATCTTTAATACTTGATCCTCCAGTGGCACGATCAATCAAGACAGATAATTCAGATTTCTTATCCACGGTATAAATTCCAAGGTTAATCTGGAAAAGTTAGAGAAAGATTGATTTGAGACATTCAACATAGCAGAAATGTTCCAAGACACCAATATATTTAGTATGAAAAAGAAATGCCAGAACCTTAACGGTCCATGCCATGAAACCGATAAATAAGCAGATCATGGTAAATAACTGCTTTTAAATGATCCTGTATATGCTATTGACTATTAGAACAACGAGTTCTCGAACACCTTTATGAA
The DNA here is from genome assembly GCA_038382025.1 of Adansonia gregorii. Classification (NCBI taxonomy): domain Eukaryota; kingdom Viridiplantae; phylum Streptophyta; class Magnoliopsida; order Malvales; family Malvaceae; genus Adansonia; species Adansonia gregorii. The sequence goes on along the minus strand of JBBYHO010000008.1, from coordinate 12,296,393 downwards.
GTGAAGAAATTGAACTGTTGTTAACATGTTGTGTAAAACCATATAAAGGAACAATCATGGAGGCTTCAACTAATTAATCTCAAACTGCCTGACATTTAACTAAGTCAGTGACTCACAGCATGATAGTAAGGAACATTTTGCTTAGATTTTGGCCTGCTGGCCAAGACTCAAGCTAAGTAATGATCGTGAATTTCGACTTGTAAACTAGAACTGAGACAATTACCGGATAATAATTTCCTGCTACAGGTTGAGTAACTGTGAGGTTCCAATCTTCCCTGAAGTCTCGAACCTGAAACCGAACCATGATCATACATTTCAGGTTGGCAACATAAAAGCCACGGTGCAAGTAGAAACCTCATAATGTAAGATAACCATTGAAGCATGTGAATCAGAATATATTTATAGCCACCATGCAGGTAGATACCTCAATATATATATATATATATAGCATGTCATGAAACTAATACAACTTCATGTTCTTCGGAAATTACCCGCTTTAGAAAGTCTCTCCCATTAGAATCGGTATAAAAAACCTTGTCAGTGACCATATTAGCTGTCAGCTGAGTAATAATCTCTTTTCCAACACCATCATCCAAGGGAATTGGACCGATCTTCAAAATAAAACATTGTCAGAAATACTTGATAATCATCAAGAGAGATGACACCAATCTACTTTAAACACAATAGATAACATTCACCTGAGACATTGCTTTCAATAACAGACGCAGTTAGAATTCATTTTAGAGAAAAGATAGATAAGATTCGAATTCGTTTTAGATTGCCTTACAGTGAATTCGATTTCAGCGTGCTCTTTGTCTTTGTAAAGTCTGGTGACCTAATGAATGGACATAAATAGAAAAATTAGCAATTCAGAAATTTGTGAAGCACTGAGGTGAACTCATAGACAAATTATGACCTGGTAGATCCATTCATTGAACTGTTGGTAAACCTCGTCAACTAAAGGTCCACGAGTGACTTTCAATGGCACCTGCAGATCGAGCAAAACAGTTTTTAAGAAAATAACATGCAGAAGATAATGCACAACAGAATAAACTAGTGACATGTATTAAATTGAGAAATAGGATATTTCTTAGACTTTTGATATGCCTAATAGATAACAGTGTTCAATAAGAGGCTTACCGATCGTGAAACAATGGTTGGAGGTGCCCCGTTAGGCCGGAATATATATGCCCCAGAAGCCTGTAAGGTTGATCATAATTACAAGACTGGCATTTAAGCTGGTTCTTACTACCTCATGAAAACACTTATATTTGAAATCCGACTGTAGTGATTGCTTACCTGGGGGTCAGAATCACCAGCGCTTGAACCATACCAGAGGTAGCTCTGCTGCACTGGTACATCTACCTGGTTGAATGGGAAATCAAAGGCGCATACCAAAAAGTAACTGAACCAGCATTCAGAAACATCCAAAAATAACAAATCCAAGAGGGGGATCCAGTATAACCACACCAGATCAAGAGATTTGCGTCTAATGATCATTGTCTGGAAATACTAAGAACTTACTCCTGTTCGAGAATTATACATCCGTTGGAGTTGGCCAGAACTAGTAGAAAAAGACATCTTTAGATTTCCCTTTCCAATTTCAACTGTCCCTTTTCGTGGGGTCTTTGTTGCTGAGATTATTCCAAGTCTCTCTTGTCCGACACCATTGTTTTCAAATAAATAGATAGAACATATCAAGAAAGGAAATCAGTCTCCCACAATTTACATTTTCGTTTTGCAAATAGGCTTCAAGAGTTCAAAATTGTTTTCAACTTAATTAAATTTCAACAATAGTCTAGTACTGGAATTGAAAGAAGTGAAATCTCTACCTTTGCCCGCTCCCTTAGAAATGAAGTAAGTATTCGATCCTAGTGGTGGTATAGATACTTGAAAAAGTAGCCAGTATTTCGGAACTTTATCCGATGTTAATCCCAAGTAAGCCTTTGCATAGAACTCCCTTACATTTCTTGTAACATTATCCAAAGCTAAATATTGTGCACCAATGTTATTGCCAGATGAATCTTGGACAACAAGATTGGCATCGTTAACCTGTCAATGATATCACTTCCAAATAAGATTATAAGGGAAATAATTCTTGGTTATGTTAGCCTCAATAAACTGCAGAGAACTAGTTGGACTTCAGCAAATGTCAAGGAAATCCTACTTAATGCTTTCAATCAAACATTAATCTCGCCAACATCGTACAACAACGTCTCATAGAGACAATATTTTATCTGCATTTCCATAAAGAGAAGTATCAAAATGTACTTACTGGTATTCTAACAATTTCAGTACGATCCCATGCAAGAGGATTATATGCCACCACCACCTGAAAGTGACAATTTTCCAAATGGCGAATGAAATATTCTTTAAATTTTGTTTTTTTCTCTACCTTTCTTTCGGAACCAAAAAGTGAATGAAATTTTAGAAATGAATTCTTACAAAAAAAAAAAACTAAAAAATTGCGCAAAAATTACCAAACTCTTCCCTTCCGGAATGTGCTTCTCTGTTGCTGGACAGTAACTGATGTTGACTAATTGGCACTGTTAGAAATGGTGGAAAGTAGCGGTATTAGAATTGGAAAATATTTAATTTCTTTGTCCTGGTTAAATCCATGAATCATGATGAATATGTAAGAAAAATCTCAGATATGTGACATATAAAGAATATATGTATAAAAGGACCATCTCTTAGTCCAGTTAACGAGACATTAACACCTCTTGATGCCTTACCTGGCTAAATGTCATTGCGGATTCTTCACATTTATCTCCAGAATTTTTCTTGGTTAGGCATGAGAGAGCCAAAGATGCAACAGCTTCAGTCTGCGACATAAGAAGTTGCTAAAATTTCAAGGACAAAAATAGAAATCTGACAGACATGAACAATAACATTGCAAGATATGTAAACAATCGTTTCAGCTGCCAACCTCAGTGATTCCTACTGCAAGGCGTTTTGAGTAATCATTAGTTGTATGCTGTTTGGCAGTACCACTTATGGCATCATGGTGCTGTGCAATACCCAAAGCATCTCCCAAACTAAAAGTATTGGGACCATTGGATCTCTTTCCCACCAAGAATTCGAGTTGTCTTGCTGCCTACTCAAAGATATGGAAAAATCAGTTCAAATTTAACCATTAACAACATGCAAAAAGAGGCTCTATCCCTTGGCAAATCATAGGTCAAAACCCATTTACGAAGAAATAGGGTTTCATCAATGCTTCGTCAAGCAAATGCAGTCTATACAGGTAGAGGAAAAGAGTTCCTCATGTCGTTCGGTCTCAACCTTGCTGCACGAGAATTAGGAGTAATTTTGATGTCATACCAAATAATATCCACTAAGCATCCGAACATATCGTTTCAAAGCTGGCCGACTTGTGAAATATCCAGTCCAGTAAGCGTTTTGGCTGTCTGCATAACTGCCCCAAGGATCATCAGACAAGCATACGTGTAGTAGATTAGTCTTAGGTTAGTTAAGTGGAAAAGAAAAAAGGGGTAAAGCAAAATGAAGATGAGAACAATGACAAGGACAAGAACATGTAGTGCTCACGGAAAATAGTCATCGGTTTTAAGAGACCATGATTCATCTGCACCATTTTTTGCATCGGTATAGATGGATGGTGTAGAATACAATGCATTCACTCTGCCATCCTGGGAAAATGAAGCACAAATAACAAACACTTTGAACCAACCTATTACGCGTCAAGGGTAAATTCAAGCGTAGGAGCTATAATTTTGAAAACTTAGTGATGGAATTGATTTCGTCAATTGAATTACCTTGTTAACATAGTGAATTAATTTGTCCATCTCTTTGAACCAAGATTCAGCATATTGGTACTGGAAATCATCTCCCATTGTCCACATAATATGGTTCGTCCTTGTCACATTGGCCTAGGAAGGGAAAACAAAATTGTCGTAAGAATGCTTATGGTTCACCTCCAACTGCAGAAAATGCTACAAAAGTACATCGGGAGGCCAAAAGACGACATGATTCCAATAGTTAAGCCCCCACGTCTGGAAGCAAAAAATCTTACAAAGGAACAAACAGTTTACTTGGATCATTGCAGCATTAATAAAGTCATTAACCCGCTGTTCAACATTGTAATCAAATAGAAGATGATTATCCTGCGGTCATAGAAAATAGTACATGACATGAGGAGCACTTAATCTCAACAGCAGTCGATGCATAGATAACATAACTCTTGTCAAACATTAGAACCTGGACAGGCACAGAATCATCATCCACTTCGAAATGGAAACCGTCAGGAGGACTATAATGAACAGGAAAAGCATTCGCAAAAATCTGCATGGAGTCCAACGAGTAAAATGCTAATACAAACAAACTTCTGACAGAAAGAAAAGGTTAAAATTGTAGGATTTTTCAATTACAAACCTGAGCTGAAGAACCAAAAGTGTTGGACCCTCGCCATATAACCTCCAGAGTTTTGTCATTCTTCCTTTGTGCTCGATCCTGATAATCAATTCTTGCAAAATGCAAGGAGTCAAAACCTACCTGCAGGAACAACGTAATCAACCAAAATGTCTCATTTCTTCGGATTGAAAAAGAATGGATTGATTAACAAATTGATTGAATTATGCACCTCGGCACCAAGCAGGTAACCTTGCACAGCGGAATGACCAAAAGGATCAATTTGCCATCCAGCACGAGGAACCATGTTGAATTGCTCCTTTATCGCGCGATGACCTAAAGTCGTTTGATCAATCATGTCTATGTAATGTGTTGTGGCTTCATCATGCATACACCATCCACCATTACTGCAGATATATCCCAAAAGGCTGTTACATACGTATGCAGTAATCAAATCTTCAATCATTAAGTTGCTTGGTAATCAGCATACATGAATTCCAATCGGCCAGCATCTACAAGTTTTTTCACTTGTTCTTGAATTTCCGGACTTTGTTCTGTCCACCATCGTTGGAAAAAAGCCTAGAATTCATATCAAACTTTATTACAAGATGATGGTAGCAACCAAGTAGTAGGTGAAAAGTTTGAAACTACCCAGTAATAGTAATCAATCTCTTAATAGGAAATACAACACTGCGAAATTTCCACTTAGGCTTGTTTCAAGTATTCGAACAACCCCAAGAGTCAGTTCTTTACAGAACAAATACGCAAATTATAGATTCAGAGGTCAGGATTAAAATTTAAAAGTATATCCACGCACAAACACAATCAGACTCAAAAATAGAAAGAGGAAATATAATCCAACAGTGACGAACTGGATTGAATTACCATCTCAGCAAACACGAATTTCCTATTCGGATCACGAAGCAATGATCCGACAACTGAGTCCAGCACATTCTGAACACAAGCACCCTGGATACATAAATCACTTAAAAACATCAAACATCACCAAAAAAATAAAATAAAATTCAGCCCCAGGATCCCACGGTGGAACTGGAACCATCACTGAGTAATAATACCATAACAAGGTCAAAGTTAAACTATTGAATCAACCTGAATGCTGTTATTTGATCCAACATAGTACTGATCAATAGTCTTCAACCACCCAACATCATCATGCGAATGTGGGACCAAATGAACGTTCAGTTTCCCGGGAACAGTCCTGGCTCCGGTATTGTACTTCACATACCCTCCTTCAACCGTTTTCGCATAAAAACAACTGATAACAACAAAAGCAACAAAAGCTAAAGCTGAACAAGTCTCAAGTTTTCTCATTTTCATTTTCTTTTCGCTTAACAATAATTCAGTTTCAGTCTGCTGTCATTGTTCAATTTATAGACCCCCGAACAACCAATTACCAAATAATATATGAAAATAACAAAAAGACAAACAAGCCTTGTTCTGGCATTTTGCTGGCTGGCTGGCCGGCCTAAGCTCAGTATGGGAAAATTTGTAATGGTATTAAATAGATTTGTCAAACTATAAAGAGTTCACAATATTATGGTAAGCTCCAAAGATGCAAAATTCGGAGGTTAATGCCCTGTCTGTCTCTAAATGTGGGTCAGCGCCATAAATTTAATCAAATGGTTCAGTCTTCAGTGAGGACCTTAGTCTCCTTAGTAACAAACGTGGGATCCTGGCCGTTGAATCTGACTACTGTTTAGTCTCATTGTTGAGTATATGAATCCGAGGATTGATATAGGATTGGATTAGGGAAAATATTGGCAATAATTTGTACAAGCATTTCAGCTAAAAGGAACCCAATGAATAATCATCACGTGAAGGTTGAAAAATGGAAACATTCATATTTTGTATATTTGCCTACAAAATATCTTATTGTCTAGCTATTATTTCACGTAGCCGCTATCAACTAGAAAGCTTCAACAACAACACAACAATGGACTGATGGACCAAAGTCTCTATCTTGTACAACCATCGCTGTACCTTTTGTCAATTTTATATGCGTAAGAAAAGTAAAAAACCAAAGGCTAAGAACCAAAAAAAAAAAATGCAAAAGTAAAAATTCAAGGGCTAAGATTAGAGTAAAAAGCAAGACTGAAACGACAAAAAATTTTCTCGGTTTCAGCTCTGGAATTTGTTGACCGGCCTTTGACTCAAAGTGTCTATTTATTTATTTATTATTATTATTTTACTTTTTCCAGTGAGCTCAGAACAAATGATAATTTCAATCTGTTTTACTGCGTTTTATGAAAGTGGAAAAAATTGGCGCTCCACTGTATTAATTGCCGTTCATATTCGATAACGTGATTTGTTTAAGACTCTCTTGAGTTAGAATAACTGATGCCATACTTGGAGATCTAGATCAGTAGATTCCAAGGTCCCAATGTGGGGGGCTAAAGATGGTTAGAAGTTATTATAATAGAGTTGAATCATAGAATGCCTAATACAGCATGAATTTATCCTGTTTCCTTTGGGGTTTTGCCACTGTAATAGCAACAGAGGTCATCTTCATTGGTGAATCTTTCAGAAGAAATGGAAGGACAAAGGAAAACTTGTCATTTTTGCACCTAGTGAGACGTGACTTGCAATTTGGGGACGACGGGTCAATTTTAACCTCTAGGATTTACTAGAAATGAACATGATAATTTTCCACGTTCCAAGAACTGAAATCGTTATTTCCTTTGCCAAGTGTGGGAAAAAAAACGACGGATTTCATTGCAAATAGGTTTTTCATAAATGAAAATATAGTCAATCTGTAATTGAACTATATACATATATATATATATATGTTTATAACTAGTGGAAACATGAATGAGATAACTATTTTTTGACATGAAAATAGCAGAAGCTATTACAAAGCCTTTGTAACAAATAATAAACATCAACAATCAACAATCAACATGCATCTTGGTGGCCACAATGAAGGGCTTCCAAATCTGCGCAAGGAATCTAAATGAAAAAAAGGGTTCATAGTCAACAATGGAACTGCCAAAGAGATCGGTAAGATGACTATCAAATTAGAAAAGTTTAGCATGCATTGACAGTCACTGTGTCATGAACTACGCAAAATCAAATAGAGCAACCTTAAAGAAAAAGAAATCCAAAGAAACATCACTTCTCCTCCTCCTTTGGTGCCTAATCCTTGTCCTCATCCTGCTTCTGCTGGGACTGAAAGGGCACCATAAATATCATCAGAAATCATTGGAACAAATTTGATAATAAAGACCACATATCGTACGTATAAATTAGAAATCTGATAAAAAAAAATTATATGGAAAACCCTATTTTTCAATCCAGGGGTAAGAATACACAAATGGGGATAGTCCTAACAATTAAAACTCCAAGTCCAGCAAGCACGAAGCACCAAGAACTGCAAACAGTATTCCAATCCCCGCCATAAATAATTTTATACTGCCACTAAGTTTGATGAGCTCACCTCAGACTGGCTTTGCATGGAAGCAAGCATCTCCTTAACTGAAGGATCATTTGGATCTACCCCAGGAAGCTGCACAAGTAATTATTTACCATTAAATTATCTTTCTTTTCACAAATTGGAACTTTGACGTAAGGAGGAAAAAGATACACAGAAACTGCAGCAGACATACCGATGCAAGGATGGACGACACGAAGGAATGGTCTGCCAACAACTTACTCATATCTGCCTGACTAGCTGAATCTTTTGTACTGTCTTGCACAGACAATTGAAGTGCTGAAAGAATTGGAAATACAGGAAATTAAATCAGCAAACACAGAGAAAGAAAAATAATATGGACATATCTAGGGTCTAAACTTGCACCAACAAGTTTCTGAGACAAAGGATAACTCATTTTGAAGGATGATTTAACTTGCATAGCAAGCTATAAATAGGATGAGCTTTTTACTTGTAATCATCCAAAAAACTTAAGAGACCAAGGACACTCTTTGGTCATCATTGACCATCAACTGCAACCAGCTACATAAGTAAATGATGATAAATTTCCTAACACCTATATTACTGGTCTTTTTAATAAAGAAAGGAATAGTTGTTAATGATTTGCTACTTCTCCAGTTGGTACTAATAAAAAAATACTCAGGCAACAGGCGCACTTACCTAATGCCAGCTCTGGATCCTCGGCAGCTGCATCTGACATCTCAGTATCCTGTAAATCATGGCTAGAGGCAGGCTCATCCATAGACATTGCAAGTGCCTGCTGTAGTAAAGTATTGTCATCATCCTGTAACCAACTCATGGTCAGTTGTATCTCAAGATGAAAGATATAAGGGTCAATAATGTCATTGCATGAAATAATTGTCCTACTTAGAGGAGCTATACTATTAAACCATGTAACAATGAGACACAAAATGTTACTAGCCTTTTTACAAATAATCTGTAAAAGGATCAGAAACTATCTAAAATTAATCCATACCATCACAAAAGGAACGGAAAATTAAATGGAAAGCAGATGATACTAACTGAAAAGTCATGTCTCTTATTGTCAGCTTCTGAAGCTCCCCCACTGGCACGTTCAGTCATTGTTGCATCGTGTTCTTCCCCACCCTTTTCTTTTTTCGATGCCTCCTCTGCTGCCTTTTTAGCAGCAGCTTCTTGCCTGGCCCTCTCCTCTTCCATTGAAACTCTCAGAGCAAGAGCCAATTCAGGATCAATGTTGGGATCCACACCAAACTCAAAACCTGAAACACCACCAGCTGCAGCTGCTGCAGCGGCAGCAGCAAAACCACTTCCACCTTCTCCATCCCCAGTGAAGATGGGGGTACTGCCATGAACACAAGAAATATCCAGCTTCAGCAATAAAATCACAATTATGAAGACATTAACATGCAGGAAAGAGAAAAAAAAATGAATCACTAACCTTATAAGTACATCAGAAAGAGCCATTGGACCAGGCAGAATGTGACTGGAATCATTATTGTTGACAGCAGCAAGAAGTGCTTCCAGCTTCTCCGTCTTCCCTTCATCATCTTCTCCAAAATTTACAATATCAAGTGCTACACTATTCTTTTTCAACTTCCTTCCAATCATCTCTAACGACTTCTTGTCATGTTTGATAGGGCTGCAAGCAACCGTAGCATATCTTTACAACATAAGGATAGAAAGAAAACATTTTTTAGTTAACGGCCAGTAGCAGTAACAAAAACACACCTTCCAGCAAAGACAATAATCCTTTGCTGCTGCTTTTTATTCTGGCGATGCTTCAGCGCTAACTGAGCCACTTGAATCCCAGCTGCCAGGTTCATTTCACCACCTATTTCTAAGCCTAGATTAGGATAAGACAAAGTTTCAATTTAGCATCTTTTGTCATGATATAATGTTAAGAGAATTAGAACATATGCCTAACACAAGCTAAGAAACGAACCATGCATGCAAGCTAAGATTTTGCCAAGATCACTAGTAGGTGTGACCAAAACACGAACACCTTTTCCTGCCATTGTTAAAACTCCCACTGTATTCTCCGGATTAGACTGTAAAATGAAAACCACCAATTCAGTAAAAGCTCAAACTTTTTACCCCAATCAACTAAACCCTAAATTGCACCGCAATAACAAAACACAATACGTATTTAAATCCTATTTACCTGAGTTTTAGCTCCGCAAATAAGGTTAACAGCATCAGCTTGAGCCTGAAATCTAGTGGGAGGGTAATCACCGTTTCGCATCCACTCCGAATTATCAATACAGATTATTGTTGCCTGTGAGTGTACAAGGATTAGGATTAAAACAATTGAAATGAAAGGAAATTGAAAACCCTAGAAGTTGGAGGAGAAAAGAGAAACTGAGATCTAGGATTACCTCGAGTACCATGGTCAAACGGTGGCGAAGAGCAACACGGGAACGATCGAGAGAAAGAGTACAATTTTCGGCTTACACAGTTTGCTAATTTACTTGAATTGAAGGGAATGGATCGCTGATTTCAAAACGACCAAGTATTTTGATTTGAACAACAGGCGCTCTTGGAATATATATATATATAGGCTACGAGAAGGGAAGAGTGAGTACAGAAGAGCATCGAAGCCAACAATCACTGAACCGTTGCCACTCGCCACGAGTAACAAACGACGTCGTTTACTGGACTATGATTTCGAAGCAAAGCATTTTCTTACATGTTTTCACACGAGCATTTTTGGCTATGATTTCGAAACTCCATTACTCGTATTGCATTGTTTTTTGATCTTGCCCCTAGTCATAGATTAAGGTTTACTAAGATGATAATCCGTGTTTTTATAATGTATTAACATTCCACATAGGAGTCATAAAAATATTTAAAATATTATATATAATTTTTAACATATTAATAATTCAACTCATATGAATTTTAATATATATATATATATATAGTATAATGATCTTTCGTGTTTTCATCCTTATTCTCCTGTTGTGTCCAAAGTTGTCAGCTTTTAAGTTAAATATGGAGCTATACCTAGATAGCAAATAGATGATACAATCTGAATTTTTAGCATGCAGAAATCATTTATTGACGGCTTTTTTTGTTGTTCATGCATTACATGAAAATGGCTATCTTTTACCGTTAATTAAACAATAAAAAAAATTTGATGAAACACTAGTGTTAATATCCTCCAACCAGGGAACTTTTCCTCATAATTCAGCCATTTGGACCACATGAAAGAAGCATTTAGAAGCATTTCATGCACGGAAGACAGCTATTTCACCCTTTGGTTGAAAATTACATGGCTCGATGCCGATAGATCAGTTTGATGCAGGAAAGATGCGTTGTTAGTTCAGGTTGCAAAGATTTTGCTGGCGGAACATTGGAAGGCCATATCAGCATTTTCCCGAACGTTTTGACCATTCTTTGAAGAGATAGGGTTGCGAAAACAAACTTCTGATAGGGATGGCTCTAGCAAGCAGAAAGCCAATTAGAAAACCGAGCCAAATCCAATAGTGATTCTAAACCCTGCTGCTCCTGTTGATCTGTCAAACAAAGATGGACAGATTTCAGTGACAATTAGATACGTCCAGCCAAGATTATTACCTTTGGGCTGAACGAAAGAATGTAGACAAAATATGTCTTCCACGACGTGCAACAAAGCCAATGAGACTGGCCATTCGGGTAAATATTATTCACCACGAAATTCCATGTTTTAACAATTAGACCAAGCTCTAGCCCGGTAAATGTTAAAAGGGAAATTTCATCTAACTGCTATTTATATCTCTCAACTGCTAGACTAAAGAAAATAATTCCTTATCCAAGATTAACAAGCAAAGCCGGACTTTCTATAATCTCATAGTGCTAAGAATGATCACCTGAACTCAACCCCAAAACATGCACAAAAGCGCACTGTAGGCTGGCTGGGTGTTAGATTATGCAAGGTAGAGATTCAACAAACTGATCGTAAAAAGCATATGCCTTCTGATGCTTTTAGCAGAAGGTAGGAATTCTGTTCAAGCTTTTATCATTTATGTGTACTTTCATTGTATTGAAATTTGAAAAGTTGTCTGATGCTCAACAAGCTATCAAGATTTGCGCAAATGCCATTACCAGTAATGCTTAGAAGTATTCCCCTAACAGATTTTGGAAAAAAAAATGGAACTATTCCCCTAAACTTCATAAGAAACTTCTATGTAAGTACTTAGTTAATTGAATGCTCATCGAGCTTACTATGACCATGAAATCAGAGAAAATAAGTGACGTCCACTATAAAGTTACCAGCCAACAGATCTCAACATTAGGACAAAAATGGAGGTATGCTCAAAGGATTAGTTCCCTTTGATCTACAAAGAGCCACTATAAAAGTCACTTTAATTTCTTCCAGTGAATTCATAATTACATATAATTCCACATTTACAAGAGCTTAAAGCTCAGAGATTAACAATTTAGCTTACAAGAAAAAAAAAAAAGGCAAAAGAAGCCTGCCTGTCAAGGTGTAACTCCACAAGTGAATATTCAATGGGCGGAATTAAAGTTGCATTACTAAATACAAGCTTACAACTAAGGCCTCTGCTCACTAACCTCAGAATATGCAATTTGGGCTGTCATATCAAGTTTGCAAACAGGGCAGAATGTCCCCCACTTAGTCAGCCATAACTCCACGCAGCTTGAATGAAAAGCTGCAGGCAACATTCATGTTGATTAACTGATATCTACACAATAAAGATAGAGAAAGAAAACAAGAGATCAAATCTAAATGATTGGGGGAACAAGCTTTGAATATGGTGTTCATCTCTCAGCAAACAACAATACCATCTCTCTTTTTTTGACAAAAATGTGGCCAATAATAGAGAAGGATCAGACTCATCAAAGTTAAACTATGGAGTCGAATTAATTTCTAACTAAAATGATTGAATAAGTGCACGAACTCAGAAACAACGATGCCTTTAAACAACCGATGGTCCAAGCTTTATGTATACACAAATTCAGCAAGCTAATTCTTTCTCGAATTTGTGAAAATTTTCATAATTCGCAATAAAGGAATTTAGCATAGACTAAAAGTCATAAATCCTCCTTTTTCTACATTTTAAACACCTGAACTCCCCAATCTCATAAAACTCAAGTTCGCATGTAACAGCAAAGAGATACCCAGAATGTTGGGCGCTAAAACAATGTTAATTATCCAAAATTAAACATGCACTGCAAACGTAATATAAAAAGGCTAGATATGATCCACAGGAACAAAATCCTACCATGTTGGCAAGGGAGTACTTTAAGAATTTCCCCATCATTATAATCCTCAAGGCAAATAGCACAAGTTTCTCCGGTAGTATTCAAACTAGCAGAACTGAACATGACACGAGGAAGAGCTTCAACCATTTTAGCATCCACACTTTTGACTACATTTCTTCTTTGCCAATTCGACATGCTTCTCGGAGCAATAAAGGCTATAACCAAGAAAGCTGCTATAGCAACAAGCGATAGGAAACATATAGAAAAAACTGTCCATGCCTTCCCATTCAGCAGGGGGTAAATGCAGCATTCCCCTTTTTCACCTTTAGCATGATCTTTCAAAAATTCACCAGCAGATTTAGGAACAAAAACTGCTAGCACTTCGATTCCTTTAGGGTTCACCATCACTTCAAACAACAACATACCTCATTTAATCTAAATAGTTTTCTAGAATTCTCTAAAAAAAAAGCTCAATTCAATTCGATTCAATTAGTTTTAAATGAAAAACCATGGAGGAAATTAACTTACTGTTGACTAAACTGCCTCTATATTTATCATCGTAAACAATAGCAGCAGAAAAACCCCCACTTTGAGCGTTTCGGATTTTCTCCTCGAAAGAACAATCGCCTCTAATTATCAAAGCAAACCTTATGGGGTCACTTTTTTTGGGTCCGAATTCGTTTCGGAGCGGAGTGCAAGCATCCAAGGGATCCGCCACTTCAAGAGCTCCGCAAACGACCGTGTTATTCCCAATAGCTAAACAACACAAAAAAAAAAAAACAGTTAACTTTTTTTTAATTATTTTTGAAAGTTTGATTTTTTTTTTAAGAAGTTTTAGCTTAAAGTAGAGCATAAAAACAGTTTAAGCTTGAAAGAGTCTGTATTGTTAAATTTTCCAGCATTTTCCCGGTAAACAAACAGGAGAACAAAGAAGAAAAGTTACCGAATTTGGCGGGAAGGTCGGCGAAGGAAATGGAGAAGGGCTTCAAAACAACGGTGGCAGAAATTAATTCGATGAAATAAGCAATAAATACTAAGGAAATTCCAAGTAAAGCTTCTCTCATTGCCTTTTTTTTTTTTTTTTTGAATTTATCCAAGCCTAATTTCAGATTTCTGATGAACAATAGAGTAAAATGAGAATCTTGGAAGGAGCTAGCTCTGGGTAGGAACGCCGTCGTTTTATAACTGGACAAGACGGTACGTTTTGATGAGTTTGTGGAAGGGCTTATATAATTAGATTGACGGTTGCTTAGTCTTCGTGAGCTTTGGTACCGGTGGTTTTATGATGGAGGAACTTTCGAAATTGCCATTGCCTGAAGCGTTCCTTAACTTTCTTGAAGCAAATGGAATCGACCCGTCAATTTATACGGCCTCTGATTCAACCCCTCGTTACCTAAGGTAAGTTAAAAGAATGATTTTATCAATAAAGTTGACGCATACGCATCTGTTTTAGCTGGTTCTATTTTGGTATGACTTGGTTGTCTTGTTGGGTTGTTCTAAAAATAATTTTTTTGCTTGTGTCTCTTTAAAAAAAATGGGAAAGGTTGAAACCCGTGTGTGAAGCTGAACTTAAAGAAATTGAAGCTGAGATAAAGTGTAAGCTTGAGAAAGTGAGTTGGTTACCTGGATTTTATTCTCTTCCACCTGACATTCTGATTGCTAATTCAAAGTCATACCTGGATGGAAAGGTGAGGAATTTAGCAATTATATCAGTACTTGTGGTGATATTTTAGCTTAAGTTTGCTTGATTGATAAAATCTTGATATTTAAGGTTTTAATTCAGACATTGTCGATAAGGTCTATAAAATTTGTCTGGTATTATTCACTTTATTCCCACGTATCCTAGAAAAATGTTTTACAACATAGTTGTAGCTTATAATATGAAGTTTTACCGTTTAATGTTTGTTTCTTTGTCTTTTTTAGGCATTTTTGTTAGGATTGTCAAGCATTTACTCTTTCATATCTTGCAATATTTATTCTTGTTTCAAAATTTTATTGGTCTTTCAGATCTATGGAATTGACGCTGCTTCTGGAGCTGCTGTCTCAGTTTTGAAAATCTCACCAGGGGATCATGTTCTTGATCTCTGTGCTGCTCCTGGTAATTGATCTTCTCTTCCTGTGATTATCTATAGCAAACTGTTCTTGTATATTCGCTCAGATACCCTTCTAGCATACAAGGAATGGGAGACTTTATAAGTCCCAACTGACTCTAAAATGCAATCCATCTCGAGCGACTCATTCTAATATCAAGTCTTACCTTACTATAGTAAAAGGATGGGGTTTTAATCTGTTATTCTGTTTACAGTACTTGTTTGTTGGTTTGAAAACTACTGAAAATTTTATCTGTGTATTCTTCCTTTTCTATGACTGACAAATATTAAGAAGCTGGATATTTTATTTCAGGATAGATTTGGTTTAAAAGAATAATTTCTGGGATCGAGTTCTCAAGTGATTTTGCAAATTAATCTTTTAATAGAGCGTTTTGCCTAACTTATTTCCCACATATGTCCTTCAGGTGCTAAACTTTGCATGATGTTGGATCTTCTTGGTGATTCGGGTTCTGTAACTGGTGTTGATGTTGCAGGACATCGTTTAGCAGCTTGTAGAACAATGTTGCAGAAATATTCCTTAGGTGATCGGTGCCGACTTTTTGTTGCTGATGGGACAAGATTTTCTCTTGCTCCTGTGAGGATTGATTCCGTTTCTAGATCATGTAATAAATCTGTTTTGTTTCCATTTTGTATGTTTTCTTGAAGCTTCAAAAGTGATCTTGCTAATGTTTTCAAGAACTCTACATACATTACATATCTATCTGCATTGACATGGTCCTCTGTCTAGTATTAAACAGGTGAATCTGCATTTGAGGAAAAGGATAACAAATTTAGGGAGTGGACTTCCAGGAGACCATGGAAAGAAAGGAAAAGAGCAGCTAAAGCAAGGGAAGCCAAGTCTTCACAATTAGTTACAGAGAGTGAAAATCCTGAACTTATCTTTTATGGACGGCATTCTGGAGTAGTTGGACTCAATAAAAATGAACTATATAAAACCATATCTGATCTTGAAGGTTCAAGCTGCGGTTATGACAAGGTGAAGTTGCATTTAGTTTTAAATCAGCTGGGAATGAACTTTTCTTCTTTTCTTTCCCCTGTTTTCTCTCAAAAAAGCAAACTAATAATAAGTGCTTGTAACTTAATTCAGGTGCTTGTGGATGCAGAATGCACTCATGATGGATCGGTTAGACACATCCAAAAGTTTGAACATTGGGGATGGAGAACTCTTGAACGCCGTGTGTTGGATGCAGAGAGAACAGATAGCTTAACTGTACTTCAGGCAATGCCATTTGTCCATCGTGATCTATGAAGTTTCTTTTTTTTGGGGGGGGGGGGGGTTTGGGGTGCAAAATTTATATTGCTTAATTTAGGCTTCTGAAATTATATCCTAGAGAACTGCGCATGCTCTTCTTACCCATTGTCCACTTCATTTTGTTTCTCACTCTAGTTTCTTAACCATTTGCGAGTCTTAAGAAATTCTCAGTTTTATGTCCAGTATATTTTTTCTAACATCAAATATAGCTGACATTGTATTGTTTTCTCGCAGTTAAAACTACTAAGAAATGGTTTTAGATTGCTGAAAGTTGGGGGGTTGCTTGTTTACAGCACTTGCAGGTGCGTTTCATTGGCAGTTCTTGTGGCTTGTTAATGTATAGTGCAGACACTTACAATGATGTTTTGATTGCCTCTTTTACCTTTTCCATCAATTAGTTTGACAGTTGCTCAGAACGAAGACATAGTAGAGCACTTCCTGAAGGAAAATGCTTCCGCAGGTAGTTTAAAGTTTAAATTCTCCTATGAGATAAAAAGGTGTCTTGAAATTTCGGTATTGATGTTTGAACACAGCGTTGTTGCCATCCTTTTTCCTCAATCTTATGTGATAAGAGATATTGCCTTTGGGTTGTGCAGAACTGCAGGAAATAGATGAAGCCCAAGGGTGGCCCTGTAAGAGTGGGAGGATACCAAAGACCTTGCGCTTTGATCCCTTGACATCACAAACTAGCGGACTTTTTGTAGCTAAGTTCACAAAACTGGCCACTTAATTAGGGTTCGTTCTTTCTATTTCTCTAGAAGATGAAGTAGCTGCAATTTTTCCAGATAACAGTAGCTTACATGCATTACTCACTGATTTACTTGTTAATGATGTCTTTGCTTTTGGGCGAAAAGTTCTTTTATTGCTTCCAGTCCTCCCATCTCTCTCTCAGAACTGAATATATTTGGGATGCAGAGAATTGTCTCTTCATTGCTGCACTTCAACCTCTCAGATCTCAGCTACTGCCTGTTTTGCTGCTATTGGTATCAGTCCCTTCACACGAGATGGATTGATTTGTATTATAACTGCAAAGAGGGGAGTTCATCGCGATGCTTAGCGTTACAAGCACTAGGTTATTTTTGTTTTCTTCTGTTTTGTTTTTTCCCCCTAGATAGAAGAGACAGCATTCATTTACAAATTACATTGGTCATTCTGGGTTATAAATTATGAGCATACCTTAAGGCAGCGGCAGAAAACCTTGTAGACTCGGTTATGTCATTTGTATGATTCTGTCTATTGAACAATTGTGAATGAGGATGTGATAATATTTTCATTGATTTCTTGGTTAGAATATAATCTGCCCTTTACTTTTAAGAGCTAGCAAACAAAGCTGTTGAGTGATCATCATTTTTCAAATATAGTGCGTTTGACCCAAAACTTTTCCAAGTTTGGCACTTTAATCGAAACTTGGAAGAGCCTACTGTAACTATTATAGGGCATACTTTTAGGTTTTTCAAACTATGATAGCTACCAGTGCTGTAAAACATCCTTCTTTTAATTAATTTGCCTGTTTAAAAGGATATTAAATCCTACATATGCTTCCAAGAGTCGAAAATGTATCGCCTTTGCAATGATTTGAGGGCTATTCTTATAGTCAGCAATTTGTGCCACCATGGTCCATAGCTCATGGCGATGAAAAAACTGAACTAGAACGCCTTAATCCTAGGGTTTCAGTCTGTATTTCTAGTCACTTGGACTTTCATTCTTACCTACTTTGGCAGATTTTGACTAGCCAAATTTTTTATTCTTCCCCGGCAACTTGAGCCGCTGGCTGCCATATAATAATAATTAATATGGTTGTCCACTGTATTTAGCTGCCAGCCAACTAAGCTGATAGCTTCATTTCTTAGCTCTTTCATTTGGCCACTTCTTTGACCCTGAGAAACTCCTGAATCTAGTCGTGGGATTGTAAAACCAAGGTCTCAATTTTAGCCGGTTGTTTTATAATTTTCCATGACATAATGAAGGTAAAAACAAAACTATAAATAGCAATGGCCAAACATTATTTTCCATAAAAAGTTCATACACTGCAAGAATTTTTTTCAAATCTATTTCGTTCTCTGTCATTCTTTTACGATATGGTTCCTTTGTTTTCAACTTCTGCTGCTGGAAAATGGCTAGGATTGGTCGCAGCTATTTGGGTTCAGGCAATTTGTGGCAACAATTACACGTTTGCCAATTACTCTGATGCATTAAAATCACTAATGGCGCTTACTCAGCTGGAGCTCAATAATCTTTCAGTCGCTAAAGATGTTGGCAAGGCATTTGGACTTGTTGCCGGGTTTGCTTCCGATTGTTTGCCACCGTCAGTTTTACTCATCATTGGCGCACTCGAAGGGTTAATAGGATATGGAGCTCAATGGCTTGTTGTTAGCCAGCGAATTCGTCCCCTTCCGTACTGGCAGGTAAGCTTTTATTTCCCCTGATTATTGAACATTGGAATCAAGATATACCTATCCGCTTGCAAAGCTTTGCCTAACTTTTGGATTATATGATCCATTTGCAGATGTGTATATTTCTGTGTATGGGAGGGAACAGCACGACATGGATGAATACAGCGGTTCTAGTGACTTGCATGAGAAATTTCCCTAAAAATCGTGGCCCAATCTCAGGTATCCTCAAGGGTTACGTTGGGCTCAGCACTGCAATCTTCACAGATATCTGCACAGCTCTCTTCTCTTCTGACCCTTCTACATTTCTCTTCATTCTTGCCGTTGTTCCTGCGATTGTTTGTCTCACTGCTGTCGTCTTCCTCCATGAAACCCCTCCAGCTTCAAAGCCAAGTGAATTACAACAAGAAACTCAATATTTCCACATCTTTAATGGCATTGCTATCACATTAGCTGTCTATCTCTTAGCCTTTGATATCAGTGGAAGTCATGGCCGATTTCTGTCATTGATTTTTGCAGTAGGACTTCTTATACTTCTAGCTACTCCATCGGGGGTCCCATTATATTCTATTCTATCAAAACCAAGGTCTAATTCTGATATTGAACAACCAATCAAAGAGCCATTGCTTGTGAACCAATCAAAGGAGCCAGACACAACAACTGCTGGTGTTGTGCTGCAGGATCTTGTTCGAAAACGACCATTGATTGGGGAGGATCACACGATCATTGAGATGATACAAACATTTGATTTCTGGGTATTGTTTGTCTCATTTCTTTGCGGTGTTGGAACAGGAATGTGTGTGATGAACAACATGGGACAAATGGGGCTAGCTCTTGGCTACTCTGATGTATCCATTTTCGTATCTCTTACAAGCATTTGGGGTTTCTTTGGACGCATTGCGTCAGGTTTATTATCAGAATACTACATCTGGTAATTAAATTTCCCTTCTCCTCCCTTTGAGAAAAAAAAAATCCAATCAATTATCAGTTTCCATCTAATCTCTCAAAAAAATTTTGATTTTTGCAGGAAATTTGGGACTCCAAGGCCTCTCTGGAATGCAGCATCTCAAGTCCTCATGGCTATCGGATACATCATCATGGCCTTTGCCTTGCCAGGATCACTATATGCAGGCTCGATTCTTGTTGGAATATGCTATGGAGTTCGCCTGACTATAACTGTCCCAGTTGCTTCAGAATTATTTGGGCTCAAATATTATGGTCTGTTATACAACATCCTCATTCTCGACCTTCCATTGGGCTCCTTCCTATTCTCTGGCCTGCTTGCTGGTTATTTATATGATGCCCAAGCCATTTTCATTCCTGGCGGAGGTAACAGTTGCGTGGGGGCTCATTGTTACTGCCTTGTCTTTGTGATCATGGCCTTAACATGTGTTCTTGGATTGGGACTGGATATGTTATTGGCTATCAGGACAAGAAATGTCTATGCCCGGATTCATGACAGCAAAAACTCCATTTCTATATCTGCAGATTCTTCTTCACCAAAAGCCTGATAGAATTTTTAGTTTATCTGGATGAATAAATCCATCACTATCAAGTCTGTAAATAATAGTAGTAAATTTCATTACCAAATAAAACTTGATTGATTTTTGATTCATCTCAAAATAATAATCTCATGGACTGAGAATAAAAAGTCCAAATCAACTTACTGTTGATTTAAAAAGTAATATGAAATCAACGATTGTAAACCTGAAATGGCTCCTTATTAATTAAAAGAAATTAGGATAATATCTGGCTATAATCTCAAAGCCAACAATCCTTCACCGTAATATAATCTGCTTCTTCTTAGGACAGGCCGTCTCTCAGGCTTTACCAAGGAAGAGAGCAGACTAAACCCAAAAAAGGAAGAACAAGTTCAATGGAAAATAACAGTGATAGTGCAAATTCGAAGCCTTCAGCTTCTTCATTGAGATGGGGAATCCTTCGCCGGGCTGTTCTTCATCGAGCCAAAAATCCGGGTACCCTTTCAATCCGCTGATTTCTATTTGTTTATAATGGCAGTGTTTAGCGTCGATTACTAATTTTAATCATTGTGTAGAAGATCAGTCTCAACTGGGATTGAATCTCATTTCGAGAAAAGCCGCTAAAGGATTCGACCTGATACCGTGTCAGCTGCTCCATCAAGATCGCGAGTCTAGACATGCCCAATTCTGCTACACCTTGCCCATCCAAGGATGTCCCAAGCTTGTTTTAACGTGAGTTTTCATAGACTCCATTTTTTTCTTTATTTTCTTGTCTTTGTTTACCGGTTTTTTCGTTTCTCATCGCCATTTCTTCGAACACTTGGTGGAAATGAGGAGTCAATGAATTAACACTCCTCTTTTTTTGTTTAATGAATTATCATTGTTGACACGATGAATTGCTGTCTTTTGGAATGATTTTGGTATCTCAAAAACCAATCTTTTTTACTCTCTAGTTAAAAAGTGGTGCATTTTTGTTTTATAACTTGCTTAGTACTGAATCTCAAGGCTCAATGAAAGGGTTCTAAAATTAAACATGTTCGTTGTCTTTGGAGCTTGATGCAGTCAGAGAGTGGATAACAATGCCAACCTCAGTGATTTCGAGGCTTGTAATAGACACAACATTGACAATACTGGCCTTGTCTGTAAGTGTTTTTTTTGCCCCTTTTCTCATTATTTTTGAGTTTTTTTACCCATGTTTATCTTTAGTAGTTTAAAATTTCAAACTCTTTCCCTTCAGTTGCCAAGGTCCATCTTTATTGAGTAAGATTCGTGTCTGGTTCATTGCCGGGTGGATTAATAGTGCTAGCTTATTGAAACCATACACGTAACAAATTTCTCTATGTTTGTCGTTATGGCCCTAATTTTAATTTCTTTTGGTCACTCTGATTGTATATTATGCGTCTCATTAATCGCAAATCTTTGAGAAATAAATGAGATGATAGGATGGAAATGGGATGCCGTTTTTCCTCAGAGTTCTCGTTTGTTAGACATCAGTTTGAAGATTGTGTCGAAATTTCTAGGGTGCCAAATTTCAGTTTGTTGTTGTCTTTCTTAATTATTTTTTTCCTTTCTCATTTTAAATATTCTTGTACAGGTCAATGGCCATCTGAAGATGTCCTTGCCTATTTTTGCCTGTCCCATGCTGACGTGTTCAGGTTTGTGAGTAGGGCCAGTCTCCTCTTATGAAATTGCTTGAGCTTGAGAGCCAGGGTCGTGTCTTGATTTGTCGCCTTATGTCATTCTGCGAGTTATTCTGTATTCCTTTGCACTTGCATGATGTATCTGCATTCTTATTCTAAATATCAGGTCCAAAAGAGTTATTGAGCTTGGATCGGGTTATGGCTTAGCTGGATTGACCATTGCAGCAGCCACAGAGGCATTAGAAGTAGTGATTTCAGATGGAAATCCTCAAGTGATTGATTGTATCCTTTTCACTTCATCATGTTACTTGTTATTATAAGGGGAAAAGTCGGTGATCTTAGTTTAACGCTCAAAATGGAAGGAAGTGATTTTTAAAAAGGAGAGTTTGGTTATATTTCTGTTTTGATTTCACTCTTGCTTCAAGCCGCTTTTTAACAGCCTTGTTGTGTGAAAACTAGAAGTTTCTATTATTGAGCGCTTAATGACTTATGAGCATTTTTTTTTCTAGTTTCATGTATTTTGTGCGAATTCAATTGGTAATCTCTTTGGAAATGAAAAATATCTTAGGCTGATGTGGATTTGAAAGTCGCCCATTTAAAATAGATTGTCATCCTGAGACATTTAGATATGGAAACTCAGTATAAAGGTGAAACTGACTGCATATGTGGCATATGTCTGCAAGCTTTATTTCAGAAAACTGCTGACGGATATGTGGTTGAGTGGAGCCTAATATGTGACTGATAATTTGGGTTAGTCCAGTGTATTCGTGATTTTGGTATCTACTGTACTTAAGAAATTGCTACTGCACTCAGTTGCTTGTTCTGTAGTGGATTGGCAGTCGTGCGCTCAGCTTAGTTGCTTGAGGATCTAAGTTTTTAATGGTGGCGCTGATTGATTCTTGGGATATTAAATCTGCTAGCTTGTTGGAAAACAGATCGTGGGCCCTTTATCCTCTAATTTATTTGTTTTCTGTATTGTGCTGAAACAATTAGCATTTAATGAGCTAGTATGGTTGTTATTTGATTTCAGCATCACTGGTTGGTCGTTTTTGACATAAAATATTTGAATCTTTTATAATTTTGAATTTTTTTTTTTTGGGATACAGGGGATATTAAAGGTTTTTTGTGTTATATTATTTATGGAGGAAATAATTCTCCCTGTAATTCCTTTTTGTTTCATCCTTTTTCACTTTGGATATATGTTTTGAGGTTCCTTAACATGAAGATATTCTGCATAATATCAACACGAACTCTGGAGCATTTGGCGACACAAGAGTGAAGTCCATGATATTGCACTGGCATCAGAAAGAAGTTTCAAATCTCTCACATACTTTTGATATCATCGTTGCAAGTGATTGGTAATTCCTATTATCTGCTCTTGTATTATAAATAGCACATGCGTCATGCTCAAATCCTTTTTATTATGCATGAAAGCGGAGAGAATCATCAAAATTAGATTGACTACATGCCTGACCATTGGCTGTGTTGCGAGTAATTTGTGACTGGCAAATTATTTCTTCTCTTTTACTATGGATAGCATTGGAGTGCTGGTCGCAATCAGTTTGGTCTCTGCATGTACATGCCAGTCCAGATCCATTGATTTGTACATGCCAATCCATATTCATTGATTTTCCCATGCTTGCATGTACTTACGTAATTTTCTCACCTTTGTGGTGCACTTCTTTCTTCTTCTTAGTTTGATATCCGATTTTGGACAGCACCTTTTTCAAGGAATTCCACAAAGATCTTGCTCGAATAACTGAGCTCTTGTTGAAAAAAGTGGGACCCTCTGAAGCTATATTTTTCAGCCCAAAAAGAGGTAACTCATTGGATAAATTTCTGGAGGAAATTGAGGGCACTGGTTTGCATTTCAGAATAACAGAGAACTATGACACTGAAATTTGGAGCCGTCATCAACGGTTCATGAATGGTGATGAGTTGTGGCCTGGCTACGAAAAAGATCATTTTTACCCCTTATTAATTAGAATTACCAGATGAACTGTAGGAACACCGTTATTTATCCATCTTCTGCATATATTTAAGTATCTATGCAAGGTTTGTGGGGAATTTTCCTTGCTGGTCGACCCATAACATGGGCAGGCATGAGTAGCATGGTGGTATCTTTCAAGACAACAAGATTCACATGTACACGCACTTGCCAAATGGACTTAAACTGCCATTTTGCATTTTATTATGTTGGAAATGGAAAAAATGCTGATGATGTTTTTTATTATTTATCCTAGTCCTATTGACTTCCTTTTTAAATGCAAGATGGATGAGTGCACTGAAACTTTCCATGGAATATTCCTTATCTTCCTTTGAGCAACAAAGTTACACTTTGAAAGCTTTTCTTTAATATCTGTCAATGACTTAAAAAAGGACCTTTCGACTGTCCAACTGTGGAGATTAGTTTAAACTACCTGATGTTTCAGTTATGGACTTGGCCGGAATTGGGAAATTTTCTGCACCTTTATACTTTTATGCCCCACCCTTAAACACTCCTTTATCCATGCTGTGAAAAGAAATAAAGAATGAATTGAAACCTTCGTTGTTACGGAAGCTGCTTGATTTAGATCGGGAAAATTGTGCGGTTTTATGCAACCATGTGTATATGGCTTGAATCTCAAGTCAATCCTATTTTTTAACAGAAGCGGTAGCGAATTGAATCCCAGCCCTGTTTTTCCTTTAATCTTCAGCTTTTGTTTTGACTAAAGTGAGATCAAAACTCAGAAACTTCTCCAATAAATTTTCCACTCTTTTGGTACCCATAGGTCCTGCAAAGGTTTTTCATCTAACAGTCTACTTTCTTTGGTTCGAATCAATGATCTTTTCTGTAAGAGTCTTTTTGTCTCATTGAGTACCGATTGAGCTTCTACCTTTGATGTACGTATATAAAGATGACAACTATATCCCGATACATAAGGTGACGTTGGGAGATGTCCAAAGCCGGTAGCTGATGATTTAGCTTACGATATCTAAGGCTTAAAACGACTCTGTTTTAGCAGTAACCTAACTACAAATAAAACAAGCATCCTTCAAATCCACCTTCCACGGAGATTTGTTGCTTTCATGTCATTTCCCACTTTCAATCTTTCTTTAAACACAACTTGCACCGGATCCATGTTGGTGCTGACACTAACCATATCCTGATCTCACATTTCTTTCTACTTGCACATAATTTCCATTCAAAGCTTTTCTAACATAGGCTATGGCAATGTTTGGGAAAAGTTTGAAAATGACATTCAATCAACTTTTTCGATCTCCATAGGAGAAATAATGATGTTTTTTTGGCATGAATGGTGTAGTTGTTATCCTTTGGGCTGCAATTTGGATGGTTACTTTGTGTGTGGCTTCTTTAGCTTTATTCTATTTCTAAACAACACCCATTTTCCAAAACTCTGCTTGTATTGGGCACCACCCCAAACTGCCCTACCATTCATCAACTTTTAACATTTTGTTTTTAATTTTCTTTCTTGATATAAAAGAAAAAGTAATGGATACTGAGATTCGAGCTCAAATACATTTGATTTCACTTATTAAGGATCAATGGCTGGATAAAATAATTAGACTTAAACCCAGATGGATTTTGTTTATGATTTTCTATAAATACGAAACAAAAGGTTTATTGGTACTAAATTAATTATCTTTCAGATACAACAAAACAAAATATTAAAAATCAAGCCTATCAGTTGATAAATCCTATTTACTGAAAATCACTTGATTTGCATGAGTAGAAGTTACACAGTAAACATTAAAAAAGAAACTACTAGTCTTTTTTCCTCTTTCTGGAAAAGGGAATCCACTTATTTGGTAAACTTAGTACTTAAATTAGTTTTATAATTACTACTATTAGGAATATAGAATGATAGTTAAAACTAAAGGAAATAGGATGACTTGATATATATACATATATACACAAATATATAGTTGGATTGATATATATTTTTTTTCATTATATATATTTTTTAATCAAAACCTAATAAACTTTAACTATATCTTAGGCTTTTCTTTTTTTTGACTTTGAAGATGCCACTAAGCAAACATTTCACAAGCTGAGGTAATTTATTCAGTATGGTTATGATTGGTCAAGAAAAGTACTCATGTATTTCCCTTTCATGGATGAAATTAGGTTGCTCTTTGAAATTTTATTTTTGTTTTATAAGATTTCGAATCAAATCAAATTCAAAAATTTATACCATTATTTAAAAAAACTTTAAATATTTTTTTATTTAAACTCGATCGCGAATCCTCAAAATGGCCTTCCACCACAACCAACATGGAAGGTTGAGGTTGGGGTTACCTTCTTTGAATCTTTCACTTCAGTTCACAAGCTGTGAACCATAAAAATTCAATTAAAAAAGAAAAAAAAAAACAAAAATTCTAATTTCTGAAACAGAATTATTACATATTAATACGTGTATTCAACATTAAAAATATGCAAATGGGGTGGTCTCAAAACTTTACAGGTTGGACTTTATACTACTTTTCTTTTCATTTTTTTTTCTCTAGAAGTTGAATTGGGAAATTGAAAGACTACAAGGATAAAGCGAGAGCAAGAAAACTAGTCACAGCCAAACCAATTCGGTTAGTGGAAAATGGTTGGGTTCTGGTTGAGTCTCCAAGGGCCAAATTTGCTAGCCATTGACCGGCCAGCTCAGCCGCCTGCTTTGGATCTGCGTACAACCCTGATTCATCACTACTTGTTCCTATTGTCTTGGGAGTAGGATCCATCGAAGATTTCAAACTGCATCATAAATTAATGCTAATGCTACATTAAAATGTACAAAAATGTACTAAGTAAAAAATATTATCAAAATTCAAATTCAAAAGCTCAAATATAATGATAAATTGGGTCATTAATAGAAAAGTTTACCCAAAAATGCACACAACAAAAGCACTTTATTTTCCCCAAGAATTTAACGGAGCAAGCGATCTGATGAAGGGGAAAAAGAAAAGACAAGAAAAGAACAGATTGAATTAGCAAAGTATTGTCTGGAAATTTACCTTGGAACTTTGGGACAGAAAGTGATGGAATAATCAGCCCCGGTGCAAGTGAAAGTGCTAGAGGCATCATCGAAAGCATAGCTATAGGATTTGGGGCAAGCAGTTTTGAACGCTTCCGAATACATGGATGGCTTACAAGCGGACGGACTATTGTAGGCGCCACTGCAACAGTACTCCGGGTTCCCAAAGGCTCCGCAAGCGCTCTTACAGGCGCCGCCGCCGTCAATTCTTAGCTCGGACGGGCAGTTCTTATTCAAATCCGTCACGCATCCAGTAGTGGCACACTCTCCTGACCCTCCACTTCCTTCCACGATCATAGGCAAATTATAGCCATCCACCAGGCTAACGTCATAGAAGTCCTGGGATCCTGAACCGAGCGTAAACTCCGCTAAGGTGGCTGGCGGGATGGCCCCAGCTCCATTGCATTCGACTTGGCCAGAACCGCAGTCACCTGAAGCGCAAGACCCGTGGCCAGAGTCATCGAAATTGCACCCTGTTCTGCCCCAGAATCGACCTGCCCAGCCATTAGGGGCTTGGAAAGAACGAGAGCTTCCTTTTTTGAGTTCAAACCCCGTAGTTTCCAGGTTTGGACTTCCTGGATTAGCTAGAATGCCAGGCCATACTGTATGATGGCATTTGTTAATGACTGTGAAAGTGGCAGCCGTAACATCTGCAAAAAGAAACAGAGGAAAACAGAGAAGCAGAGGATCAGATTATTTTACTTATAAAGATCAGAACCTTACGAAATGCGAACAACCCTTTTTTTCTTAAAATGCATATATTCTTATGACCTTCAAGAAAAACAACGAGAATGATGCTCAAGAGCACGACAAAAGAATGGTGATGAAAGGAGAACCAAGCCATGGGATACAAATGTCTCTGTTGTTGTTGTTGAATGAGGATTTCAATTCCCAATTGTTTGCTTTCAATTATTTATCTAAAATAGAATGGTGTGACTTAAACAATTAATAGAAAGGGATTTAGATTAAGCAAAGGCTAATGTTGAAACTGGTAAAATTTTTGGGTGTTCAAAGCAATAAGAAGAAGAGAAAAGATCAAGCAAAGGCTAATGTTAAAAGAGTGGATGGAAGAAGGCAGATTTGAGTGGTGGCGGCAGCTGTGGCTTCAGTGGTGGTGATGGTGGTGGGGGAGTTTAATCGTCTGCTCTTCATCCCCAATTTATAAAGGCCACATCCTTGAATAAACAATCAAAGCAGCAGCGAACATGCTCAATTGACCATCTCATGCATTGTCATTTTTTTTTTTAATTTTCTTCCTACTTGGTTGAAGGGAACATACGATGATTATTATAATATAATTAATTATAATTTTAAATTATATAAGTCCTATGAAAATATCATAAAAAATTTATAATTTTAAATAATAAATTATTATTTAATTTTATGTTATAATCAAATAATTATAAGATTGCATTATTTGCTTCTTTGACCCATTCACCTTTTCACTGGGCTTACCCTTTTTTTTCTTTTCTTTTTTTTTTTTAAAAAATTGAATAATGTCATTAATTAGAGTACAATTCCAACTGTTAATGCCAACAACTTTATCATGAAGTAAGTAATAAATAAAAAAAGTTCACGTAATTACTAGTTGTAATCAGACATGATTACGTTTAAGTTAAGTTGTAGTTTTATTTTTTAAAATTTTAAATTTAAATTTATGGTTGATATATTTAAATTGCTTACTAAAATTTTTATTGTTATTTATTATATTAAATATTTTTAATTAATATTTATTTATTTTTATAATTAAAATTAAAAAAATATTTTGAATCAGATAAAAAATATTAAAATTTGAACTTGGGCTAGATCAAGGTAGGTTGCTCACCCTTGTCCTAGTCTATTATACATCAATTAAGAATTATTCATTTTTCATTTAAAAAAAATTTATATTGAATATATTAATTTTATTAAAATAAAAAAATAATACATTAATTATATATTTTTAACATATCACCTTAATTAATGTACATTATACACTTATTAACATTTTTCTTTAAGAAAAATACTACTTTTTTTTTAATTTTATTTTAGAAAACTTTATTACTTTCACTATAGACCTTGCGACATATCAGTTCTAACTTCATAATAATAGCATTATCAGTTACAAACATCATTAATGACATGGGCATGGACTTTCTGACCTATGCTTGACCAAAAATTATGGGCTTTTTTTTTTTTGGAGGGGGGGGCATAGATGGGCAGTATTGTATTACCAATGAACAAGTATAGTGTCGTTGAAATTGAATTTTTATTTAATTAATTCATGGATATATAATTATTATTATTAAATAAATATTTAATAAATTTAAAATTTAAATATAGTATTTTTTTTAGTTATAATTTTTTATAAAAAATGATATTTTATTTTAAGTTTAATTATCTTTAATTTAATTTATTTTAAAT
Source organism: Adansonia gregorii (assembly GCA_038382025.1). NCBI lineage: Eukaryota > Viridiplantae > Streptophyta > Magnoliopsida > Malvales > Malvaceae > Adansonia > Adansonia gregorii. The sequence goes on along the minus strand of JBBYHO010000008.1, from coordinate 12,267,089 downwards.
TAAATTAAATTAATTCATATAAAAAATATTTATTTTTTATTAATTATTTTTTAAATATTTAATGACAAACATAAATTAAAATTATATATTTTTTAAAAAATAATTTTTGATAATTTTCAAATTGCGTGGGTAACTTCTTTCCTAAGCATATCACATCCCCAAAAGTTGTCCCTGTTCACCTATTTTGGGATGCAAATCTTTCGAAATGTACTTGCCTTGTCTGGCATGTCTCGTGCATGGAACTGAAAAACATTAATTAGTTAAGGGGGGGGGAAGAAAAAGGTCTGGTCACAAACATTGCATCGTCAGAGTCCAACAAGTCCACGCGGACAAATCGCTTACTTGTAATACCTGACTTACAACTGTCTAAATTCAAAAATTATTATTGCAAGGTCACATGATTTATTGTAAGCTTGCCACGTCCATCCAACTTCGTTGGCTGTTCCATTTAAACAGCTTTTGAAGGGATCCTCAACTTTTCTTTTTCATCAGGATTGTGTTGTTCAGCTTTTCAAGTCACATACATAAATCACTGTTATAGATAAGGGCTGCTTTTCGTCAATGTGCGAGCCAAATAGTGTCTGATTGTGCAGAATTCTTTGAGTGGTGGGTGGAAATGGATTTTTCCCATAACCCTTTTTAAATTGATCTTTATTTATTTATTTATTTATTTGTTTAGGTATTTAGTAAGCCCTGGTTGAATTAATTGTAATACTGAATAATTAACTGAGTCAGATAACTGATTTGATCCAAACGTGTTTATGAATCAGATTATAACTCAGAAACTTTTGAACTTCAAGCGAAAAGTAGATGATGTACACTAAACGCCAAAATAGTGACGTAAACAAACGTCAAAAAGACAGGAATATATTTCCATGAAGATTTTGTTTTTTCACTGACAAATCAAGAGAAGCGACCAAAGCAAGCAAAATTAAGCACTTACCAAGTGGAAGGTCTAATCTGATCTGATCTAACTAATCTCCCATGTTCAATTTTTACTTAGTTGCTTAAGTTTCTTTTTGTCAAGTTCACTGGTGTAACCATGGCAAATGAGCCTAATATCTGTTCTGAAATCTACATTTTGTACTTAAATAGCTCAAATTATTGAATGAAAAATGGTTTTTTTAATCAAATTAAGATGATGGTTTCTCTTAAAAACAAGGTTCCTCAGTAAATATTATTGTTTTTGCAACGTATTAAAATGTAAGATGATAACATGATAAAATTTATTATCAAATTAAATTCGAACGTTATTAAGTTAGTTCATATAATCATCTATAAAAAAATATTTTAATAGATTTAAGATTTAAATTTTAATATCTTTGATTTTTTTTTTATCTTCGAATTATGACATCTTTCATAATAAAGAAGAAATATTTAAAATTGGTCAGCCGCATATAAGGTGACTAGGAATACCCTTACTTCCATCAACATCTAGCGACCTCTGCATCAGGGATTCCAAAAGTGATTCCAACACAATCATCGTTTTTGTACGATTTCGACTTTCTTGTTGTTTATATTCAATTACTTACGGTAAAATTCATTATATCTTCAATCACAATGAACAAAAATAACGTAATAAAAAATATATTTATGATCGTAATTTAAATTTATGCTTCATGAACGTGCGTTATGACGTGTAGATAAGAAAGTTTTCTGTTTTCCTTTTTCGTAGGCATTGTCGGCGCCCTTTATCCCCATTTTCTACTTTCTGCAATCCATCGTTCTTTACTAAACTTTTGGTGTCATGTTTTTCCACTATGATGATTTCGATACTAAAAAAAAGACAGTTTTTTTCTGGGAAAAGTTAGCCGGAATCTTTGTTTCTTAATCTTTCTTCAATAAATTACTTCTTTTATATATATATATATATATATA
>JBBYHO010000008.1:12228255-12239335 GCA_038382025.1 Adansonia gregorii | reverse complement strand
AAATCTAAAGAATATGGTCCAGCCCATTATCCAATTAAACGAACCGTAACTATTGGAACCGTGGGCAAGATATTTTAATCATATGTAGAAACCCACCAACGGCTAGTTTTCCTTATTTATTTATTTATCAGCCCAAATCTAAAGAATATGGTCCAACCCATTATCCAATTAAACGAACCGTAACTATTGGAACCGTGGGCCAGATATTTTAATCATATGTAGAAACCCACCAACGGCTAGTTTTCCTTATTTATTTATTTTTGGCGAACTTGACGGCTCTAACGGTCGAATTTGATATTACCGTTTAAATTCCAATATAAGGGCCCTCTAATCTTTGCCTTTTGCCCTTTGCCCTTTAAAAAGCATTCTATTTTTCTTTCCTATTCGATTTTTTTTTTTCATTGTTTTCTATCCAGGGTTTTGAATTTGAGCAGCTTTCGGCCGTCGGTCCGCAAAAAAATTCCGGCCACCCAAATCTTTTTTTTCCGGTGAATTTCTTGATTAACTGATTGATTTTCAATGGAGACCCCTTCTTCATCTACAAGAAGAGTCACTAGGTCACAGACTTTGGCTGCTCTGAACAACAGTATCCCTGTTTCCAGTGAGTTATTTTTCACCTTGTTTTTTTTCTTCTAGGCTTATCAAAGATTTATAAAACTGGGTTTTTAATTATTTGTCTGTTTTCTCTATCTATAAGCAACTTAATTCGCTTGTTTTCTTGATGGGTTTCTTTCGTAGAAGGAAAGAACGAAGAGTCCGAGAAGAAGAGTGTGTTGAAAACAAGAACAAGAAATGGAAAGCAGCAACAAGAAAGGTCTGCTCTTATTGATGTAACAAATGATTCACCTATTGTAGGGCTTGCAATGGAGGTGACGCCATCATCTGCTATATCTAAGCGGTGGAGAGCCAGTAAAATGATGATGACCCCTGGTTCTGGTGAGGCTTTGCTTAGGGGCCAAGTCAAGTCTCTCTTGCAAAAGGTTGAAGAACAAGCAGAGCTTTCAAAAGTTCCATCGGAGGGCCGTCCTTTGCTTCATCTTCAAAGCCGCGCGTACTCTCCAATGGGAATTCTGGCTCCTACTCCTGCAAATACACCAAATTTCTCAAACCTTTCTGAGGATGGAGATGGAGGTATTAACAACAGTGGATTGGGCTCGATAGTTATGGCTCTTCCTATTGTTGAGGAACAGATGAGGATGTCTGAGGTAAATTTTTACTTTTTGTCTTTTTATTTTTGCCCTTTAACAGTTGGGATTTAATATGATCTAAAATGCTCAATTTTTGTAACTTTCGTTGAACATGATAGGTGGCGAGTAGCAACTTTGATGGAAGGAAGCAAGAATATAGTCTCGAATCCCAGAAAAGTCTGATAACCAGGTCTTTGCTGCTTGATTTTTTTGAGAAATCAGAATCGTCAGATTCATCAGAATGCTATTCGGTGATGGCTGATGAAGGATTGATAACGAGAGAAAGTAGTGCGAGCAGAGAGACGCCGTCCCCCGATGATGGCAACTCATCTATCTGGTCGACCCAGGTAAATACGAGCACCCATGATGAAGAAACGACTGAAGATATGGGTGGTAACTATTATGAAGATCAAGAAGAAGAAGAAGAAATGGTTGAGAACAGAGGATTGGTTGATGAGCTCTGTCACGGTTTAAGCAAGATAAGCATGAAAGAGATGTTCACGGGAAAGCACACTAGATTTGTCTACAACTCTGATGATGAGATTGAAGGGGAAGAAGGGTGCGCAGAGACTGAGGATTCGACTGATGATATCATACGCTTTAAGGGATTGCCAACACCAAAAGGAAAGCACCTACGCTTTCCTATGAACCAGCAAGATGACGGATAAGCAATAACTCTTTGGCTTTTATAATGGTGGGCTATGGGTTATCTTTCTTGACATCGCTGGGTCTCTTTCTTTTTGTTATTTACAGCATTTTTCATCTCAATTGTCTGTTGTTTTTGGAGGTGAAGAAGCTTCATTGGAAAAACAGATCACTAATTAAGTGATTGAATAAAATGGCTTTGATGTCGCAAAACATTCTCCTGTTTCAAGATTTAATGCCATAATCATATCTGAAAACAAAAAGGGAAATATATGGACATTATTCCACTACAGCAAATTAAGAGATAAAAACACTTCATCAAAACCATGGATGCCATGTTGGATCCATCATGCACAAATTCCTCGGTAGCAAGGCAGCATCAACTAACTCAGTAACACCCCTCTGCACTGAGTGCGGTGGGTCCACTACATTCTCCTCCTGAATGGCACCCCAAACGCCGGATTCTTAAGTCAGATGACGAAAAGCATGCAATGGAAAACATATATAAAAAAAAAAACAGAAAATTTTACATTGCAGAATGAACAAAAAAAACTTTTACCTCTTCCGAGAAATACTGTGGAGCTATTCCGCTGATCCGGCCAATAACATTCTCCACATTGGTAGTAACCTTATGTTTGAAGTCAACAGGGTTCAAACTACCCCCTCCAGCAGCAGAGGCAAGAGGCATCCCAAGTGGTTTCCTCCAAGACCACGAAAGCAGCTCATCACGGAAAAACATGGCTAGATGATACCACAAATGCTGAGTTTGCTGCAAATTCATAAAGGAGAAAAGGTGAATCAACATTATTGTAATTAAGGTGATTTTGTTGGTTAGTTTTGAGATAAGTAATCATAAAACATACTTTAGGTGAGACTACAGCCTGTGCTGCAGCACACATTGCAGAGACAACAAGGCCTTCCACACCAAAATGAGAGAAGAAAGCTTGCATGTTCCTTGTCAAACGGAAAGGCACCGGCTCACTGAATTCAATCATTCCATTCGCATCATATGCAGGATGAAAATCTGTCTGGAATATTTTCCCCGTGTTTTTTGCAAATAAAATCTTATTCGGAGACCTTCCGCCAATTTGTAGCATGAAAGACATGAAACTCGACAGTGCTAACTGGATGGCAAATTGCTTTTTGAAAGCCCACATATGATTGCCACTAGGCAGGGTCTTGTACATGTACTGGGAAAAGATACCATCTGTCACAAGATTTTTTGTTATATCGTTATACGCTTGAAGGCGGAGATCTACAACAGCTTCAGGTGAAATTTGTCCTGCTATGGCTTGGTTTAATTGCTCCTTGAAATAGGTAATGGGAAGATCTGCCTCTCGGTCATTCCTTGCACAGTGGTTTTCATACACCTCTAGAAATGTGCTGTACATCAAATCATCTTCAACCATACGCACCTGTCAAAAGAATTGGTCATCTAAAAGGAATAGCTTGTCGGGGCCAACCGCTAGGCAGGTCCAGTCACCATAGCTCAAAGCTACATAAATTACTTATATGATACCTACTGAAAATTTTTCATGCCTACAACAGCAGAACTATAAACGAAAATCACTGAATTAGACATTTTATCAGGCAAGACTAATCACCTGTGACCAAACAGGAATTATAATGGGCGTGTGAATGCATATATGACGACGCCTAGATTCCTTGTGCTTATCAAACATTTGGTTCATTACACGGAAGAGCTGTAATATCCGCTCATCACTTCTAGCATTAGGAGTCAAAGATGTCTGAACAATGAAATGTCGTTGAGAACCATCAGAGCCAATGAGAGTTAAGCGGCGAAAACTGCTTCCATGCCTTCGAACAATTGGTATATCAGCTCCAACCCGGTCTAACTTCACCGTGTGGTCAGGTGCAATTTCCTAGAGGTGCACAGATAAATTAATTTAATTAGAACAAGGACAAATTGATTAAAAAATTGCAAGTCAACTTTGGTGCTTACGCTTGCATTATTTTCAAAAATTCAGGGAACTTTGAAAATATAAGATTTCGTTCAGATAGTCCGGAAGACTAGAATGGCAATCTCCAGTCAATTTATGGTGTCATACAACAGATACAGGACAGTAACTAAAATGTAAGTACCTGATCACTGAAATACTGCCCCGGAATCTCCACATCAACCATGTGGAAGTCCCGTAAAACCCTGCTTTCCTCCTCCAGCTTCAGAACAGCTGGAAACCTGTCCTCAACATTGCTCTGGAGTATGTTCTTCCAGTGTTTTAGTCGTTCAGTCAGTTCAGAAAGAGTGGCTGGAAAAGTAGATGTACTTTCTGGATCTAGATCCCGCTCAAAATCCTGCTTGTACTCCCTAACAAAGTCTACATGCTTGTTAACAGCATCTGCAGAGAAGCAAGCCCTGCAAACGCCAGAGAGCTCCTTCTTGAGAGACTGTGGAACTTCTGCAGTAGTAGCAGTTGGGTACTTGTAACAACGGTGCAGCAGTGCATTAACCACTGCCAGAAGTCTCTCCTCAGGCAGAGTAACAAACCTTGAACCGATTTCCGTTAAAAGAACCTGCGTAAAAATAAACCTTTGAGTTACAACATTCAATTGACCTCTATGGAATGGTGCAGGAAATAGAGCAAACATCATAGTTACTTCCTCATGGTTTATCTACATAATAATAATGGACAATCATTTTTTTAAAATGCATGTAAAATAGTCACGAAACCAAACGCTCCTTTCCTTCAATCAATTCTCACCTCCAGTTCACCAGCCAAATTAGCATGCTTGCTTCTTAAGGCCTCCATTATATCCTTAGCAGCTTCAAAAGCACTGGCAGCAGAAGCAACCAAACCTAATGTACCATTACGCCTCATTGTACCCTGCCCACTATCACCGATGCTTGAAGAACTTTGCTGCAGAGGTTGGTCATTTCCAGTCTGCACACTGCTATCTGTTACATTGGATCTCTCGGGTTCTTGCACATGAGAGTTCCCCCCATCATGAGATCCAATTCCTGTACCAGATTGAGTTACTTGATGAACTTGATTGTCTGGTGCTACATTGCCCCCAGCATGAGTCTGTACTCTAGCACTTCCATCAGCCAAGACAAGAGAACCAGAATTGGCACCAGAGATATTCTGTTGCATTCTTTGCTGAGCCATGTTCATTCTGCCAAGTTCTGATTTATTCGCAACATCGCGGCGCTCAAGCAAATATGTTCGGAGCCAGTAATATAGTGCCTGGAATTTTAAATGGAAAGAAGTCAACAAAAATTGCAAGAATGAAATGCCTAACAACAGATGATATGTTTATCATGTGGATCAGAAGAATGAACACTAACCTGCGGATAAACAGTAGCAATTTTCAGAAGCACAAGTTTGCAATGAGGCGCTTCTGTCCTTTGCAAGGAAAGCAATAACTGTGGAATCCAAGAAAGCCAGACCCAGTGGGGAATTTGGTCCAAAAACTTATCAAATGACCTCCCCACTGATTCACTGGGAGTATCAAAGCTAAGAAGATACAGCACACGCGCAAGATAGCTTCTTGAATTAGAAACACCGAATTTAATGCCTTGAAGAAAGCAGCTAACAGCATATTCTAACCAAATCTCATCATGACTATCTTTATAAGCCTGTAAATGAAAGAAATTATCAGTGTTATCTCTAGTTAAACATAGAAAACTCTATATCATTAAAAAATAGATAAATAATACCATGTCACAATAATTTCCCCAGTTTATCCACCCTTTAGGCAAATTTTTGAAAAGGGAGATGGCATTGGAGTATGCAAGATTAGCCCCTTCGGAGTCATTTAACTTTAACAAAAAGTTCCCTTTAATGCGAAAAATTTCTGCCTTGTGTTTCACTGGAAAATATTCAAGATTAGTGCTGTTGATCAAATTAAGGCCACTAGTAAGTTCTCCCTTCATTTCAAGATATGCCTTTGCCTGTTCCATAATCTTAACAAAGGCCTCCTGCACATATTTAAAAGAAAAAAAAATAATAAGGAACTTTCAAATACCAGCATCTCCTTCATCTTCCTCATAAGAAAAAAAAAATCAATTAGGTAAACGAAAATAAAAAAGAACAAAAGAAAAAGGCAATACAGTGGGTCTACAGTTGCAAAGTATTAGCAAGTATCCTATACTCTATGCTTATTCAGGATATAAAGACTAATCAAAATCATAAAAGTAGGATCAATAAGGATGGCTTTGAAAAAAGTAAGTTTTTAATACATTAGTGGCTAATACAAAGAAGACAAACTTCAATAAATTTAGTACCTAAATAAGACCAAGAAAAGATGTCAAGTCAATTAAGGTGAATACATGTTAATATTATATCATGATATTTAGTACCTGCACTTCCATGGTTGAATGGCCATACATCTTTTCAAGTATCGTCACACACACATCATAAAGGCCTTGTTTACGAGCAATACGAGCAAGCTTATTAACATTCCATGCCTTATCACGGAAACCAAGATGATGGAGTTGTGGGTTTGAGGTGCTAAACTCTTTGAATGCATCTATAACAGCATTATACATTTCATTTCTCCATTGAAGCAAATCATACCAGACAGTCATATTATCCCATTCATTTGGAGTTCTTAGTCTCCAAGTCTCAAGAATGTCCTTGAGATCAGCATAAAGATTGCCATGCACACCAATAACAGAATTGCCAGAAAGTTTGCTCCCATTGGCGATGTCCACAAGAATTCTGGCAGATTCTTGAACTTCAACTAATTGCTGAAACTGCTGCAGAAGAGGAATCCTAGCATGCACTGACATTTCAGGCAATTGCCACCAATTTTCTAAAGAAAGATCAACACCCTTTCCAACTATGTTTTCTGCATCCCCTACACCATTTGTATTTTTATCATGGAGGGCAAAAAAGGCCTGAATCAGACGGAGTTTTGGAGTCTCTTCTACTTGAGCTTTAGGGATTACATGATCCTTCATATATGCCCAATCAGGTAACTTCCAAAGGCTATCAAGCAGAATTTCATAATTCTCAATATTCTTTCCAAAGTCCACCAATGCATCCCACTGGCCAAGTTGACTGGCACAGTAGAGCCATTGCTCTTCCCAAAGACACATTTCAGCTTTAGGTACAGTGTTGTTATATGTGCCCTGAGTTGCTTTAACCATAGCTTTGTAAAAGAGGCTTTGAGCACGCTGCCAATAGCCATGCTGAACTAGTGAAAGCCCAGCTTTGGTTTCTGCAGTGACTGACCTTTTCTTCCATAATCCACACCTCATATCTTCTTCATTGAGCAAACGATAAAGCTCAGCCAGAGACTCTGAACACTTCGTATCATTCATGAATAACATGACATGACTCTCTAGCAGAGCTAGAGCAATATGCCATGCATTATAAGTTTTTCCTATATATTTAATGAGTTCACTGGGCATTCTAGGCTGAGGGTGGCTCAATTGAAGCCCTTCCAATAGTGCTTGCACAACATTTGGTCTGCTGGCGTGCTGCTTCTTATGATAATCTTTTGAAAGGAGAGATATCATTGGTTTAGCTAGAGCAACCTGTTCTTCTTTGTGTAAGGTAACCCAGACAATTGGAAAAACCAACACCCATAGATGATATGCAACATTTGCATCAGTGTGAGCAAGCTCCCTCAAAGGAATAACAAGATCAGCAACCTGGATGAAAGGAAAAAGGTTAACTTCAATGGGATAATTTATATATCCAGAGAAGCTGCAGACATGTTTCAGCTTTAAGAAACCGCAGTGTTTAACTAATGCCAAGTGAATATGAAATCAGTTTTAACACCAACTAAAGGAATAAACAATTAACAGAGATGTGACAATTATCAAGTGACAGAGTCGTTTTTGAAAATCTCGCAAACAGATACGGCCAGAAAGAAAAAAGGGCAAATGGCTGAATTGCCATACGCCTGTCAATATTTCAAGGACACAAAAGCATTAAAAGAATAAATTAGGGGGAAAAAGCATTAAGAACCTGAAGCTTGCTCATTTCATTCAGAAATTGTGCATGTTTAAGAAGAAGGTTATCAAGGGTCAAAGGAGCTTCCTCAGAACCCTCTGGAACTTCAGCAACCTGATGCTGCATTCCAGAACTATCTGCAACAGAACCAGAAGCAAGAAGTGGCAGAACCCTTGCAGAATTAGGGGCAAGTGTAATAGGTTTATCCTCAACTAAGATTGCCAAAAGGAGATCAAGACCCTGCTTGAGCCAGAAGACATCGCTTAAAGCTTCCCAGTCCTGTATTTGGATGATATACTGCAACCTCGTGAACAAAGTCTTGTTAAGTGACTCATGATAGAGGGAGAAGAATTTCATTCGAATTTCAGGATCTTTTGCCCGGAGACCAAGCATGAACTGCCTTTCCACCTTCTGAAATACTTCTTGACGTAGATTCAGTGGATATCTGAGAATCAAATCATACTATTAAATTCCAAGCAATACAAGACTCATGTACCTAACTGAAGAATATAAAAGTTAATTACTTGTTTGAATCAGCACAAACTTCATAAAGAAGCTGTAGATATTTTCTGTCCCACTCTTCCAAGGCACCGGCCGGGAAATTCTGCTTATCAACTTGCGAGAGCTTCTGAAGGAATGAAACGATTTCCTTGGGAGTAAGAAAAGCATTGGGGGTGACTGTCATGCCCGGCTTGCTGAAGTCATCTGCAATCCAACCTTTTATCACATCAAGTATAAAAAGAAGCACACTAGCATCAGTTCCCTTCTCCGAAAGCAAAGCATTCAAAATTTGAGTTACAGATCTCTTGCATTCTGGCACAAGCATGACCCGTTCACTAATAAGTTTCAAGACAGACTTTAGGTTGGAGATGACTGCTCCAGTGTCAGCACCTTGACGAGATGAAGTGACAGAAGAATCAGGATCTGTTCGCTGACCCTAAATATAAAAGATATCTCAGTCCATGTAATCAAGCAAACTGTTTTAAGAGATAAATTTCTTTATTTTCATGCAAACAAGATGTCAAAATAAAATAGACTTGTAGTACTAGTATTAATACAGGGTACTACAACTAGTCAATTTTTTTACTTGATTTTGCTGTATATTAGCTGGTAGTTGATTGGGTAAGTTCACAATTTAACATCAGTTGTCACCATTTCTCTGCGTTAAATTTATTTCATGGTCCGCTCTCCCATTGTTCATTCATTGAATTAGTTGGACTTGTATAAGAAAAATAAGAAATAAAAATACTCTTTTAATTTTTAACTCTTCCCTTTCTTATTTGTAATGTTCTGAGTCTATAATTATACAATTTTGTGAATCTTTTTATCATCATAATTTGAAACCTCAAATAATTATTAAAATGTGGTAATTGAGGCAAATGAAGCAAAGGGATCAAATATTTCTAAAGTTGGCATAATACTAGAAGCAAGTTATGCATAAAAAATGCTGGCACATGAAAATCAAAATAAAATCTATGGAAGAAAAACATACATTATACAAATATTAAAGGATATGACCAACATTAATCATTTCATTCAAGGTCTAACTTCAAATTAACATCAGTAATGCCCACAAGTTTCATTAAACATTTATGCATAATCAATAACAGAAAAAGAAAACAGGAAATGACACCACAAAATTTGAGATCAAAGGAAATCAAACTGAAAAACCACAGACGCATGCATTTTGAGTATTTCTAGACCTATGCATGTCTGTGTCTATGCACAATTAGAGAGAATTTAAAAGAAACTAGGAAATGACATACTTGTCTCAAGTGGGAGCCAGCTGATGATCCCAAATCACGTGCAAGGCGTTGAAGGATACGGACCAAGATGACTGGATCAATGAAGTTCTTGTGCACCTCTGTCAATGTCTTAATAACAAGGAGCACAAAGCTAATTGAATTAGCGGAGTTATCTTCACCAGATGGCGGAGGAGCTGTAACAGTAGTGATGTGCTTCTGGATCAGCTCATCCACCTTCTGATACAAAAGCTTTACATCTGGTGGTGTATTACCCGCATCCAGGGGAAAAGCAACGAAAATCATTTTCAACAAGGAGCACAATGACTTTCCAGCATCTAACATTTTATACTTGAAACAAGGTTCAAGAATCTGACAAAGTTGTAGCAACAATGATTAATTACAAAGTAAGATCAGTAAATGTCTGCATTATAAAGGAATATGCATATAGAGCAGGACTATTAAAAAAAAAGAAAGAAAAGAGCATATAGAACAGGAATATACCTGGGAAATCTGATTGATATTATTTCTAATGAACAATTGCGGCTGTTTCTCTAAAACTTTGTTCATGACATCCAAGCCTTGCGAAAGAGCCGTGGAAGGGTCCTTCGACTGAGATGGCTGAACACTGCTTAGTAGTTTTTCTAAATAATTAAACTTGACATTTGCAGTTGGCCAAACCTCCAAAGCCTGTGAAAGTAACTCTAAAGCTTGTTTGTACATGGTACTTGCTTCTTTTTCCTTCGGCTCAATTACTAAAGCAACCTACTCCAAAGCAAATTTCGAAGATTTATTAAGATATTGTTCAGTAAAATCACCTAAGATGAACTAAAAATATCACAATGTTCATATGGATAAAAGATATGTTGCCAAAAAACATGAAGCAAACAAAAGGCAAAGATGAATGGCAATCTTGGCAACAAAACCAAAATTAATGCCAAGCAGAATTAGCGATAGTTTTCCAAAATTCATCTTGGACAAGCACTATGCAGGCACACATGTCAAGCAAATGTTTACACATCACCAAGTGTTATATGATGTTGATTTCTTCTTTCCATATTCCTGGCAGATTTAGACATTTATGTGGTAGATAGACTAATTTTCAATCACAAGATGGATTCAAACACAAACAGCTAATGGAAGTTATATAAGATGTACGTTAAGTTACAATGACTATCCACACATGGAAGAAACCAATGAATGGTATTTCTGAGGCCAAAGAACTGATATTTACATTTTCAAGAAGCACAAAGCAGAAGCTCATCAGGTTACACAGCTATATCAATTTTAAGGGCCTTTCAAGAATATTTGAAATCAAGCTCCAAGGAAGAGTCATAAAGAGAATAAGCTGAATTTAAAAGCACAAGTAAAACGAAAGCCTCACTCGTATAAGAAAATTGATAATCATCTCTTCCATGGCAGCATTTGGCTTAAATTCTTCATCGGGTTGGCCAGCAGATCCTGGGGTTTCAATGTTGGGAATTGATGAAGCAGCACCAGGAGACATGACACAGAAGGACTGAAGACCAGGTTCAACTTTAATCCTCTTGCTTGGATCTTCAGGGAATGTAGAACTGTCAAC
>JBBYHO010000008.1:12211133-12228155 GCA_038382025.1 Adansonia gregorii | reverse complement strand
GTAGTATTATATGGCAACCCAAGTCGACTGAGAGAATTCACCATCTGAGGCACAAATTGTGCTCTGCAACTGTAGAATAGCTCTGAATGGCGGGCAATGAGCTGGAAAATGTGAATCAAATTAGGGATCGAATGACCTTCCTCAACCAAGATCTTCTTGGTGTATCTTATCCAGATAGGCATGCGAGAATCCCCAAGAGGTAACCTTCTCGGTAGAGCTGGCATTAGAATATCAAGGGCCTGCTTCACCAACATTTTATTCTCTGGCTGGCACGTTCTAAGGAGTGCAACAAAAACCTAAATTTTAAGCAAATATCAGAATACTTTCATAAATACTAATTTACTAAAGATGGAAAAAATATGTCCAGCATTATAAACGATAGTGATGTGCATGAGCTCACACTTGCAAATGTTCAGTGGATGTCAGGTAAAATAACTACATGTTACAATTTATTTGACAGCATTATCAGTTAGGCTGTTATGTAAAAGGCAAAAAGTAGCGCTCAGTCACCAGAAGTTGTAAGCTTATTACTTCATATTCCAATACGCTGCATTATAAACAGAAACACTAGCCAATAATTACCATAAGATCTATATTCTAGTTGGTTCGCCATAAGATATCAAAATGTCACACCAAGAAAAATAATTATCCAATTATTCTGTTCTTTGGCATCATAAGTCCTGCAGGTACCTGAAGGATAATTTTTTCTGGGGCCTGATAGGCCTCCAAGAAGTGGCAAACATTCACAAATGCCCATTGCTTACTGGCACTATCTTCACGTTTGAGATGATTCCAGCCAAATTTTATTAGTTCTTTTCTGTGATGAACAAGGTCATTCTGGAGATATTTAAGAAGCAAAGTGGCAAGCTGCAGAAGTTCTATTCTCAATGCCTCATCATATTCAGCAGAAACCTAGAATAGAGAAGTAGAATGTGTTAAAATTAAGTAAAACAAAGCAATAATCATATTGATTATGAAGAAGGAAAGTGCTAAGAAGGGGCTCTTTAACAAATAAAAAACATAGATTCAAGAGACCACCTCTTCTGGAGGATCCAGAAGCTTGTCAACAATCATTTTAATAATACAAGGATCAACTACATCCCAGCTTTGGCCATTCTGGAATGCATGAGCAAGCATTGGAAGAATAAGCATTTGCATCACAACGACCAAATGATCATGACCAAGTTGTTTTGATTGGAAAAGGTTCAAAAAGTGCAACAGAAGTGCTCTCTTCAAGTTGGGTGGATAACCTTCAGCAACCTGAAATCAAGGACAGTCACCATACATCAACCACACAAAACCAACAAAACTAAACAGGGTAAGATATTGCGGAATTATAAAAGCATATTCAAAAAATTAATTAGGTACCTCAATAATGTAGAACTCCTTCAAGAAAGTATAATCAATGCGACTATGAAACAAGAAGATAGAAAGTATATCAAAGAGAACATTAACTTCATTTTTATCATGTCGTAAATAATTTAAGAAGCACTTGACAAGCCATTTGCTTTCTTTTACCTGCATTGAAGAAATAATTATTATCAAATATAGATTGACAGCCGCATAGAAATTACCAACCACAACAAATGCAGATCTTTCCAAGAGAAATCACAAAAATTTATAGTAAATCATAACTTAAAACACCACAGATAGTATTAACGTTCAAAAAATAAAAAGTTCCATGATCCATGCAAATACGAGCTGGCAGATTTCTTCTTCAGGTGTCAAAAAGAAGGGCTTAAGAAAGATAGTCTAAAATTGTTTTTATGAACACCCATGGATACAAGGTGAACAGCAAAAATGAAATGGAAGTACAGACAAAAGACAAAAAGCACGGTATGAAGATGCAGCTAATTTCTTCAATAAAATAAAAGTTAAAAAAACTCTCTGGAATTGTTTTAGAGATTAAACTATTCTACAACATAGCATTTGCAACTTCACATCCATAAAGCCTAAATAGAAGCACATCTAACACCCTTAAGCCTGCTACTTGAAAAGTTTTGAAAAATCAATAAAAAATTTGATTTACGCATAAAGAAAAAAAGGAATGACCTTAACTTATTTGTTAACATTTCCAAACACAAAGCGTCATACGCTTACACCTAAAGTGAAATTGAACTTACTTGCACAAGGTTCAGCTCCTGTTCATTCTGCAGACGAGATATTCTTGTGGGTGACTTCCAAACAAGTACCAATGTATCAAAAACAAGACGATTACTTTGTAGCCAGCCAGGTATCAACTTTACCAAAGTTTTAATAAGTGCAAGCCCCTGAAAATAAACATCTGAAGTTGCACCAGATGTTACAGGCGGTAAATTAGAACTATCAACCTTAGAAGTACCAAGCCCTTCATCACCCATTAAAGCAGCAACTGGAGTTGAAGATCCAGGAGTCATTGCTGCTTCTGATTTGGGTACAAATTCAGGGAATGCTGTAGCAAGTATCTTCTGAGGTGACTTTGCAAGTTCATCTCTCAAAGGTTGACCAGCATCTGATCGTATTATGTACAGAAACCTGGGATATATATTCCATAAAATGTAGGAAGAAGAAAATTACTAATCTGAGTTATGAGTGGATAGATATTACAGCAAAACCTAGAATCATAACCTTACCGTCTAAAGTATTTTGGCTCACTTAATTTAGCTAGGAAGTAATCAACAGCAAGCGTTGCGTATCTGTTTAAGAATTTGGTGAGTGGAAGGCGATATGGACTGTTGATCTCACTATATACTTGGCCAGAGGGAAGAGCACCCTCCAATTCAATTGTCAACATAACAAGTTCATCAAGAAACTTTGAAGCAGCATGAGGAAGCAAATGAAAAAGCTCAATGATAGCTGCATAAACAAGGTAAATAATTTTAAATACATACGTAAGTATACATAAGTTTCGCATCCTAGTAGAGAAATTTTATAATCATTACCTGCGGCAATTTTTGGCTCTTCACCAGCCTTCCATGACTTCTGACTCTGAGCAAGTTTCTCAGGTTCCAACCATTTCTTAAGGTGCTCCAACAACTTGCCACCTAAAGTGACATTAAACCAATTAGATAAAAGTTCAAGCAGGCGTGCCAGACCTTGCAGAAGAGGCATGCTGAGATTCTTGGTGTGTGCCAGATTGACAAGGATAGGTCTGAGGCTGCTCTGTAGAAGCTCTTTGGGCATCCTCTGTTGATTAATAACCTGAACAAAGATTAAGTGTAGAACTAGTTACTAACTAAAATAGCCATGCAGCACCTGAGCTTTGGGTAAACTATAGGTGCATGTATCCCAGTGCTCAAAGAGATCAAATTCCGCTTCCCCCAAACCTTTTTTAAACATATATATACATATATATATATATATTGTTAGAAGGAAAGGGACATTATCTGTTTTAAATTGTAGATAGCTGAAAACATTTTGTAACTACTAAGGATTCCTAAAATCAAGGAATTAGTTATTCTAGAGATAAGATAATTGACTTGGGCATTTAAATTAGAATTTTCTAGTTTCCTTTTCTATCTAGGATATGATATTTGAACGTTTAGACCTACTGTATAAATAGACTGAGAAACAGCCTGTAAAATACACAGCAAGAAGAAATCTACTAATTCAGTTTCAGTTTTCAATATGGTATCAGAGCTTTAAGAGATTTTTTCCTGGAGTTCATTCAATTTTTCTTTTGGCTTTAAATTGCCATACTTTCAAGTTTTCTTAGGCCTTCACTGCCTTCCTTTCTTCAACAATTCCTTTCAGCCTTTATTGCCATTTCTCTTAGAAACCTTACCTCTCAACCCCAATTATGTCTGAAATTAAGGCAACTCCAAGAAAGTGTGATACACTGATCTAGAGACTTACAAAATATCTAGGCAGCCTACAGTCTACCTGGAAAAAATTACTTAAAATGGTCACAATTCATCCAACGTCTATTAAGGGGAAGGGGAACTTAGCCACTTGATGGGGACAGGTCCTGAGCCAGAGAATCCAAAATTTGCAGTAGGATGAAGCAGACTCTATGATAATGTCATGGCTGTGGAACTCTATGAGTCCCGAGAAAAGCGACACATATATGTTCCTATCAACAGCCAAGGAAGTCTAGGACGGTGTTAGACAAACCTATTCAAAAGCCCGAGATGCAGAACAAGTATAAGTGACATTAAACAAGGCAACAAAACAGTGACTCAGTATGCAAACTTTAAGGCAAGAACTCAATCACTATCTCTGCATCAAAATTAAATGCCCTGAAGATGTTGCGATACTGAAGAGTTTCATTGAAAAAGATCAGGTGTACGATTTTCTTGCTGGACTGAATAGTGAGTTTGACCAAGTTTGAGTTCAGATACTTGGTAAGGAAGAATTACCATCTCTAAATGAAACTACTACCTTAATACGAGCAGAAGAAAGCCACAGAGGGTCACACTAGAAAGTCAAGATGGATCGGCTATGGCAACAAGGGCAGAAACAGTACCTATGCACGTCTAGATCCTCAAAGATTGTTGGAAAGGACAATAAGGACACTCTCTGGTGGACTTATTGTCAGAAGCTGAGGCACACCAGAGAGAAATGCTGTAAATTGAATGGTAAACCAACCACTGCAAGTCAAGATTGGGGTTATAAAAGAAAGAAAAAGGGACAGAACCAAGCTCACCAGGCTCTAACACAGTCAGATTCAATTCCAAAGCAAGGAAAGCTCAACAACAAAGAGATTGAAAACATCTATTAGGGGCTCTAGGGAAGTCCACAAACAATGGGGCATGGGGCATGTTCATTGACAATTTCACTTAAGTCCACTTCTTTGTGGTC
The DNA here is from genome assembly GCA_038382025.1 of Adansonia gregorii. Lineage (NCBI taxonomy): Eukaryota > Viridiplantae > Streptophyta > Magnoliopsida > Malvales > Malvaceae > Adansonia > Adansonia gregorii. Next base: position 12,223,376 of record JBBYHO010000008.1, on the reverse strand, counting down.
TAAATCTTCAAATAAAATTTCCTCCGACTGTTGGATCATTCATTAAGGGGCAACTGATCATATGATCCATTCACCATCACAATTTATTACCTATTCCCCTTGTCCTAGCAATAGGAAAATTCTAGTAGCAGATGGACCACCTATTGCTGTTGCAGGCTCAAGTGATATTCAAATTACACCTCAGCTTATTCTTAAAAATGTGCTTCATGTTCCTAAGCTGCCCACTAATTTGATATCTGTCCAAAAAGTTAGTAATGACATAAATTGTGATGGTATTTTCTATCCTACCCATTGTGTGTTTCAGGACCTGATCTTGGGGAAGAAGATTGGACTTACTGAGGAAAAGGATGCACTCTACTACCTTGAAACTGTAAGCAAGTCGACTTGTGGCAAGAAAACCTATACTTATCTATTATTTCCTCTCGGAAAGAAGATGTTATTTGGCTCTACCACTATAGGTTTGGGCATCCATCATTGAAAGTATTACAAAGAATGTTCCCATCTTTATTCAAAGAAATAAATGTTCAAGATTTTCATTGTGATGCGTGTGAGTTTGCAAAGCACAAACGAGTGTCCTTCCCTATTAGCAATAAAAAAACTTCAATACCATTTCATTTAGTTCATATTGATATCTGGGTACCCTCTACTGTTCCTAATGTGACTGGATCACAGTGGTTTGTGTCATTTATTGACTATTGCACTTCAGTTACCTAGGTTTTCCTACTCAACCACAAGTCTGATGTGAGGACTATCATACCTAATTTTCATACTATGGTACAATTTGGGGTAAAAATAAAAAGAATTCAATCTGATAATGCCTGGGATTATTTCAACCAATTTTTATCTTCCTATTTTCAAAAGGAAGGTATCATTCATGAATCATCCTGTGTTAACACCCCAACAAAATGGAATTGCTGAAAAAAAAGAATGATCACCTTTTAGCCGCTACTCAAGCCCTCTTATTTCAGGAACATGTACCAAAAACATATCGGGGGAAACCATCCTAACAGCTACTCGCATCACAAACAAATTGCCTTCCAAGACCCTACAATTTAAAACACCAATAGAACTTCTCGCTAAATTCTACCCTGACATGAATACTTCAAACAATCTCACACCTAGGGTCTTTGGTTGTACTTCCTTTGTTCATGTCCACAGCAACAATAGAGGGAAATAGATCCTAGAGTTATCGAGTGTGCCTTTATGGGATACTCATCTACTCAAAAAGGATACAAGTGCTATCATCGGCCTACAAAACGTTCTTTTGTTATTGCTGGTGTCACTTTTGAGGAGGGAACACACTACTTTACTCAGTTTTATCTTCTAGCAGCCACTAGTAGAAGATAAGGATAGGGATATCTTCCTACTAGAACAGCAGCCTTTACCTACGCTGGTTTTACCTGCTCAGCCTACCCAATCCCAAACTCAAACACAACATCAATCCCAGCCTACAGAATTACAGTTCCAACCTAGCCAGTCTCAGTCACAGCCTATACAGCCAAAGTCTCAACCTATTTTTAACAGTTGGAGACATGAACAGGTGTATTCAAGGGGAAGAATTCCAAATCACCTAAACAAGTCCAAGATTCTTCTTCTAAGCCTGGAAATGAGGTAAACACTATAAATCTAAACCTATTTCTGAAATAGATGATGATCTTAATCTACCAGTTGCCCTTAAGAGAAAAACCTAGAGAATGTACTAAACATCCTTTATATCCAATCTCAAATTTTGTTTCTTTTGATAACTTTTCTTCATCCCACAGGACATTTCTTGTGAGCCTAAAGATTGTCTCGGTTCCTCAAGCTTTATCTGAAGCATTGTCCAAAGAAGAGTGGAGGGAAACTATGACAGTAGAAATTAAAGAAAAACAGAACTTCGGAAATTGTAGAACTATCAGAGGAAAAACCTAGAGAATGTACCACTTGCCCTTCAGAAAAAAACCTAGAGAATGTACTAAACATCCTTTATATCCAATCTCAAATTTCGTGTCTTTTGATAACTTTTCTTCATCCCACAGGACATTTCTTGTGAGCCTAAACATTGTCTCGGTTCCTAAAGCTTTATCTGAAGCATTGTCCAAAGAAGAGTGGAAGGAAGCTATGAGAGTCGAGACTAAAGAAAAACAGAACTTGGGAAACTGTAGAACTACCAAAGGGAAAAAAACCAGTGGGGTGTAAATGGTGTTCTCGGTGAAGTATGGGGCAGATGGGAAACTGAAAGATGTAAAGCTAGGCTGGTAGCTAAAGGTTGCACTCAAAACTATGGGGCAGACTACCAAGAAACGTTTGCCCCAGTTGCAAAATTAAGTATAGTAAGAGTCTTACTGTCATTAGCTGCGAATCTTAACTGGGATCTACAGTTGTTCGACGTTAAAAATGAATTCCTAGATGGGGACTTAGAAGAAATATACATGGATATACCACCCAGCTTTGGAGACAATGGGAAAAAGGGAAAGTGTGCAGACTACAAAAGGCACTGCATGGCCTTTTGCAATCTCCGAGGACTTGGTTCAGAAGACTTGCAGAGGAGATGATAACCAACGGATACAAGCAAAGTCAAGGGGATCATACTATGTCCATAAAGCACTCGAAAACAGGGAAGGTTATAGTTTTGCTAGTATATGTTGATATAATAGTAACTGGAAATGATGAACCTGAAAAGGAGTCCCTAAGGCAATGTCTGATCAAAGAGTTTGAAATTAAGCAGTTGGGAAGATCGAAGTACTTCCTAGGAATTGAGGTGGCATATTATAAACACGGCATTTTCATATCTCAGCAGAAGTATGTCCTTGATCTCCTAAAAGAGAGGAAAATTAGGATGTAAACCTGCCTCTACACCAATTGATCTGAATCACAAGCTTGGGGAAGGGGTGCATGGCTTAACTGTGAATATCGAGATATACCAAAGGCTCGTTGGGAAATTTATCTACCTATTACATACAAGGCCGGACATAGTTTATGCTGTTAGTGTAGGAAGTCAGTTTATGCACAATCCAAAGGAGGTACACCTACAGGCTGTCCATAAGATTTTACATTACTTAAAAGCTAATCCAGGGAAGGGGATATTGTCTTGAAGGAATACAGGAACAGCACTCGAAGCCTATATATATGCAGACAAACAGGATCTCCAGTGGACAAAAGATCAACTACAAGGTACAGCACCTTTCTTGGAGGTAATCTGGTTACATGGAGAAGTAAAAAGCAAAATGCAGTTATCTAGAGATAAGATAGTTGACTTAGGCATTTAAATTAAAATTTTCTAGTTTCCTTTTCTATCTAGGATACCATATTTGAAGTTTCAGACCTACTGTATAAATAGACCTAGAAACAGCTTGCAAAATACACCTCAATAAGAAATCTACTAATTCAGTTACAGTTTTCAACATATATATATTTACATTGACATTTATGGCAAACCAAGACATCAAAATAACAGTCTCTTCAACCATCTACTACTTGAAAAGCTAGTAAAACTTGATCAGATTGTTAATGCATCAGGGTGAAGTAACTCGAACCTTATACAAGTGAAGGAAAGCATCAAGACAGACAGCTCTACCATAGAAGTTGAATATACCTGTCGTAAACCCTCCTTAGCAACAGCAACAATTTCTGGCGTTCTACACGTCAAAGACTTGAAAAACATGGCAATGATTTTTGCGCGTAATTCTGAATGATTTGAAGTTTTGAAATCTGTCCATGCCATTGTGGTACAGAGTAGTTCAATGCAAGCTGTTCGAAGCTTATTTAATGATGTGGCTGCTTTGGGGTTCATGTACTTCACCACCCAAACATTTTCATCAGCCTCAGCTATTTGCAATGCCTCTTGAAGAAAATTAATCAATTCAGGAGTCAACTTGAGAAGAGGGGGCCTTAAGGCCAAGCAGAAATTCAAAGCTGTCACTGTTCCAACCTATAAGCCACTCTAAAAGTTAGAAAGGGAAAAATTTAGAGAAGATAGAGCATACGATAACACACCATGATTACCTGCTGATCAACAGTCTTAGCTCGAAGTGGACGCATTATAAGAGGCTGAAGCAATGGTTGATGCAAAGGCTCAAGAAGCTCGGATACCTCACTACCCGTCCTACTAGCTAAAAGTGCTAAACAAGACTGCACAGTCTTTCTAACAATAATAGATGCATTTGGATTGAACAATTCCGAAGCAAGAAAATCAACCACTTCTTGAAAACTTTGCCTGCGCGGTTCATTGTTTGCTTCATCAACATTATTCACCACTCGAAGAACCTGCGTAAGAACCTGACTTGTCTCCTCCTGCTCTTTCCGAGAATAAGCAGGCAACCTTTTAAGAACATATACCAGACTGCGAACAACTCTAACTTGGAAAAGGCATAGAGTCTCAACAGTGACATTTCCGACTAAAGCACCAAGACCCATAACACCTCCCATTTGTGCTTGCCATGAACTTCCATAGCAGCAATGCAGAAGCCGAGGAAGAAGTTGCTCAAAAACTGGGATTCGAATACTTGGAGGTGGAGAGTATACAGGATTCATTGATGGACTAGAAACAATCATAGAAGTACCTGGGCCTCCTCTTGACATCAGCATGTCAGCATGTTTTGAACGAGCAAGCAACAGAAGTGTTTCAGCAAACACATTTAAAGCACTAAGAGCAGCTTTTGCATGGAGCCTGTTTTCATCAGCTAACACGTCAACTAAAGCATCCAAAAAGATTAAGGGGTCCAGCTCTTTCAGGTTAGAAGAACTGCTACTTTTTGACCTAGTACTACTATTTACATTTGATGAAAGCATTGAACCACCTAGAGAAGAAGATGCAGTTGAAGCATTCATTGATGACTGATCAATATGAAATATCATAGCAAAATGGCGGCAAATGTTGACAACAAAATCGTCCTTGGGGTCACTCAGATCTGGTTCTGCACTGGCAGCAATAACGGTCATTAACAGAATCTTGAAAACTGACTTCTCAGCCAAAAGTTGGGTCTTTGTTTTTACACCCAAGTCACTCTGCGAAATGATATCAATTGTTATTTCAAGCAGAATAATAATTTAATCAATAACATAAATGATAGCACTTGCTCAAACAACTCTCAAAAAATTCTTAGAAAATGAGAATGGACACAACAATCAAACTAGTAGTAATAGTAGCGGGACGCAGCTTCATTAATAGAGAATGGCATAATGTCTTGACTCTAACCTTTGCATCCGTCATCTCAGACCTGCGCCAAGACAGATCAACACTTGAAACCAAAGAAGTTAACAAGTTCACTCGTGTATACCCTTCATCTGAAGCAATGCCTGGCAGATTAAGCTGAGATGATAAGCAAACACGAAGGAATTTTAAAGCCTGCTTTCTGTAAAATGAATTCATGCCAGCATCTTTGTGAATAACAGCTGCTACAGCAAGATTTATGCATCTATCCAATGGAACTAAAAATGGGGTTGAAGGCTCAAATGTAAGAATCAGGCGAAGCCCATGCTCTGGATTCTCCTTGCACTCAAGTGCTAGAGGCTCCTTGAGAAAACGTCTATTACGACCACCTAATTTGCCAAGGAGTTGCAATGCCTTCCCACCCCAAGGATAGGGTGCTGGCCTCAAATGAGACCACAGAGCTAAAATCACCTCTGACATCACATTAGCCATACTGGGTTCCAGGAAATCTGGATTTAAACTGTCAACCCAAAATTCAAGAGTTCTTAAACCTAAGCTCACAAGGTCATCACTTCCTTTGAGACACAATACAAGAGATTTCATTAGCCGGGGAAGATGAGGTAACAAGGAGCTTAAGCGTGCAGGCAATGTTAAGCAAAGCTCCAACAAAAGGTCCCTCATGTCTTCAGCGGTTGGACCTTCAAGCATTGTCAGCAGCATATTTAGGCAAGGTTGCAGCATAGGAATTAGGTCTCGCAATAGAAGCTCAAATTTGCATCCAGCAAGCGCTCTAAACATCGTACGAAGAAGTTGCAGATAGCCAAGAGGCTTCTCAACTTCAGTAGCATTTTTCATACAAACTTCCATGATTATAGGCACATAAGGCTGCAAAATACGTTCAAAATCTGTTGGCGCTTTCACAACAGCACCAAATATAAACCTGAAGAGATGCAAAACCAGCTTGGCTGGAGGTGAATCTGGATGCTTCAAAGCATCAAGTTTGCCGCTTACAAGAAAATTAACCAAAACATCTGCAAATGGACGGTAAACCTTGGGAGTTTGCAGAAGAGTAGAAAATATATGAACCAGTTGATTGTTAGAAATCATGCATTCAAAAAGCTCTGGCATACACAAGGAGAACATGTCCATAAGATCTCTTGCTTCCATAATGGCCAAAATCTGAGAAAACAATTGAAGCATTTCCCTCTCTTCATCCTCCTTGAAGAGGGCTAAACAATGTACACCACTTTTTAAAACAGCAGAAGCTTTCCACACCTGCCAAAATCAGATTCACAAGATGTAATCATGCCTAGAAGGCCACCTTAGATCTAATTATCTTAGTATAATACCTCATCTTCTCTTAATCCTTTGAATGCTTGAGAAGCTGGCAAGTTAGACGTTGGTGAGACAAGAACTTGTTGGTGCGTTCCATGAGTAGAAGAAGAAACCTAAATAGTTTAAAATAATGAAATGAGATAGTAAGATTCAACTTTTGAAGAAAATTAGAAAGAGAAAAGGAGAAAATAAAACCTGTGATCGGGGCAAATGAGAGTGAGTTATACTCCATATTATGGTCTTCATTCCTGTGAATGCATCCAGCCAAGGATTAGAGGGTCATTTCTCTCTCTCTCTCTCTCTCTCTCTCTCTCTCTCTCTCTCTCTCTCTTCTTTTCTTTTTGAATGGGGAGAAGGGCATATTAAGAACAAACTTGTGACGATATATACTAGCAAATTAGCATCAAAGCCTTTAGAACCTTAGCAAAATAACCATCTAACGCTGCATGAAAACAAAAGGAGATAACCTACCCACAACCAACGTCTTAATTAGATTTTTACAGTCACTCACTTCCTTAGAATGCTCCACAGGCACTTGTAAATTCAGAACTGCCTGCAAGAACCAAATACATCAAGATCAAAAGAATAAAAAAAATGACAAGGAGCATAGTGTAGTAAAGACTAAAAGGTCATGGATCAAAAGATCTAAAAGATCCAAAGGATTTAACTGGTACATTCAAAAAATTTTCATTCTTCGACCCAAAAAATCAGCATTGGCAATAAAAGGGAGCAGTAAGATTTCAATTTCTACAAAATTTCAAGAAAAACTACTTTGACGCAAGAAAGCATGGAAATTTTGGAGAAATTCTCACAAAGTAGAAATTCAAAGGTATAGACCAAAGTCATTTTGCAATGTCAAACCAGTTTTAACTTACAAAATTCATTTACTGGACATGATACCTGTCTGTGCATGAATCTAGCTTCACATTTCTTATGCATATCTGTCCCTTAAAATTTGATAAAACTATTAAATGCAGAATTACAACTCGTTCTGATGTATTATGGACCTAACCCTCAAATTATTACATCCATAGTTTGATTAATAAAAAGGAAAAAAAATTTTCTAGCATGAATTCCTTAACTACAGCATAAAATAGTCAATACAAACAGCAGTCCAAAGGCAAACATCCTACATCCAAAAATATCTACCAGTGAGAAATAAATAAACAGAGTGTGATAAAAAACCATAAATTTATTAATTCATAATAAAAGGAAGTCTAACATTCTTATCATATGAAGGATGATGGCTAGACAGCTCGCAGCAAGTGAAATAGATACATTGATAACAAGGTCTTTACTTGATTATCGACAAAACAACAAATACATGAGATATCAAGTAGAGCCTCGGCACCTGAGTAAAAGACTCGAGCAAATAACAAAATTAAAACTAATCTATAAGTCTTGGAAAAAAAAAAAAAAACCTGGACAGGAAGCTCAAGCTTTGACCTCAGCGAAGGGCGATCTTTTCCCTCTTCACCCTCCTTCAACAACTATCAATAAACAATACAACTAAATTAATATAGCAAATAATCTTAAAGAAAGGAAAAACAAAAAAAGGGATCAGATGAAATGCTGAAGAGAAGTTGATCCCATGAAATAATCCCACATTGTCAGTTGAGAAACGAAAAATCTAGAAATTTTGAAAAAGTCAGATACTGTCAATCAATCAGAATTCGGAAATGCAAGTCAAAAATAATACATAAGATACCAAAGAGGCCATTATCCAAACATTTAAACAAACAAGTAATGGTGGATCTTATTTAATGCAGTCTGAAAAATTCAATATTATTCTAACATTTTCCATGTCCTTGTGAATATTCTTATAAGGATTAAAAAGAGAATTCATTTGACCAAATAAAGTCAAAAATTAACAGCTCAGAAAAATGTTACTGCCTTTCAACTAAAAGTGAGTTCTTTTGCCTACTTCCAATGCTTCCTGGGGCACAAGAAAAAAATGGCACACATTATAACACAAAGCCATAGCACACTATTCCTTTCAGATAGTTGAGGGCATAGAAGATTCAAATTCTGAACCTCCTCTTTGGAGGAAATACACTTACAGAACCCAGATGAGAACATCAGTACCAAAAGAGAAACTGTTAGACAGAGACAACCATGTACACGAACATTTATAGAGCTATCGGTGGCTAGTCAAACCAAAGACATAAGAAACTCAATTCCTTGGATGTCATAGCAAATCCAGTAAAGTAAAAATGGTTAGTTAAAGGAGACCAATTTTCTATATTATAGCAGGGTCCTAAGATAACTTCCAGCAATCTTATTTACCTGGGGAATGGTACGCTTGAAAGTACTAAATTTCCCAACAAAAGCATCCAAAATACGCCCCTGAAGAAAGATGCAAGAGAAATTCCATCAAATCAATCAATTCATGCAAAGCTAACAGAAAAATTACATCAAACCTCATACCAACAAAACCCGAGCTTCATCCATTGATGGCGCGTCAACCCCTTTCTCAAAAATTGGTTCCACCTAAATTTCAAAATGAAATTCATGATATAGAATCAACAGAAAAACGTGGAATGAACCATATAAGATGCAAAGAAAACATAGAAGTAATAGAGTTAGAAAAGGTACGAGATTTAACATCAGCCGCGCACAAGTCGTATGAATGCCAAGTGACAATGAAGCATCATGCATATTACTTGAGAACAAGTAAATAATTCGTGACAACTGCAGCAACAAAATAAAGTTTATAAGCAACAGAACAAAAAGTCAAACAGATCCATCACAATCTTTAAACCTATAACAAGAGGAACGGGAGAGAAAGATAACGTCCTGATCTGATAACCATACCTGTGACAGGGAAAGGTCTCCCCTGACATGATGAACAATCTCCGCTAGGAGACTATATGCCAATGGCCTCAAAGTCTCAAAGCAAGCACGCCCAGTTCCAACTAGAACCCTGAAATAAAACAGAAGGCAATAAAAGAAATCAAATGCAAGGATCGGCTATAATCTGAATCCTATACATATGTCAAAGCATAAAAGAAAAAAAATTAGCTATGCAACTTTGTGCAAATCCATAAATTGATAATCAATGGTAAAGTCAAACAACCAACCCTCTCAGCCAAGCTGGTACATCAAACGTGCTTAAAGGCAAAAGAAATGCTAAATGACATAAGATACATTCTAGCAACTGCAATTTCTAGCCAAAGCATCACAGACAGAAGAATAATCAGTCAAAGTTTGTAGACATTAAGGAGTGAAAGTTCATCATCATGCCTACATATGGTATTCATCATAAATTTCTGTAAAACATAAACAGAAAATTCAAAACTTTAAGGAATTTATTAAATAGACCAACAATCACACTGCCAGACTAAAATTTTTGGGTTCAAAACAATGATAAAGAACAGAATAATGTAAAGAATCCTCTCTGACTTTTGGGAATAAAAGACAAAATTTGTTATTGGAATGAGGTTATTTTTCAAATATATAAGAGCTCTAATAAGGACAGACCCTTCTTTTAGCCTCTAAAATTTGCCAGAAATGATAGTTGACAACTACTGAAAATTGTATATTGTTAGTAAAACATGTCCAATCATCTTCTGGAACTGAAATCAGCACAAGTCAGTTCTTAGAAATTAAAGCTTCTATTGTCAGTGCTTTATGCCAAGATGCTTAAAACATGCTTGAACTTCCACTAATATGACCCCAAAATTAATATGGAGCTTTCGATCTGCTTAATTTTTCTTTTCCTCTTGTAAATTTAATTGCTTCTCATAACAAAGAGAAGTAAGGCTATCACCTGCTTGATCTCTCATTAACTGCAATAGGTTTGATATAAAATCTTTATCATGGTTTAATGATTCATGTTGGTGTAACGATATGGATACAGGGGGAACAAAACCTTTTACCTCTCTTCCAATAGCGTGTCAATCAAAGGAAACAAACCCCTCTTGAAATCTGTGCCCAAGACATGTTTCAAGGCTACCAACAACTCCTGCATTCAACACAATCATGAATCAAAATTAAAAACCAGAAGAACTATTTTTCTTGAAAAAAAAAAAAAAAGGAGAATAAAATTCAGACACAACTCACCTTTCTAATGGATACTGAGTCAGAGCATGTAACAAGCAAATTCACAATGCTTTTACATATGCTTTCTTCATGAGGCCTTATATAATCAGCAAAGCTCTTCAAGAGGTATGTTAAAAAGGAAACTGTCTGCAATAAAGGACAAAGAAAATCAGGAAAGAAATAGAGCTCATTCAGAGAGAAATGAAAGGGCTTAGTATAACTAAAATTACACAGTTATCTTTTTCTCAAATGAAAGGATATGAATATATAACTAAAAATGATAAATTTGGGAGGATGTGCAAAAGAAAAAGTTTTCGAACATGTTTCAGGCACAGAGTGTTCCAGGGATCAGTTCTTTAAAGGACTCTCAAAAGCTACTGCCTTTTACATCCTCGAGCAAAATCTCATGAGAATTTCAGTTTTCAATTCAATTATCTTAAAAAAACTGATCTAGTTCAAGGAAAAACTCAAAACAGAAGCACCACTCTACACAGCAAAACGAAATTGATATGTTCCGCAGCACTTCAAATAGAGATCATACACGCTCTTGAACATGCAAAGATTCAACAACCCAATCATACTCTTCTCTACTCTTCGCCTTGAACTAGTTTTATAATATAAATTGTTTTATTACGTGGCAAAACAATGACGAAAAAACAGAGAGAATGAAATAAAGAATCACACACCTTAACCTGTGCCCCTTTTAACTCAATGAAATGAGTCTTCAAATGGGGAGGAACCTTTTCAGGTCCAGGAACAGATATTGCAGCAACCATCAAAGGTAACAAATGAGGAATATTAGTTTGTACAAGACGACTATACAACTGAAACAGAAACATAACCACAAGCGGACTCTCTGTAACTATCTTGAATGACCGTGTACTGGGATTCAACTGCCCATTGCCAACATATCCACTTGAAGTAATCCCTTGATCCACTGAAGAAGAAGTATCAATAGGCTTCACATCTACTTCCATTCCCACCGCAGCATTATCAAAGAAATGGGCAACTGTCATCCTAAAATTCTGGTAAATCTTGCAAACAAAATCTAAAAACGGTTGAACCTCGTTTTCTAAAGTAGGCCTAAAATTCCGAAGAAGATCAAAGATAATCCGGATACAAATTAAGCCATTTTCTTCATTATCAGTCGTTAGCACTTGCATAGCTACTTTTAAGAGGTCTTGAACAAATGGTCGAAGAACTTCACTGTGAGGAAGTCTATTGAGAATTTCCACCACAACATTCCGCAGTTTATGCTCGGGATTGTCGATGAATTGGGGCTTTGTAATCTGTAACAGGACGACTGAGAAGGCTCGGAAGTAGCATTTGAGGAAATTTAAGTATTCAGCAGTGTGTGCTATCTCAAGACTGTCTCTAACCTCCATTGCCATTTGCAACCTCGTCTGAATTGCTGCTTCAAAAGAAAAAAAAGGGCAAAATTACAAGAACTATATAATCTTTCCAACATTTTCATTCAATTTCAGAAGAAACAAAAAGAGCACGAAAATGAAGAGAGTGAGAGAGCAATAGAATACGCAGGTCAGGTTCCATGAGGTGACGAGAGTGTTGCTCGAAATTCTGAATAGGACTCATGATTAGAGGAAAAAACCCTAGCCTTTGTAGGTTTAGCTTTCTAGGGTTTTTCCGCTCAACTGTCACTCTTCTTTCTTCTTTCTTCTTTCTTGCTCCTCCTTATTCTTCACAATTGAAAAATGAAAAGCTCTGAGATAAGGCTG
>JBBYHO010000008.1:12186735-12206912 GCA_038382025.1 Adansonia gregorii | reverse complement strand
TAACATTTGGCACCTTTTTTCACTACCCAAACTAAGCTTAATTGTAACTTACAACTTCCAACTTCCAAGTACCAGATTCTACCGAAGTCTAAACCATTCATTCATAAACTAAAAAACAAGTTTTGTTTAATTAGTTATGCTGATGTAAATCGAAATATAATGATTTTTATTTGTTGGGGCAGTTGAAATATGCTCTTTAATTCTAAAAATACAAAGGATATGTTTCTTCAAACAACCCATATATTTTTTTCCTATAAAATTCACATAAAAGATTCATAGATGGTAAAAACAACAAATTTATGAACCTTTAATTACCGTTTACTACTAGTTCAAAATTTTTTTTTTAAATATATAATATATTATAAACTTTTTTCCTCAATAATCTTTAGTTATAAATATATATAATTATCCGATACACTGTTAATGAAGTTTAAAAATTTTACTAACAAATTTAATAAAATTACGATATAGTAAAAAATATTAACAAATGAATATAATAAAAAATGTTTATTAATTTTTTAATTTAATTTATGAAATTAAAAAAATTTACTGATGAAGATAAAAGTAACTCTAAAATATAACATGAAGCAACTAGGAAATTAAGAGTGTATCGTTACCTAGGAAAAGAAACATGAACTCCTAAAAAGTGAAAAAAAAAAAAGTTGAAAAAGGAAGCGCTAAAAACGGTGCGTTTTGCGAACCCCAAAAAAGTGGGCCACGGGCCTCGATTAATACCCAACCAGGGCTGCATCAAAACGGCAAATAGGACACTTCCGACGAAAGCCAAGCCCAGTCCATGTGAAATCTTCCCGACGTTCCTTTTGGCGGTTGTAAACGTTGAAAAATAATCAAAACACTCCGCCGTCACGGCTCTAGGGTTTTATTCCAATTCTTCTTCGCCCCCCCTCCCAAAAAAATCCTAAGCATTCGATCATCAAATCCCAATAAAAATGGTTGGTATGTCAAATTTCCGGTTGAAATTTCATTTCAACTGATCTCATGGCTTCCACCGGTGATCAACTATTCTAATTTTATTTCGCTTTTCTTTTCATTTTTTTTAATTTTCTTTATAATGGCTTGTTTAGGGCCTCAATCCGAGAGAGAAGAGAAAGTATCACTGGAACTCACCGAAGAAATTATTCAAAGCATGGAAATCGGCATGGTTTTTAAAGATTATGTAAACTCCACCTCCTAAGTTATTCTTTATTTCAGTTATGGTTTTCAAAAATAATGAAATTTTTTCTTTAATTATTGTTATCAGAGCGGTAGAATCAGTTCAATGGATTTTCATAGAACATCGAGTTATTTAGTAACTGCCAGTGAAGATGAATCCATCCGCCTTTATGATGTTTCTAGTGCCACGTAAGCCAAATTTCAAGTATTTTATTAAATTTGATCTTTTTTCTTGGTGGATTAATTTGAAAATGGATGTTCTTTGGCTGAGTTTTTCATAAACCTACACCTTAAAACCTAAATCTCAATTAATTTTACTTTAATTGATTTTTTTTTCAGGTGTTTGAAAACAATTAATAGCAAAAAGTATGGGGTTGATCTAGTTTGCTTTACTTCGCATCCAACGACAGTTATTTACTCTTCAAAGAATGGCTGGGATGGTATGTTATCACTACAACTATCTGTATGTGTTTTGTTGGTATTATTTTTAGTTTTTTTTTTATTGATAGGTGTAGAGTTTCATTGTTTCAGAATCGTTGCGACTTCTCTCATTGCATGATAATAAGTACTTGCGGTATTTTAAAGGTCACCATGACAGGTTTGGCTTCTGATACCAATGAAGCGTTGCACCAAAAAGTATCTGTAATTAAGAGTTAACTTATTAACATTTGTTGCTATTTGTATTGTCTTTTTAGAGTTGTTTCACTTAGCCTATGCTCACGCAATGAAAGTTTCATCTCTGGTTCTCTTGATAGAACTGTTCTGCTTTGGGACCAACGTGCGGAGAAGTGTCAGGTGGGTTGCATGTTTAGATTGATATTTAGATATCCTTTTGTTTCTTCTGAAATTTCTAATTTATTGTATGTATTCTAGGGTCTTTTACGTGTGCAAGGCAGGCCTGCCATATCTTATGATGATCAAGGGGTAGTCTTTGCCATTGCCTTTGGAGGATACATTAGAATGTTTGATGCACGCAAGTATGAAAAGGTTCACAATTTACATAAGATTACCTTAGGGGCTTTGCTGTTCCCTTGATCATCTCTTTTTTTCATTTTGGAAGAAAAGCATGTAATGAATTGGGAACTTTAAATCTTTTTAGGGTCCTTTTGAAATCTTTTCTGTTGGGGGAGACTTATCCGATGCTAATGTTGTAAAGTTCAGCAACGATGGACGGCTCGTGCTTTTGACAACTATGGATGGACATATTCATGTGCTCGATTCATTTCGTGGCACGCTTGTAAGTTAATCATATGCTCAAATGCCCTTCTTGCAAAATTTACAATTAATGAATCAAGATCATACTAAGCGGTTCATATGCACTTTTTAAGATTCTTTTTCTGTTCTTTTTGTTTTTAGTTATCCACATACAATGTGAAGCCAGTTTCTAGCAATGGCACGTTAGAGGCATCTTTCAGCCCCGAGGGAATGTTTGTTATATCAGGTATTCTATATCCAAATATCCAACAAGTTTTTTAAGTAAAATATTCTAACAGGTATAGCAACTTAAAATATTCTATAATCTTCTTTGTTATAGTTGTTTGATACGTTACTCATCATATTTTGAAGCTTTCGGGAGACAGCTGTGGATGATTCTCTGAAAGTATCTGAGTTTCTTGGTTTCTGACTTGCAGGTTCAGGTGATGGCCGTGCATATGCTTGGAGTGTAAGGAGTGGGAAAGAGGTACGATTCCTCTGTCCTTAGTCAATTTCTGTCTCTGTCTCCTTACTCAAGTTAGTTACTTAACCTGGTAATATCTATCAAGTTGTGAATTTTGAGCAAACTTACTTAATCGCTGTCTAGGTTATTCTTCGGAGTTCCATTCCTTTGAAGGATTATGCCAATATTTGAATAGTTTTCAAGGCATTTTCTATGGTACCGAGTAATCATAAGACAAATAGTACTTTTCCTTTGTTATTCTAAATTCATTAATCCTCAACCTCCCTCTAAAACCAGGAAAGGGAAACACTCAATGTCTAGATGATATCTTAAGGTACTTTAGCAAATTGGAAATGTTGAATGTTTTTGATCCCTAGAATGTGGTTCTGTCAGCT
Source organism: Adansonia gregorii (assembly GCA_038382025.1). NCBI lineage: Eukaryota > Viridiplantae > Streptophyta > Magnoliopsida > Malvales > Malvaceae > Adansonia > Adansonia gregorii. The sequence continues at coordinate 12,203,687 of JBBYHO010000008.1, read as the reverse complement.
CTATCCTTTGCTATTCCCTGCCTCGTAGGATTTGCCTGCTGAGAATACTAAGGGGCTCCACATACAGTGCATTACTGCTCGATTCCTGATCATTAATAGTTGTAATTTCTTGTGTTATTTGAGAATGTACATCATCACCTTTCACTTATTTCCTCCATTGAGCGTGAATTTCTTTACATGATCATACTATTGTTCTTTGCTCTCTTCAGGTTGCAAGTTGGATGATGAATAGTGAACCTTCTGTAATAAATTGGAATTGGATGAGCACGGATACTGAGCCTCCTGTCATTAAGTGGGCTCCTGGGAGTCTTATGTTTGTAACTGGGTCTACTGAGCTCTCATTTTGGATTCCGGATCTGTCTAAATTGGCAGCATATGTTGGAAGGAAGTAGGACTCTCATTGGTCCATGCTTATAATCTCAATCCTCATTTATAAGGTCCATCACTTTCACTGATAGAGGATTTGGCGCAAATGTTCCTTTCTCTCTTGCTTCAGTCTCCAACATCTGTTAAACCATTTAACTGTGCTCTGTTTATACAAGCTAGTCTTAGTAGTCCATGAAACCATTTGTAGAGAGCTAGGTCGTAGATTCTCCAGCCCTAACTTTCCGGTATTCTCTTGCTGCGTTGGAAACATTATTATAATGAAAGCAGCTTATAATTTAGGTATATATTTCTAACTTTCTGTATTCATTGTAGTCTTCTGACTGTAAAAAGTTCAGTTATGTTGTGAGTTTAACAATAGATTATAACCGTGTAGAACAGTTGAGTGTTTTTTCGTTGGTATGTTATTTGATTTATTTTTAGGGAATTATGCCATGCCAGCTACTTCAATCTCGATTCATTTCAATAAATTGTCACTTGTTAATAAAGAAAAAGGGGAAAAAATACAAATATTAATGGTACTTAGCCAGTACTTATTTGACTCATTCGAGATCGTTCGTTGGGGAGGGTTGTTCTTGTTCGAGATCTTCCATGGATTTTATTTGGGGATACTTTAGGGAGTTTTAGATAATTTTGATTTACTAAATAATGGGCTTTTTAGTACTATTTCGACCCAATTGTTTATTGATCACTTCGAATTGGTCACTAATTTCAAAGTGAAATAATGTAAGATAGAATTAGTTGAAAAAAAAAAAGAGATTTTTCAATGGAAATGGACATCGTGTCAATTGTTCTCTGCTGTCCTCTTTCTAACTTTTCCATTAAAAAAACAATAAAAACCCAAACTAAGCTTCCTGTAACCTTGATGACATGGCACGAAATGATAAGGCATACAAAGAATGCAGATAGGATGGCTCCCGCACAACATATACACCCTATAGGGGAAAAAAAAGGGAAGGATAATCATATCCATAGCTCTGCGCAAATGGATACCAGTATTCTCCAGTCCCTCGCTTCAAAATCACCCCCATCAACCAACCATCTTCTTCTAAAAGCTTCATCTTCAACAACAACATGCATCAATGTCTCTTTACGTCGCCGTCGACCGCTGCCTAAAATTTGTTGTACCAACAGCAGCACTGATAATAGTAGCAGCAGCAGCGGTAGCGAGGCACCAGCACCGGTTCCACCGCCAAGAACAGCACCAGACACTGTTGAAATACGGTTTAAGAGAGGGTCAAGGAGGCGTAGGCAGCTGCAGCAGGAAGATGGTTTCCGAGGCGGCGAACGGCAACCAATGAAGGCTAAGGCTGCAGCAGCGGCTGATCCAGCTTCAAAGAAATGGGAAGAAATGAGCATCACAGAGAAGGCTATAGCGTTGTATGTTGGAGAGAAGGGTTTGCTCTTCTGGCTCAACAAATTTGCGTATGCTTCCATTTTCATTGTTATTGGGGCTTGGATAATTTTCCGGTTTGTTGGACCTGCACTCAATCTTTACCAACTTGATTCTCCTCCTTTGGCTCCTACCTCCATGTTCAAGGGTTCTTGATCCATGCCCCGGTGCCAATGTCTTAATATGGTTTTTACAGTCTGCTAAGATTTTGCAGCATCTAGTCTTCTAAGATTTCCCATCTCCACTGTGCAATTTGCTTTGCTCTGACAACTGAAGCATGTTGAAAGCATTAGTAGAGCTATCCTGGGATCTCATATTGAATATAATATTTGCTACATTTGTGATTCAGCATTTTAATGCAAAAAACTGCACATAAACCTGACTGGATTCTAAAGACAGTTCATAACAGCGTTTCAACTAAGTGGCTATCACTGTAGCAAATACTTCTTCAAAAGTATACCATCAATAAGAGAGAGAACTATTAATCCAATTCCACACACACACCCTAACCCAATGGAGCCAAGAAGAGGCCAAAAAGTATCTTTGTCTAGAACTATGTCTAATATATACTTGGATATGAATATAAAGATACAATCTTTTAATTAGAGACAAAATTTAGATAAAAAAATTAACAATATCGTGTCAGATAGAGATCTCTATTTGATACTTACTTTCAAGTCTGAATAAGATACAGACTACAACCAGTTCATCTCATACCAAAAAACACACACACAAAACACAAATCACTCAACCTAATTGGTACTTATTTCCTAATCTCAACTTCACAAAGCAGGATTATGAGGATCAAAAGGGGTTTTTGTCTGGGTTCTCTGAAAATTTTTGTGGCCTAAACCCGGAAAGAGATTAAGGCCGTCAGGCTAATATTCTGTCTTGGGATTAAGCCAAAGTAACATCAGACATTGAATCACTAGAGCTCCAAAACAAACCCAATGTTCGCTCAAAATTCACTAGGCAAGGGCAACCTAAAACAAGATTCCCAAGTCTCAATCGTTAGCTCATGCCTTCACAATGCAGTGAATTTGTGCATATTGAAAAGGTGAGGAAGAAAAAGCAAAGTTGGCTAATAGCTGCAGTGGACTGCACTTGACAAAATACAAGCCGAAGCTTGAGCTAGTGGTGTGACTCAGAAACGAGACAGTCCAATTAAAATATTTAAATTGTAATCAACATAGTTTAAAAGCTCAATGTACCGTCCAAATTGCTCTCTAGATGCAGCATATTGTAAACAAAGACCAAGCAGTTGTCCGAAACTACATGTTCTGACGTCATTGCCTATTGGAAAATTCCCAACTTTCTTTCCCCATTTTTCTTGAAAGCATAAAAGAAAAACCCTTATAGTTACTTTTTATTCATTTTTTAGTGTAACCAGACTACGTTATTCATTTCATGGTGCATTACTTTGCTCTTTCTTCTTTTGGAGAAAAAGCCTGCAAGTCTACAACTTTTGGTTCCTGTTTGAAGCCTTGAAGGTTGGAACTTCTCACAGTAAAAAAGCATCGAGGCATTGGAAGATTGCAAGGGCAAGATCATGAACTCGGTGTGGGCGTTTTTGGCTTCCCTTGCCCTGATTCGCAGCACCCTTTACAGTTACCTGCCTGAAAAGCTGCGCTTATACCTCTCTTCACGCTTTGAGGAGTGGACCAGCCGTTTCACTACAGAGGAAACCATGGTGTTTCGAGATTATCAAAGCTCAAAAATGAACCAACTTTTTCAGGCTGCAAATCTTTACCTTGGGGAATCACTACCCTCAATTTCAATTCCTCGCGTGACGGTGGAAAAAACTGAGAGCGTGAGGAATCTCACCTTTTCCATGGAGAAGAACACTGAAATGATTGATGTCTTTGAGAATGTACCAATGAAGTGGAAGTACTTCTCTGATTATACCCAAGGAATGTCGAAGCACGAGATCAGATGGTACGAGCTGTCATTTCACAAAGACCTCAAGAACATGGTCACCAAGTCTTATTTGCCACACATCCTGGAAAGAGCAAACAAGATCAAAGAGAGGAACCGGGTGGTGCAGCTCCACACGGCCGCTCATGATTTTTGGACCCCGAAACCTGTGATAATTCAGCACCCCATGACGTTTGAGACCTTGGCCATGAATGGTGATCTTAAGAAGGTACTCGTGGAGGATCTTGACAGGTTCATGAACAGTAAGGAATACTACCAACAGATTGGAAAAGTATGGAAAAGAGGGTACTTGCTTTATGGGCCTCCAGGCACTGGAAAGTCTAGCTTGATCGCTGCTATGGCAAATCATCTAAACTTTGACATCTATAATTTGAATCTCTCAGCTGTCTCCTCTGACCTTGTTTTACAGAATTTGTTGCTTAGCATGGCCAATCGTTCCATTCTTGTGATTGAAGATATAGACTGTTCTATTAAGCTTCAGAACAGGGAATCGGGGATAGAGCCACCTATAAAGTATCAGCAGCACAACAAGGTTAGTCGGTCATGTATTTCAAATTCGAATTAACTGGATATTTGCGTTTTGGGTAGAAGTAACAGTCTTGAACTGGAAATGGGGTTCGTATTTACAATTATGATATCTTAAAGTAACTTGATAGTTGATATCAACTTCATCATGAGATTCTGTGGTGAATTTATTGAAGTTTTGGCTATTAAAAGGTCAATGTTCTTAAAGATCCTAAATTGTTTAGATTTGTTTGATTGGCTCACATGAAAATATGTGCTTTGCTCCAGAGTCTATCCTCTAGATGCTATTCTAGATTATGGATCCAAGGGTACCATTGGAATCTCCTGGTTAAAGAAATTGAAAAATCTTTTTCTGAATTTCCTGGTTAGATTTCCTTACTATATGCAAAATTTAAATTTAGCTTTGTCTCCATCTTTCACGTCATTCTCACAGGTAACACTTTCTGGACTCCTGAACTTCTTTGATGGTATTTTATCCTGCTGTGGGGAAGGAAAGATTTTGGTTGCTACTACCAATTACAAAGATCGGATTGACCCCGCGTTACTTCGAGCTGGTCGAATGGACATGCACATCTACCTTACTTACTGCACTTTCTCAGCCTTTAAGCAACTGGCTTTTAAGTACTTACAGATTTCTGATCACAGTCTCTTTCATCAAATTGAAAAGCTTCTACAAGATGCCAGAGTTTCCCCTGCAGAGGTTGCTGGTGAGCTGATGAAGACTGGGGATCCTAAGGCGTCTCTCGAGGGCCTGATCAAGCATCTTGAGGAGAAGGTAAATAGAATCATAAACTATTTTTTTATTTCATCGTGAGTTGCCTTGATTTAGAGCTTGATAATGCCAATTATCAATTATTAATTTGTTAGATATTATCTCTCTCATGTTGAAAATGATTGATTGGGAGTTTTTCTGCAGTTGATTGCAGATGGCAACTCTGAAGTTGGTCCCAAGCATCTTTCATCTCATTCTCATCCATCAAATTGCCAGGTCCAGGAATCCTCAATTTCTATTCCTTTGCCATCCAACGAAACTAGCATGGACAATGGCAACTCTCCAGGTCCGAATCCAGACGTTTCAGCTGATAATCCGAAGGCCACAACGGACTCAAAGTTAACCGAGAATCGTCCGGAGGAGAATGGTACTAGCAACAGCAAGAATTGTCCGGAGGACAATGGTACTAGCAGCAACTTTGACAAAAAGGATTTAATCAAGGGTCAATCTTCGGGCCATAATATCCTGGAAGTCATTGAAGACATGGGAAAGGAGATGTTGAGCTACAAAGAAGCAATAATAGCACTGCAAAAGAAATCCTGTCTGATTCTGAATAAACTGGCCGAAATTAAGGCCACACATGGTAAAGAAACTCACTAAATATCTCAGATGCCAAGGCCTATTTGGAGATCTTTTGTGTCAAATATTAGATGGGTTGCATCTGACAAAATACTTTATTCAAGAACGTAAGTTATTTGCTGGTTACTAAAATACTTAAAAAGGGTTGTTGTAATGGTACTTTGATGACTCACAAATACACTCTCTCGCTTTTTTTTTTCCCCTCCTTTCTTCATTCCCTTTTTTAAATTTTTAACATTGTTAGAGTGAGTTTAGAGGCTGGCATTACTTGCGATTCGTCATTTATCCCACGAAACTAACTGATCACTGACAGTCTTACGCTCTATTAGTAGAATGCTGAATCCTTAATGACCATATCAAACCTGGCAACCCAAACTATCAAGAAAAAAAATGATCATTAGCTGATATATTGGACCACAATTGAATGGTTCTTTTTTATCAAGTGGTAGTGGATGAAACCAATCCCATTCTCAAGAGTGTCATTAGCTGCCAAACAATGGCCATTGGCTGCCAAACTGCAACTGCTGATATAGATTAGGTGCAGTATGTCCTTTGGTTCTATTAATAAGATATATAGCTCTTCATGTATCAGGCAGCCTCTACATAGTGCCCTTTCCTGTATGGCTGGTTTTGTCGTTCACTGTTTTAATAGGGAATAATAATGGCATCTTTTATTTAAAAATAAACACCAAATTATTTAGAGCATACAGTTTTATTGTCTAGCTATACCCAGATTCTTGTTAACCAAGGAGTCAAAAGTCCACATTCATATAAAAGCTTGAAAGGAAACTTCAACATTAAGCAAGAAACTTTCATTCGTTGTCTTTTGCCTAAGTGAATAACATTAAAAGAAGCCTTTGGGACAAGATTTATTAACGTATGTTCTAATTTCTACCCAGGAAAACAAGTGAACAGCAAAGTCTTTTCTGCGCGTGGCATTGACAGGTACCGGGAAGGAGAAGACCGAGACGTCCTAACTAAAAAGGGTTTGATTAGACTGACAAAGTAACACAGAAATTACACGGAAAAAAACCAGCAGGAGCTTGAAAAGTAAGTTGTCCACGTTCATGCTTGCTTTTTTTTTTTGTCTTTTATTTTTTTGGTCCAAAGAGAAGATGGCACTTTATTGGCCCTACTTTTATCAGTTTGATCCTATTTCTCTCTGACAAACCAGAAAGCCAAGGAATTACTAGATAGTGGGCAAAAGGTTGTTTCACAAAGAAAGAAAAAACGTTTCAAACAAGTGAACCTAAATGTTCAACGGAAAGAAAGATTAGAACAGCTTTTTGAATTATTAATGTTGTGCCAATTCACAGATGATGGGAGACAGGTGAAGCAAAGCCAAAGTTTGGTGGAGGGTAATGCTTTGAAAAAAAATATTTTTGAGGGGAGAGAGCTGGTTTGAGAAAGTTTGCTCATTTGGCCTTAAGGTCTCCAAATAAATTTTGGGAGCTTTTATTTATTTTTTGTCCTCAAGAATACAAGTTTAAATCCTCCTTTATTAAGATATTAATGCTTTGTTTTATAAAAGTTTAAATTATTAATAATAATGAATAGTTACCGAAAATCTTTTATCGATATCAATCAATATTTTCTTTATATAAAAATACTAATTCTAAGAAGCTTTCTTTATGCCACTGCACGGGACGAACCATACATGAAATAGGTAACCGAGCTAAATGGGCCAAGTTTAGTTAATTGGGAGACTACATGGTTCAGCCGGGATAACAAGCATGCTGGAATTCAAGTACATAAGCATGAATTAATGATAACTTATTGGTAGGCAAAGGGACGAGGTAAGGGTGCCAGAGATGTCAATAACATTAGTACTGGTTTGATTAAATGGCTTACAGTTTTGACTTCCGAGTTATACATAAAAGGATAAAATGCAGGACAAATCTTGATTCACCTTTAAAAATTGGTTAAGGTAACAAAGAGATGCCAACTGTCGAGAACCTATATCTCCAGATGCATAGGGAAACAACTGAGGCCGCCATGTGTGTTCTTCTACTTGATTCACCAACAGCCACATCAAGAAGAACAGATGGTAATTTTCATCACTTGCCTTTTTTCCTTGTACAAGTCCAAGCTCGCAACCGAAATATAGCTTTAAACTAAAATTGTACAATGTTCAATATGGTAAATCATAGATTGATAACCCTGAAAAAGTTACTGGACCTAGCATAGGATTAAAGCATTAGCATGAGTACTGTTTCAGCCATGTTTACCAGAATTCTGGTAGGTATAGAGATGGTATGCTTGAAAATATAGATATAACAAACAATGCAGGCCATGCCAAACATTGTGCAAGTTTTCTAGGGCTCCTTCCATTTAATAGGGTTATGTTTTTGGCTGTTCCCTAGGCCTTCACCTAGAGTGAAAAATCCACTAATTTGGTGATGCAATAGCTACTACTAATTTGTCATTGTTTTAAATTCTGATAGAATGTTTACAGCAACCTATCTTTATAGCTGGAAATTTTCTTTCGTTGCAGGTGGCTTGATATGGATCCCAGAATGGAACCCACTAGAGCATCTTGTGGCTCCTGCATTAACAGCTATACTTTGTAGTGATTACATGCTCATCTCCCAAACTGTAATACTACATTGCAATGGGAATTCCAACAAGCCAGAAGAGTGTTGTCGCTAAAGTAATGTTACTGAAATTAATGTAACTAAATATTATGGTAAAGTATTGGAAAAAAGTTGAATCTAGAGTTTAGCTTGCTTAGTTCATATAGCCATCATTAAGAGGTGACATCTAATAGATTTGGGATTCGAATTCTAGCATTTAAATCTCTTTGTGCTATCCTCAGACTTTAACCTATTTTATAACAAAAAAAAAAAAAAGGGTATTTGAAGAAAGCTGATCATAGCTCCGGAAGATGGATCAGAAATCAGTCACTGCCATGCCACTTGGGATTTAACCTAGGCAGTCGTGTAATATATATATTTTCAGGCAGATTACGAGTGCTGGGAGCAAATCCCTTGAAGATGAGCTGATCTTGCTGGTTATAAAAGCAGCTAAACTATAGCCACAGGGAATATCTGCAATTCCAGTGGATGCTGATATAGGCTGCAAAGATGGATTCAAGTGGGATTATTCAGACAAATCCCATTCCAAATATAGCTGTTGGATCACTTCTCGGCGGCCCTTGCTTGAATATGAGTCCTATTTTAATACTCGCAAACAACGTGATACAGTGGCCTCATTGTTCGCCTCCCCTTTGCCCTCCTCGCCAGTTCATCTTCGTAAATAGTTTTAAGCTCAGCTCGTAAATATTTGTCCTCTCTTGGGAGAGCTTTTCTTCAATGCATTTTCTACAGTTTGCTTCACTAAGCCTTTCTTTTGTTCAGTTTTTCTCTACGTTTTCTTGCATCAAAAACAAAGTAAAATGATGCCCAAAAAATGATATTTGTCATTTAAATTCTCACAAAATCTTTTTTAATTGAAAATTTCTTTTACTAATAATAAGAAACTCAACCCCATGTAATTTTACTATTCCTAGCTTTTTCCCAAAATTAGATAGATTAATAATTGATTTTAGAATGGTTAACCATAGGTTAGATACTGTTCAACACTACATAAAATGTAAGACACAAATATATTAATATAGACAAATATATATAAATAACAAAATTAATAGAATAGTTTAAACAAAATTAATATAATTAATACGTTTAATATATGTATTATATTTATATTTTAAAAAATAAAATATTATATTACATATATGAATTATTAAGTTAATTTAATCCTACGATTAAAATATTTATTTTAATTATGAAATTAAAATCATCAAAAATACTTCATTTAATCATAATATGAAGAATATTTTGTTTCGTCTCGTAAATTTATACGATCAATTAAGATTTCAAGGTTGCTTCCCCCGAGGCATTGTAATCAGATTCTAGGAGTATCATTTTTAATTCATTAAAAATGACATTATATAGATATATATATATATATATATATATATATTTGAACATATTTGGTAAACATGACAAAGGAGAAGTTGCCCATCTGCCAAACATTCCCTAATTAAAAAAAAAAAGAAAGAAGCTTTTCTTTTATAGCACGAAGAGGAGCGACAACAAAAGCTCTACCCAAGTGCCCTGGAATTATCTTCTGCAGTCAACTCCACCTTATAGCTTTTGTTTTCCTACAATCACAAGGTTCTTTCTTTCTCTCCATCTTTACAAATCCCAAATGGAGAAATTTTTTTTTTTTTTTTGGGTTTGTCTTTCACTTCCTTACATTTTTTTCGTTTTTAGATTAAAATGTAATTTCTTTTTCCCTTTAAAGTCTGAGTTTTTTGCTTCTTTTCTGGTTACAAATTTAGTTGTTTTTCCCGTTTCTGTTAATGGGTTAGGGTTCGATTTTGTCTTAACGTGTTTTTCTTTGTTAGTGTTTGATCAGCAAATGGGTAATTGGCATAGGGTTCTTGTTGGTTGTTTTCCGGTTTATGTCATGCCATCGTGGTTTGCTTGGGCTTTATTGTTTCAGATCGTGGAATTGATTTATTTATTTTTTCTGCTTTGATTATGGTAAAATGTTGATAAATTTCTTACTTTTAAAGGGGGAAAATGCATGGTTTTTAAAGAATATTGAGGAATTCTTCAGAATTCAATATGGTGTGAGATATTATTTTTCAATCTGAGACATTTCCTGGATCAAATTTGTGTTTTTGGGAGCTCAAAGAAACTTAATAAAGTTAATTTGAAGATATGGGTAGAAATTGGGAAATATTTTTGCTGGTGTGAGAGGCATGGTAGCCATCTATAAGAAAGTAATGCTAGCTTAAACGGGATCACCTCGTTGTTTTATTGACATGCCGGGTTTTAAAAACATTATTTAGGTTGAGTATATTGTCATGTTAGATGTAAGATGTTCTCATAGTATCTTTAACTAGCATAATTCGAATGAAATGGTTTGATGGTTATGGAAATTGTTATTGCCGACTATCCTCATCGATAGTGATACCGGATTTTTGAGTTACCGATCTATGAGAACTAGAATTTTGCCTGGACATGCAATTCTTATCTTATATAGAGTCTAATTTTGGTGAATAGCATTGAAATTTTGCATCATTGTGGTGTAAAACTGTTGAAAGTGTGATGGAAGCCTATTTGTAAATTAAATACATTGGGAGGTTTGCATCTTTCGTTTGGCGGGGGAGGGGAGGGGGACGGGTGGGGTGGGTCTTGAGTTTTAGCAAGCATCTTGTTGCATCTCTTGCTTTGCAAGTCCTTTTTGTAACAATGATGTGTTCTGTTTGTATCTTTATTGTTTGTGTTTTGATTATGAGTTTTTTTGTCATTAAGCATTCATGTTCTCATACATTGTTTTTTTAACTTAGGAAAGGGCATGGCAGCTGAGGATGATCTGGACTTGTCAACTCTGCAGTCTCAGCTAGGCGAAACTCATGAAATGTGGAAGCAGGAGATTGAAAAACGCCAAGGCCAAGTAGATGAGTTACAAGCCAAAATTATGGAGGTAAAGGCTTGCATGCAGGGGTCAGAGGAGGAGTCAAAGAAGGAGTTAGATGTTCTTTGGCGAAGGGTAAAAACTACCGCAACTTTATTAACTTACTTGAAATCGAAAGCAAGAGTAATGGCTCTTCCTGATTTAGCCCATAAATCATGTGGCATCAAACTATTAGAAGGGGTAGGGCTTGTGGATAAAGAAGGTACACCTCTGTCAGGTTGGTCAAGGAGCGTTGATCTCTCTTCATTTGATTGTCTGGATGACGAAACATGGATTGGAATTAGTAGACCGCAAGGTTCTTTGGATGAACAAGATGGCGCCTATATTGGTGAATTAATCAAGTCTGTGCAAATGGTCACGGATGTAATGGAAGTTCTTGTTAAGAGGGTCATAATGGCAGAATCTGAAACTGCTCTTGAGAAAGAAAAGGTAACTTTAGGTCAGGAAGAAATTAAAAAGAAGGCAGTCCAAATTGAGAATATGTCTATAAAGTTAGAAGAGATGGAAAGGTTTGCCCTGGGTACAAATAGTATTCTTAATGAAATGAGGCAGAGGGTTGAGGACTTAGTTGAAGAAACTTCCAGACAGAGGCAACGAGCTGCTGAAAATGAGCAGGAGCTTTCTCGTGTGAAGCAGGACTTTGAGTCCCTGAAATCTTATGTTAGTAGTCTCATTAGTGTAAGAGAAACTCTTCTTTCATCAGAGAAACAATTTCAAACCATTGAGAGGCTCTTTGAACGGTCACTAAGATCTTTGAGTTCTTTGATTTCCTTGACCACATTTGTTCTTGATTCTCAAATGTTTGTACCGTTCTTAACATGCCCAGCAAATATTTTGAACTCTCTTCTTTTTGATATGCTAACATTAGACCATACAAATTGAATTATTACTGCACTTGTTGGTAATTTATATATTGCTATAATTTTCAGCAAATTATGACATGGATCATTCTTTGTACTCATTGCTTTTCAATCATCGATTAGGTGTTTGCTTGAAGCTAGGTTTCCTGTTCTCACTCTGTTTTTCTTATAATGAGAAATACAATTTGAGGGGTCCTATTTTTTGCTAGTGTTGCAATTTGAGGGCTTATATTAGTATTGACATGAACTTGATTTGTAAGTACATGATAGTGGCAACTATTATTATACGAGCAAAACTGAATTTTGCATCTGAATGGATTGGTGAATGTGCTGGGAAGTGGTGGTATTTAACACTACTTTTGCATATCTTGGCTTCTTTTGGTTGGTATCTTGTTCATGGGGTATCTTTATCTTGTGCTGAACCAGACTGGTTGCCAAGACAACACAGCTAGAAGGTGAGAAAAAGCAGAAAGAGGCTGAAGTTCAGAAGCTTATGGAAGAGAATGTGAGGTTGACTTCACTTCTTGACAAGAAAGAAGCTCAGCTTTTGGCCATGAATGAACAATGCAAAGTAATGGCCTTAAGTGCTTCAAATATATGATCTGATCTGATCTGCTATATCTTATGCTACTGCCTGTTGGAATGTGGTGCCTGGTTCTTAGTTCCACCTACCTGCCAAAGGACTGTAAGGTGGACAAGTTATGCTGCATAGGCAAATTTGTATCGGATACTTTCTTGAAAGTGTAACACAATGAAGAGTGCAGGGAACTTTGAGTTAGTGCCATTGTTTTACTTTCGAAAACTGAACCATTAAGAGTGGATTGCATATTGTTGTGCTATAAGAACACGAATTTGGTGTATTTATGAAGAAGTTTAAACTTTTTCATCTTTTCTGCAGGGGTTACAGTTCTCAGTGTTTTTTCATTTCGACTTAAAATCACAATGCTCTGCAAAAGCACACAGAATATTTGTTTCCGGTTAAGCTGGATGACAAACTGTTTTTCTCTGCCTTCTAGGATGGATGACCTGATATTACCCAAGTGAAAAAAAAAAAAAAACTTAGATTACACGCCACAAATATATCTAGAGAAGATTCATGATTGTTATTCTTTGTTTCGAAGCTTAGGTTGTGAGTCCAATAACTTGGATTGTATGATACCCCATTGTTGATTATTTTTTTGTTTGAATCAAGGGTTCGTTTCAATCTTTAAGGAAAGACATCCCATCATATCGGGAGTGTCGTATTGCAACCATACTTTCTTAAGTCCCTTTAAAATTTACAAGTTGAAGCATTTTTTAATCCATAATGTCGTAAGCAGAGCCTGTATTGTAGATATTTTGTCTGTTCCGCGCCATGTTAATACAAATTGTTGAGTCACACTCAGTAACCTGCCATGCTTGTGGGTCTACTCCATAGCCTTTTGGCTGGACTTATATGTTCAGATTCTTTCATCTTTCAAGAACTTGTGGGAGAAAAACTTTTTGACAGTTGAGTGTTATTTGATGGGCTAGACAATCGTCAACCGCTTAAGAAAATGTAAAGACGTGGATGACTAGATTTGGTTGTAACTTATTTACTTAAGAAGAACACCAATTTTGTTAACAACTATCGATGATTGTCTAGCCCATTGTCAACCTGAAAAACATGAAAGAGAACTCACGCAGCATTTTTGGTGCAATGGGCAGCTGGTGTTAGGAATCTTCCTTCGCTACTACTGGTAGTTGCTGGAAAGAAAGCATAGCTTTCACCCCATAATATAACCTTTTGCCTTTCAATGGCCATTGCTATTAGCTTATGTATTTTTGGATGTAGGAGTTGAAAGGTCTTTGGAATTTGGATTGCTTATTTGAATTAAGATAGGTTGCATCAACTAGACTTTATGTTTTTATGGACGTTTGTGTGTTTGTCATAGATTTGGACTTTAGCCTAACAAATCACGCAATTTTAACCTTGGATTTGCTTTTTTCTATGTTTAAGTCAACCTTTTAAAAGCTCAAAAAGAATAATTTAAATTTTTCAAAAATACTAAAACTAAAAGCTTAAAGGACTAAAGCATAATAGAAGAATATGAAGAGAATAAAAGAATGCTCAAATGTATTTTTTAAGTATTTGATGACACAAGTGAAGTTGAAGAGTCTTCTATTTATAGTTGAATTTTTCAGACATCAATAGCTCAGATTAAATCTAATGGACTGTTAAGATTTATATTTATTTATAAAATTTAGAATCTTAGATAAATTTAAACTTCAATAACTCTATCTATATTTAGTTTTAAATAAGTTGAAGTAGTTGTTTTTAACTGTATCTTCAAGCTTTTAAAATCTCGGCCTTCTAGAATTCTACAAAGATTGAGTTTATTTGGGTGAGCTAAGTTATTCCATATAACTTGTTTCTTTGAGCCTAGGTCGATTAGTGCGGCCAATGACATTCTCCTCTACTTATTCTCGCGATGCCCTAGTCACGTCCTCCGAATGGAACTGTCACAATGCAGATTGAGTGGTACGGTAGAAAAATAATAGGCAAAGGCATTAGTACTTCGTTCGGTGGAAAGGATTACAATGTCACAGTAAGTGTTCTAAAAAAGTAGACAATGTGCATTAAGCCCACATCGGATAAGAAAGAGAAGATCTTTAGACATATAATGAGGTGTGCAGCACTTTTCATCAAGTATGTCTTTTAGGAAAAGAGTAATGACCTCATGACAAGTGGTATCAGAGCCAACCCTTGACCATCTGATTTCACGTCGAAAGTCTTAATGGGTGGGGTAAGCAGCGTGTACCAATCATGACTCTACGCCGAACACTCTAACGATAGGATAAGAAAAAATGATGAAAAAATCCGTGACGAGAATATTACGATATTAAGTAAAAGAAAATACCATGTCAAATACTTGAAAAAAATAAATAAAATATATTAAATTTATATCGAATAAAAAAATTTAAACGTACCAACGGATGTGCTGACACGTTCATTTTCCGCAAAATGGAGCCGCCGATTGTTTTTGAGTTTGCTTGAAATCGTGCAAGTATATAATATAATCATATGATTGCAACATTCAATGCCTTGGGGGCCCTTTTTCGTCATCTTTATGTGTTGGAGAGCTTCTAACTGGAGCTTGGTGGGCCACCCTTTGCCTTCCATGTGGGGTCTCAACAATGCTCTTGACTATTATCAACTGACTTTTGCCTGTTTGAGTTTAGCACTCAATCATTTAGCTTTTTTTATTAGGATTGTCGTAGAGCACATACACAATAGTACTCCATTATTTAACTTACTAGAATTGTCCCAAAATAAAGCACCGCTTTATGGTTTTGGCTTTTATTTCCATCAATAGTCATGCAAGTCATCACGATAGCCATCGTTACAATTTGTAATTACAATAAATACGAGTTTACAATATCATAAAGTCTTCGATTGGAGTTAACGGGCTTCCGAATGAACCTTTGTAGCCAACAAAAATAGCTGACTGAACGAAGGAATTTGGTCAAAGAGACCGTCATTTTTAACAGGGAATATTAACCGAGCAAGCTAGAGTTGCAGGTGGGATAGTTTTGAAAGGGTAGGCTGGGCAAAGCTGAGGATGTCACCGTCGGTACAGTTGAAATTGTGATGTTGGGTGGCCTTACGTGTAATCTCGGCTTTTTCACGGCAAAGTAACATGGCCTTGACATGCATATCATCATCCATCATTTGACGTAATCGCCACTAGATCACCGTTTATCTGAAAGAGATAAAAAAAAAAAAACATGTCCTTGATTTTTGATCAGCTAGCCGTAAAAGTTTAGCTACTATGACTCTAACCTCAACGAAAATCATGGCATAGCCTATCTATTCAAGCATAATGCTATTTGCACCTTCACATTGCGGTCATATCACTTAGAAAGTCAAAGCAATGAAGTTAGGTATAATCTTAAAAATACAGATCTAGGTTTGTTCTGGGTTTTGGCAATCAAGATTACATATTTGCTAGCTGTTCTGAAAGAGAATATAAAGGAAGCTGGGAGCTTAAGAAGACAGATAAGATCAGAAGATCACCATTGTAGCTATTAGGGCCAGCTTTTGCCCCTCGAAACATTGTGAAATTCTTGTATGTTAGATGAATGAAAGGCTGTAGTATTTTGGTTCAGAACTCTATCCTTTATCTTCATTATTGTTGTTTTAGAATTTCATCGTAAGCACATGTGGCAGCCGCATAAATGTTGGAGAATTCTATCTGAACTCCACAACTCTAAGTTTATTCCAGATATGCTTGAGTTGCCTTTAGCCTTAGGCTTTAAAACCTTGGCACCTTGCAACTCTGGATGTTTTAGTAGTTGGTCGTCGATATAGTGAGTCAGCTAACCTTGCTAGACAGCTTGTAAATGTGCCGATAATGGATATGCCCTTCGAGTTGGTGAAACGTAGGGCCGAAAACCCTGAAAAGAACATTGTATAAGTGTGGATGATATGAGAGAAATTAGGAAGAGATGCAAAGCTTCCCTTTGGACGACACTGTGATTACATGGGGCCTAAGACTTGTTCGTTGTTGCTAGAAAGCTTTCAATTGGACCAGCAATAAAGAGGAGGTGACTAGGCAAGTGCAAATTTAGCCCGGCCAAGTTAAATGCTGAACAGTCCAAAATTTGTGTTAAGTGGGACAAAAAGTGGTCGGTTTTTATTTAGGATGTGGTCCATAAACTACCGGAAATCTGTTCCTTAAAGTTTGGCGAACACCGGCTATGAAGAGAAGGACCAACTTTGGACATTTCGTGACTCTGGGGACAAGCATTCAATGCCCTTATGGCCTACGCTCCCATTACAATCCTCATCTCGTTCACGTACATTGTTCCACGACATCATCAAGAGTGGGGTGAACTATTCTCCAGAGATCCTCAATTTAAAGGTTTAAACTAAAAAGAAAACCAGCTAACATTTCAGGCAGCTGATACCTGCTATGGCAATCTTTTAATAATTTATTATATTTTGCGAGTAGGATTCTCTATTGCTATATACATTGAGTTAATGTTAAAAAACTAT
>JBBYHO010000008.1:12174473-12186635 GCA_038382025.1 Adansonia gregorii | reverse complement strand
ATCTTTTAATAATTTATTATATTTTGCGAGTAGGATTCTCTATTGCTATATACATTGAGTTAATGTTAAAAAACTATCTGAAAACAATGCCTTTATAATATGCCTTGAATCGAATTTTTCACATTTAAATTTTCTTTGTCTTTCATTGTTAATTATTATTTATGTATTTATTTATTTTTGTATGTTCTTTGTATTTCAACCTTAGTTGTCGAACGTTATGTCGTAATAATTTAATAAAAAAACAGATAGAATACAAGGCCATAGAAGGTTTTGCCTGACGGGACTTTGGAGATCTCATGGTTGACATTTCCAAGGTTACACCGATTTTATAGTACAAAAATTAAAGCAGTATACTGCTACAGTATTTCTTTCTTTTTCAGTTACCATTTTATCAGTCTAAATGTTAATGAAATTTTAAGTAAAAATGGGATATAGATATATATTTGATATTAATATGTTTAATTTTTTATAAAATTTTTATGTATTTAAAATATTATTAAAAAATTATATTTTATATTTATATTTAAATATATATTAAATATAAATATTAAAAACAAATCAGACTAATTGAAGTTTAAGGGTTATGAAGTTGAAATTCTAAATCATCTGAAGGAGAATCATCATCACAAAGAAACAAATGGTGGAAAACTTTGACAAGGAAGAAAAAAGGACTCACGTTTGTCCTTAAGAGAGGCAACGGGGTTGGCTAAGTCTCATGGGGATTTGAGCCCTAATGCCTTTTACATGCAGTCAACTCATCTCCAACATACATCCTTGATCTGTCCATTTCTCCTACTTGTCACATGACTTTGTTTCAACACAGAATTCTCCTCACAATTCCCATGGTTCCACCAAACAGAAGGAAATTTTTTTTGTCCTTCCATGTGTTTCTTTCTGTGTTCTATCGACTTACATTTTGCCACGTACATTATAAAATAAAGAAAATTGATATTACGATGGCACAGAAAAAGGCATGGAGAAAGGGTAGAAATATCCATTCGATAAATACTTCCCCCACTACCTTTCTCTCCAATTCTCTCCTTGTTATTCCCCCCTCCCTCCACCCCTTTCATAAGTTCAAACCGCGAGTAAAATCAATGGCTAGCAAGAAATCGAACAAAGTACCTCAAACAGCCGCTATTAAACAGATTCTGAAAAGATGCTTAAGTTTTGGCAAGGAACATGGTTATGATCACGAAAGAAGCCTCCCGGATGATGTACCCAAAGGCCATTTTGTTGTCTACGTTGGAGAAAACAGAAGCAGATACATAATCCCAATATCATGGTTGACTCACCCTGAGTTTCAGAGTTTGCTTCAAAGAGCTGAAGAGGAGTTTGGGTTTAACCACGACATGGGCCTTACAATTCCTTGTGAAGAAGTTGTTTTTCGCTCTCTAATAGCCATGATCAGATGAAGAAGCTTTGATAAGGTGGGATTGGTCAAAGGGATTGAAAGAAAGATATTGAAGTTGCTTTACTTCATTGCAGTCACACACACACACACACACACACACACACACACATATATACACCCTTGTGCATGATTTGAGCGGTTTTTCTGACTACAGCTTATTGACATTTTCTTCTTTTGATTACTTAAATTTGTACATTGTGCATATATAAGTTTTTTCCCCTCAAGTGGCACGAATTCCATTCCTACGTGCTCTTGAGGGTATCCTTAAAGTAATGAAAAGATTACATGGGAAAATCCTTTTTTTTTTACTTGAATATGTCTCTCTTTCTTGTAAAATATGAGCTAGAAATTACTTAAAAACATATATGGGGTTGACTTTGTGGATCAGCTTCAGGTAGTTGTTCAGCAAGTTGAACATCAGGTCTCATGCAAATGGTTACTAGCTAGTGCTTTGAATTTGAAGCATATATCAGATGGAGAAATTACTTCTGGCAGATTCTTTACATCGATCAAATCATCCAAAACTTTCTTTCCCCTTTACTTTTGGGATTGAATGGAATTAGCACCAACTTTTAATCATTCGCTTCTTGATTTGAATGATTCATGACCTTCCATATACAGTTAAGTTCTAACATGATTGATTTTATGCCATACCTTTAACGTCAACCAGCATGCTTCTTAATCTTTCCTAGGCTAATACAAACAAAAACTTTTCACCCCAGAGAATCCTTAAAATGAAGAAATAATCTGGATTAGCTGTATAAGCCAGTGCTGCACATTTTTTTAGTGTATTTTTGTCTTAAGCATGCATGTTGCAGAACTTGTTTATACCACGGCGACCTTGCCCATTTCAAAGTAACAATACTTTTACACCAAGTGCTGCTAAAATGTCTATAAAGATCATGATTTTTATTTATTAATAACATATTGGTAAGTGCTGAGAAATACCATGCAATAAGATCCCCTTTAAACTTTCATTAAAACGATCATGCATAAATGGTCTTTGGGCCTTTAAAGGCTCCTAATTCAAAGTCCGTCCAAGAGAAATTGGGCCTTAAAAGTTATTTTGCGTTGGATCAACAATTTTGTTTCCTTAAGCCCTAAATCCAACCCTAGAAACCCTAATCAGGTATTTTACTGACGGCCCCAAATCCTAGCCTTCAACCCCTATTTCACTAAGCTCTCCCATCGTCCGCCTCCTAGAGAGAGGTGTCCTACTCAAAACCAGACAAGCTTTCACAGAAATGGGTCGTGTCATCCGAGCTCAACGTAAGGGTGCGGGTTCAGTCTTCAAGGCTCACACCCACCATCGCAAGGGTCCCGCCCGTTTCCGCAGCCTCGACTTCGGTGAACGAAATGGCTACCTCAAAGGTGTCGTCACCGAAATCATCCACGACCCGGGGCGTGGCGCTCCCTTAGCCCGCGTCGTCTTCCGTCACCCTTTCCGTTACAAGAAGCAGAAGGAATTGTTCGTCGCTGCCGAGGGTATGTACACTGGACAGTTCGTGTACTGTGGTAAGAAAGCTACTCTTATGGTAGGAAACGTGTTGCCTCTTAGATCTATCCCTGAAGGAGCCGTTGTTTGCAACGTCGAGCATCATGTTGGTGATCGTGGGGTTTTGGCTAGGGCATCTGGGGATTATGCTATTGTTATTAGTCACAACCCTGACAACGACACCACAAGGTCTCTGATTCTTGCACTTCTATTTTTAATTTTGATTTGGGTCTATCTTATATTTGATTCTTATTTGGATCAATTATTGATAACTTTTGTATATTGCTTTGATTGTTGATTAATCCTTATTCTACATTTTGCTACAAAACAGGGTTTACTGTGGATATCTGCCCTTAAATGTATGCCTAGTTAATGAGAAAGAACTTTAATACAATAGCTGGATAAAGGTTGCTTAATTCTTAAGTGAAGGAACGTTAAATGAAAAAGCATCTCTTAAGCTTAAGAATTCTGATTTCAATCCATTACTAAGGTTTTAGATTGATTTGTAGATTTTAGCTGTGTATCACTGGCATTTACATGTTAAATTTCATTCTCTTGTTGATGCCTGCACGCTTCAATGATAATTGTTGCTTAATCTTGAAAGTATGTGGTCAGTGCTTAATTATAGATGGACATTTTTCATGGAAGTTTGGAGTAATTAGTTAGTTGTTTTAGCAATGACCTTTTGGTTTGTAATCTTTACAGGATCAAGCTTCCATCTGGTGCTAAGAAGATTGTTCCGAGTGGCTGTCGTGCTATGATTGGCCAGGTTGCGGGTGGTGGTAGGACTGAGAAGCCTCTTCTTAAGGCTGGTAATGCGTATCACAAGTTTAAGGTGAAGAGAAACTGCTGGCCTAAGGTGCGTGGTGTGGCAATGAACCCAGTTGAGCATCCTCATGGTGGTGGTAACCATCAACACATTGGTCATGCTAGTACTGTTAGGCGTGATGCTCCTCCTGGACAGAAGGTTGGTCTTATTGCTGCAAGGAGGACTGGTAGGCTCCGAGGACAAGCTGCTGCTACTGCTGCCAAAGCTGATAAGGCTTAGGCTTAGGATATTGCCTCCTGTAGTTTTAGTTCTTTTGGCCTTTATATTTACATTCAGGAGTACTCAGCATATATATGCAAGAAAATTTGTTTTAATTATCGGATAATGGCACTGTTTGGAGTTGTTTGAGGGATGCTTATGCTTTCAATTCGGATTTTTACCCTTCTGTTTTATGTCAATGTTTATGATCCTTGTTCTCTGTCTCTCTCTCTCTCTCTCTCTCTGTCTCTGTGTGTGTGTGCGTGTGTGTGTATATTATTAGTACTAACATGGGTTTGATTTTGTCCTAGATAGACCTAGCAATAGTAGATACGGTTACATAAATATGACTTAAAAAAAATAGTAAAAACATGACCCAACAAGAATAATATGATGTGGCTAAGATAATGCTGGAGTCTGGATATCATTACTTCAGTTAGAAGTAAAAGTGGTTATCTATGTCTATGTACTTTGGTCATAATCAGAACATGAAACCTTGTTTATGTCATCTGTTTCACTAGGTTTGCTAATTCAGCGAGGTCCCACTGCCGGCCCACTCATGACTCGTGTGTTTGTAGTTTTCAGATCACATAATTTGTCCAGACATGCATGGCCAAATAAGCTTTGCGCAAAGCCAAATCTTGACCCCCTGATAAATCATCGGTGAAGACTTAGAATGAATCTGTATTCGAAACTTTGAAGGCCCATATGCAAGTACACAAAGTAAACCTCAATCCCAAAGAATGGTACAGAAAATAAACCTCAATCTCAAGGAAGAGCTATGGGTAAAAGAATATGTCTAACTATGGAGGGAAGTGTCACTCTAATTTGGCTTCTATAGATGTTGAACTTTGATTCGTATGTATAACTCTTTGCTCCGAGGACAAGGTACGATTTGCTGTCGAGTTTGCAGTGGCAACTGCAAATGGCTTGATAGATGATCGAAGAGGTTCTGGCCCCTCGGCAGCAATTCTCTTGCACAAAGCGTCACAATTGCTGAGGACCTCAGTTAACCTTCCTTTAAGCTCCCCAAGCTCCACTTGCAATGTGTGAACTACATGCATCAAACAAGATATAGTTAATTGAGATTTTTAAGAGGAATCATGAGATTTTACAAAAATGTTTAACAACAGTCAATACGTACTCTCCCTATTATTTGAGAGAAAATTTGAATTACCTTCTGATAAATGTTGTGAAGTTGTCTTCATTGTGGAAACCGAGTAATTAAAACGTTGGAGAAGTTTAACTGCCAAAGCATCTGCAACTTCTATTTTGTTTTCTATCTCTTCCTGCAATGAATGTGTCTAAATGACAATGTCTACATTTGAGCAAAAAAACAGACTATGTGTGCACACTTAATTCTTCATAAAATTCAAATAATAGCAAAAAATTCTTCTTTGATCTTAACTTAATAGAAGTTACTGGAAAAAAAGAATTTGACATGGAGTACAAAAAGAGAAGTAATCCACCCCATGACATTGCAACAACTGTTCTCCAGCTTATAAATTTATTAACGAGATGGCACACCTGTTTCTTGCTAATCTCTTGAGCCTTCTCCTCCTGCCAATCACGATACATTGAGAACAGCTCCAGCAACACCTTTGGATTCACAGTAGCTATTTTGATAGTCCAAAAGAAATTATTTAAAGCCAGTTTTAAAAGTTATGACATCCACAGAACAAAATCAGAATATGTTGGGCACTTCAAGGGCATATCAACCAGTTATAGTCCAAGTTACCACAATTTCTTAAAAGTGTGCATGTCTGCAGAAAACCAGAGTTCTTCGAATCTTATCCTAGTTCCTCCATTGTAATCCACAATTAGCAACTAGAGTACTTTATAGATGCATAACTCTCTGATTAAAAAGCAATTTATACACCATCGTTTCATTCATCATCTCATCTCTAAACCAATTACAAGCAACTAGGCAGACAAGTGAATAAAAGCCTTTAATGAATGCAAAGTCAAGAACACTTGCATGCTAATCTAATTGGGGCTTAAGCCTTATATACATCATATACAGTATATGCCTTCATAAAGAAGCAGAGAAAACAGAAATCTGTCTTGTTCAAATACCATGAATCTGATGGATTAATCTGATACCATTCCCTAGGGTAAGCTAGGCTACCAATTTTTCTTAGCTCATTGGCTTCCTTATGGGCTTGATAACCAGTAAAAGCTTACATCAGCCAAGTATAAAGTTATAAAATCACAAAGTTTGATGACCGATATACTGGGATCTAACCAGCCAAGACATTTATCAGAAAAAAAAGTCCCCAATGAGTGAAACCCACATTTCACTACGAACAAATTAGTAAATAACAGTAGCTTATATGTTAAATAAACGCTTCAAATATAGGATTCAAGCCCCTGGTATGGAAAAATAACACAATCCCTATTTCTTTCAGAAAATTTGAAACCAAAAATAAAATTTACAAGGACTATCAGTTTCACTTCAAGGCTCAAACAAAAAGGGCTCCGTCTTTCTGGGGTTATCAACCAGCAATCCTAATATATGGCTATAAGGCGAGCAAAAATTGATAAAATTTCTAAAAGCAACTGAGATGGCAAATCCCTTTTCACTTCTGAAACATTGAATTGTCATAAATTTCTAAGTAATTTTCAGAGATTATTAGGGGCGATTTTCTACAGAAGTTTAAGGGAGTAAGGCTCGCCTTGAGCTGAAGATGATGATGCTTTTCTCACCAGAATGTCAGTTAAGCTACCCTCCGCTGGCGGTGTCGTCAGTATTGGAGACGTCTATAATTCAAAAAATCTTAAATTTATTTTCTTTCTTGGTGACATGATTTGAAACAAATTATTAAAAAAAAAAAGGGATAAAACTTACGATTTTAAGGGATTTGAGCTTCTCTAAAACGGGATCGACTGTTTCTGATCGCTTTGAAATGGTAGTGATTTGATCGGCCGAGCTCTTCATTGCCAATAATCAATGTTAGAAGTTAAAACAACAAAAGGAATGATTCAACAGAACCCAGATAGAAAGCTTGGAAAAATGTCGAGCGAAATCCGAAACTTACCGGCGAAGAACCTGAGAGGGCAGATTCAGAGGCGCCCATTGCTGAAAGCTTCAATTTTTTTTTTCCCCTTCTTGTTGGGCTGGAAAGTCCGGCGGTGCACATAACTACTTCAACAGAATAACCGCACGTGTGACATTCGTTTTCACACGAGTCGGTTAATGCGGCAATAAGACCCGCACGAAGATCCAATTTCTCAAAGCAAGTGAAGAAGTTGACTGCTTAACCAGGGTTATGAAAAAAACCAATCAGAGTTAACCAAACTAATCTAGGAGCCGTTGATTTACTGTTTACTAACCTTCCGTATAAATGCGAAACCCTCCTTTCCCCAGCTTCGTTTTACGCTCCGCAAATTTCAAACTTTAATTCTAGAACCATCTTCTTCATCCATTTCCATTAAGGTATTTGTTCAAGCATTTGCTTTTCATTCAAATTTGATCCAATCCTTTCAATTTATACTCATATCTTTTTCATTTTTGTTTTGGAATTTGATTTGTATTTTACAGGTGAAATGGCGCGTACCAAGCAAACCGCTCGGAAATCAACCGGAGGCAAAGCTCCCAGGAAGCAACTCGCTACGAAGGTATGCCCTTTTTCTCTTCAACTTCTTTTTATTGGGATTTTGATTAGTTTTATTAGTATTAGGAGTTTGTTTTTGGCCTCAGTTTCTTTTTTTATTGGAGCTTTCAAGCTAATCCCTTTGCATAGTTTTAGGGTTTGAGTTACCATTTTATTGTGTATTCACCTAATAAAAGGATGTTCTTTGAGAATTATGAACAACGGCTTTTCAAAATAAAGCATTTTTGTTTCTGCAATATTTGTTTCAGAGCAAGGAAAAGGATAAAAGCTGATATTCCTAAATCCTAGGCACTATGTGTAGTGAAAATTTAATGTCTTGTAGAAAGATGGATGAAATCCTTATTCAAGATTTTAAAATTGAACAGTTGCTTTAAGCGTTTGCACTTGTGCACTTGCCTGTGGGTGACTAATTTTACAATGTGTATGGATTGATTCTAAATGATAAATTCTTACTGGAAAAAACTTGGTTGGAGAGAGGGGGTGTCTACTTTGTATTTATACGATCAAAATTCATGAGATGTTGCTGTCCAATAATCTTTTCTATTTAAAGGCTGCAAGAAAGTCTGCACCAACCACTGGAGGAGTCAAGAAACCTCACCGTTATCGTCCTGGAACTGTTGCACTTCGGTATGTATCTTTTACGCATTTTTTGATGAAGAAGACATCTTTCCTTTATCTACAGCCTAGGCTGCAGGAAAATCCATCCCTATGAATTATCTTATTTGTTGTTATCTTTTAAAGAGTGAAATTCGGAAGTACCAGAAAAGCACTGAACTCTTGATCCGCAAGCTGCCCTTCCAGCGCCTTGTTCGTGAAATTGCACAAGACTTCAAGGTATTAGTTCTTCAAAATAAATTTCTTTCTTATTTAATAGTGTTCTTCGATGCAGTCGCTGAGTATATTTGGGTGTTGCAACTTTTTGTTAGACGGATTTGAGGTTCCAAAGCCATGCGGTTCTTGCACTTCAAGAGGCTGCAGAGGCCTACCTCGTTGGTTTATTTGAGGATACAAATCTCTGTGCTATTCATGCCAGGAGGGTCACTATCATGCCCAAAGACATCCAGCTTGCCAGGAGAATCCGTGGTGAAAGGGCCTAGATGATGATTCTTTCCATTAGGTTGTGTGTGTTCTTTTGTTTGTTTAGGTGATTTCTGATATACCATGGTATTCTAATCTAAACAGTAACTTTCTTCTGGAGAAATTAAGACATTGTATCATCTCACTTGTTTGTTACGACAACTGTGACCTCTCCATTGTATTTTTAATCCATTTATCAAATGTTGTTCGTTGGTTTGAATCATGAATATCAAACCTAGCTTTGTTAAGTCGTAGTTTGTTCTATAATCTCCTCTACCCTGTTTGTTATGTTCTGCAGCTTCAACTTAGAGTGGTTTTGAGCAGAGTGTTTCTTTATTTTTGGTTGTGAAATTGTCAACTGACATGGTGCTGGTGTGAAGAAGGCAGGAACCTATTTTATTGTGTTTGATGATTGGATCACTTGGTCATATCGGTTGTTTCACTCCATTGTTTTGTTTTACCTCTGGTATTCATTTCTCATAATTATGTGGTCCTCACTACGTTGATCATTTTAGTATTGTTGATAATAAGTGAGATCAGTATATACATGGATGGTATCTAGAATTTGAAGTACTGAACATTAGGTACCATGTCATCAGGAAAAACTCTCAATAAGAGTGGTTCTTTTTCTTCTCAGTTGCTAAGTTGCTTTCGATGGTGCTGCCATTTTTATGGAGGTGAACGAGGTTAGGTAGTTTTAACAAAACTGTCATTACGCCAAATCTTGATCTTGCATGATTGGTTATATTGGCATTGAAGATGTTTTTGCATCGAAATATTTTGTGAATATAAACTCGAAAATTGATTTGCACTGCTTTCATGATTGGGATACCAAGAGTGATTAATTCAAAAGCTTCTTCATTGACATGATGATGAGTTGAAGAATGGGTGAGGATTATGAAAAGGCCATGCTTTCAAATTTCAAAGAAAGCGTTCCAAATGTATCGCTGCAACATCATTGTACTGATCAAGCTGCTCTCTGTCATTTCACTCCAATACAGCTAAGATTTTTGTTTTTACCCTTTTTGACATTATTGGTTAAAACTCAATTGAGCTTTGTCTGCATGGCATATGTAGGTTCGAATCCTTTCCCAAATTATTATTTGTCTTAACGAGTATGGTCTTCACTTTATAATCATGAGAGCGAGAGGTTGCAATAAGAAAATGATTGTTTTGAGCACTGGTGAATGGTGATTGTTATTGCACTTATTTGTGGGAACGGGATCGGTCGAGACCTTCATGGATAATTGACCAAGTCACTGAGACGTTTCCTCTGGGTTGGGGTCCAATTAAGCTCCTTATATCTTCACGAAAGAAAAAAAAAAAACCATTTAGATACCATGGAAGCCTCTCCATGCAATTCGTTTTCACCATATTACCAGATTATAATTGGATTTGGTGAATGAAATTATTTTCTTGAGTTGGATTTTATTGATTATAAACATGATGTCAAGTAACCATCCGAATATTAGTCAGATTCAATTTCAAACGAATTGGTCACATATGGTGGAAAAAAAAAAGGTGATATACCATCTTTAATTGAAATGTCTATTTCTTAGACTTTTTTATTCATATGAATTTATGGTGATCTATGATTTTTTTTTTTTAACAAAATGGATTTCGGTTTACAGTAAGAGAAAGATTTGTCAATGATGGAATATACTTATACAAATTTAAACCTGTTGAATACTATCTTTTAAGATTAATTATATAAATTAATAAAATTAAAATTTGAATTCTAAAAAAACTTTTTTTTCCTAGTAGTTTAAGGGTATTTTTTTTTGGCATATAATTGATTCCAAACTTACAAAAAGGACGTACATAAACAAAGCTATTGTGACAATTGACAGTCAAGATAGATGAAGGGTCCTAAATCATTGAAAAAGGATAAAAGATCATTTGGGCACAACCTGACATTCAAAAAGCAAAGAAATGAATGTACCTCTCGGGACTTAGTGCAGTCGTTAGAGAACTCTTAATCATGATGAAGAAAGTAGTTTGAAAAATGAGTCTAATTGTTAGGTAAGTTTGATTTTATTTATGTTATTTATATTTTACAAATCGAATACAACTATCTACTTCTTACAAATATGATTAATTATTGTTATATTTTCTTATAAAGAAGCTTTTGGAGCATGTTGTTCTCTTACTTATATTTATGGGAGTTTTAATTGATGTCAAAAAAAGATATGTAATGTTTAATTAATTATTCATTTATTTACTTTTGTCCAAAAAGAGAATTGGGATTGGAAGGAGGCATGCCCAACAGGAGCCACGGTGCCCAACGCATGCTAGACAAGCCATGGGCCCACCTAGCACACACCCAGATCGGACCATTGTCACTAACGTTGGATCAGAGTTAAAAGCAATCAATTTCGCTTCATCTTCATGTGTGTTCCTAATCCCTTTGCTGTTTATCTAATGTGTGCTCCTCCAACATTAACTTGGTTTTACTGTTTTCTTATGGAGATTCCCTTTGGTGTTACTCTTATCCTTCCATCATGTTATTTGGTTGCCAAGAAAAATCAAACTAAGTTGGCAGAAAGGATCGGTTTTTATTTCCCAACTTACAACAAATCCCCATCACAACAAACATAAACCAAAGTTTAGACCAAATTAAGTGGTGAGACATTAATTATTGGGATATATATATATATATATATATATTGCAAGGACCTGGGTGCCTTCTGCTTGCCCCCTCTTGGACTGCTGGAGACTCACTCAGATCGTTGGTGAAGTCTTGTTTCTGCAACTCTATTTCCATGATCTAGGTTACCTGAGAGTCGTCTATGATCCCGATTGCTCCCTCTCACAGTGGTAGGACTCACGACAAATGAGGTATTGTCTTCTCTGAGTCCACTGACCTTCAAAATTTTGTTATCAAAAAGGGTACACCTCCAAACATTATAATTCATGTAGCTAGCTCAATTATTTTACTGACAAAATTTTACCCAGTAAGCTTTAAAACTTTTATTTGAATAAAGATGATGAAACTCATGTAGATAGTTTGCTCTCAAAAACCGAATAAATTGCATACTTGGTATGTGTGTCTATATATATATATTATATATAATGGAAGATTATAAGCTTATCTAGGCAAAACCCTGAGCAAAGAATGATTCAAGCTCGACATCTCTCTTATTTCCGAATCAATCAGTAGATTTATTTATTAACCAATGCCATTAGATATGAATAACAGTGATATTTATTAAAAAATATAATTAATATATAATTTTTATGCTCACTAAAAATAATATATTAAATATAATTCTTTTAAAATAATAATTAAATAATTTTTAATTAGTGCTTATAAATACCAAGATTTATTTATTTAGCATCCTTGCATTTATCCAAAAATAAGAGTTCTTTTCTATCTATTTTATTCTTGCTTCTAAAGCTTCATTAATTAACTATATAAATATTAATATTAATTTCTTAATTATTGTAGCTAATTTGAATTTATTGCATGCATATATAGAGAAAGAGTTTCTCCACTCATTTCATAACCATAATTTTTACCACCAAAAAAAAAAAA
>JBBYHO010000008.1:12137163-12150266 GCA_038382025.1 Adansonia gregorii | reverse complement strand
GGGCCATATCTTTCAGGTTCATTATCACAGCTATGTTCTTCCAACCAAGAAATTTGCCCTCCAATTTCAAGCATTGCAATTCCCAGGAAAAAAACAGAATAATATTCCAACATTAAGATCATTAATCATTGTCTAAACAAAATGTTTTTGAAGCCAAAATCAACTCCAACCCACCTTTCTCGGTTAATGTTCTTCCAAAACTGTCAACGATATCTCAGGACAAAATCCAGCCATTGTTCTGGTAAAAGTCATGAAGATGATGACGAAGACCAACAAATTCGAAGCACAGAGGAAAAGCAGCAAGACCATTTCTTTTTGTATAAGAGCAAGGGCCAACATCTACTCACCAACACACGAATTCTCGACGCTATTGTTCGAAGATCGAACGTAAGAACTAGTGATACCGTCTTAGAAATCGGACCCGGGACTGGAAATCTTACTGTCAAACTCCTTGAAGCTGCTAAAAAGGTTGTTGCCATCGAAATTGATAAAAGAATGGTGGATATTCTCCACAAACGCGTCGCTGAGAACGGGTTGCATGATAGGCTCGAAGTAAGTTTTGATATATATATATATATATATTTGACATGTTCGATGAAATGCGTGAGAGAAACTTCCGACTTCCATTCTTGTCCGTGGAGTAGTCTTAAGCCTAGTTAGGTGTTTGTTTTACTTTTAACTGTTTATATAAAAAGTAAAACCTTGCATTTTATTTTCTAAAACATTACGGTTTTTGTTTCGATCTTTTTGAAATATTTGTTTGCAGGTCATATGTAAAGATGCCATGAAGGCGGAGTTTCCTCAATTTGATCTTGTTGTAGCTAACATTCCTTATGGAATATCTTCCCCTCTTGTAGCTAAATTGGTTTATGGAGGAAACCCTTTTAGGAGTGCAACATTGCTACTTCAAAAGGAGTTTGCACGTCGGTTATTGGCTAAGCCTGGGGACTCGGAGTTTAACAGATTGGCTGTGAATGTGAAGTTGGTGGCTGATGTAGAACTTGTTATGGATGTAAGCAAAAGGGAGTTTCTTCCTTGCCCAAAAGTTGATTCCTCTGTTGTAATAATCCGACCAAAAGCTGGAGTCCCGGATGTTAATCTCAATGAGTGGTGGGCTTTCACGAGGACTTGCTTTAGCAGGAAGAATAAGACCCTTGGTGCTACGTTTAAGCAGAAGAGGAAGGTGATACAACTGCTGAAATTGGCTAAAGGAACGAGCTCAAATAGTGAAAATGCTCTGATCGGCAAGAATTATGAGTGTGATGATTGTAATGATGGTAACAATGAAGAAGAAGATGCTGATGAAGAGGATTGTTTTGCATCCTCTTGGTGCTCGGATGTGGAAATGAATTTGTTTAAGGACAAAATTGTTAGGATTCTGAAAACAGGTGGGTTTGAAGATAAGAGGGCTTCAAAGCTGTCTAATGAGGAGTTGCTACATTTACTCTCTTTGTTTAATCAAGCTGGAATATATTTTCATGACCATGTTAAACCAAAAGATTCAGTTAATGCAAATGTTGCTTTTGCTGCTGCTTACATTTCATAGCAGCTACATTCTTCTTCTTTTCTTTGTGTTGCTATTGTTTCTATCTTTCAGGTTTTCCTAGCCTTAGTTACCGTTAGGTGAGGTTTCTTTTGGAAGATGAAAATATTAACAAATCTGTGCGGGCCAAACAACCTGCTCGGCTCGATCCGTATTTTAGATATGAGTTTTCTTGATTTGATTTGATCTAGGTTAAGCTTGACCCAAACCAAAATAAGAACATAAAAATTTTCAAAATTGCAAGGTGGCCTAGCCAGGCCATGAACACCCCTTCCCAACCTAGGATTATTATCAACTCATTGTCTACCCTAACTATACAACACAAGAAGTGACTTCATGATAAGGTTTGTTATTTTAAAAATATTAACTTAAAAATGCGTAAATGATGATAATAAGATTATTTTATAGGGGAATAAATTAAAACTATGGATACAGCTGTACTATTGAAAACTTGTATATGTGAAATGCACACACAAACTAGAAAATTGCAGCCAAATTATTTTATGGAAAGAGAAAAAAATGAGTACTGGGTTGGAAAGTTTGTTAATGACTGCTTGAAGATTTTATTCCTATTAAGTAACCCTGTTAGAAATAGAGTTGTGCTTTTCTTTTATGAGTTACTTAACATGAATTTTCATTCGCCATGCTTTACTGAGGTTGAGTTAGTGACTACAGATAAAGAAATTTCAGCAAACATGATGAGAGCCATCAATCAGAATTTTGAGCTCTAAGAATCTTTAAAAAAGTTGCTTCTCTCCATATGTAAAACGAGATTAGTGAACTCTTGCACGCATCCAAGAAGCAGAAAGGACTAAAATATATTGAAGAGATTAGCACGGATTGGATCCAAATGCATGTGAGAGTTTCCCTTTTTTTCCCCCCCTTTTTCTTTTTCAAGTGTCAAGTAGTTGGAGCCAGAAAGCTTCTTCCATGTCTTGTGGTCGGGTTCACTTGAAAGTTTAAAGCTGCTTTTTATGAAATTTTAACGTGCTTGCCTTCTTGGGAAGTCTTGTAGCTTTCATTCAAGTCACTGATCTGGTTTTGTCAATATCAGAACGTGTTTACGAGACAGCAACTACTCATCTTTAAATCAGCTAGCTGAACGTTCGTCAATCAATCAAACCCTGTTTTTTAACCTCTAAAATCTTGACACCTGTTTGGTTTTTTGCCAAAAAATTTAAGGCAAACTATTTACACGCACAAACTCACTTCCATGGCCGGAAATTTCAATCTAATTCAATTTTTGTTCTCTTATTGCCGTTAATCCAGAAGGCAATATACTGTTTAAGATAGATTTTCATACTTTCGCTCGTTTTAGTCTGCATTGACTGAAAACACTTCCGAAACCGCAATTTAAACCCCCGACGGTATTATCGGAGGCACTACAAGGGTTTTTGTACTATCACAAATGTTGCCGTCAACTAAAACAGAAGAAAATTTAATCGATTGAAGCTTTTAGGCAGGGATGAGAGAATTGGAGTATACCATCCCCACTTGCATACAACATTGAAGGACCCAAAAAAAAAAAAGGGCCCAATGGCCTCCACTGATT
This sequence comes from Adansonia gregorii, assembly GCA_038382025.1. Lineage (NCBI taxonomy): Eukaryota > Viridiplantae > Streptophyta > Magnoliopsida > Malvales > Malvaceae > Adansonia > Adansonia gregorii. The sequence continues at coordinate 12,147,171 of JBBYHO010000008.1, read as the reverse complement.
TTAAAAAAAGGATGGTGACATGAGAACTAACACAATAATGCACACAGTCCCATCCGTTTTTCTTAAAAGATCATTGATGAAAGCTGTACAAATTCCATTCCCAATGGCTCCCTTTTGATGTGGGGATAAAACTTCCAAAGTTTCTGTCTGGGTTATATCTATCCAATTGAGACTGAAATATATATAAATATATATATATAGTTTTTTTTAGATATTTTTACGGTGTGTTTCTTGGACGGGCCAAACTAGCGGTAGTTGCATAATTGGGGTGACCCTGATTGGCAGCTTCTTCTTCATCTTAACTGTTGGAAAGTAGATAATTTCATCATCTTCAGCAACCCATCTGCATATACGAGAAGAAGAAAAAAATGGGGTTTTTTTCTTTCAAGTTTTGACAGAAGTGTCAGACATGGCAAATCTGGATTTTTACATTTGTGGGGACAGCTATCTACCAAGGCATGGTGGCTAAATATCAATTCTTTTAGCAATGAAAAGCTACTTCAATCATGTAGGATTTCAACGGGGGCTCTTTTGGATGTTACATTTTTCCAATGTCTTTCAACCATTTGAGGTTGTCCCACATGCTTTCACTGGATTCAATCATAGCAGCAAAAATAAAAGATGAACAAGATTTGATTTTAATTTACCTGAACGTGGTGACAAGATGGTGAAGGAAGATTGAAATTTCAAGCCTTGATAGTTCTAAACCAGGGCAGAGCCTTTGCCCACCTCCAAATGGGGTAAAGCTATTGTTGTTAATAGCAGCTCCAAGTTTCTGAAAATATATATATATTTTTTATATGATCAGGAGTTTCATCAATTAAAGTTCTTGATTTTTTGTTTGATGAATTAAATTGCTGAAATTATTAAAGAAAAGGAAAAAGAGATAAACAAATTATTATATGCTACCTCCCATCTCCATGGATCAAAAAGATATGGGTTTTCATAATTTTCTTCATCCATATGAACTGAAATAAAAGATGCCAAGACACACCATCCCTTTGGTATTAAATAACCTGCAAAAGGAACTACCCCTGAAACTATTTCTACAGATTCATCAGAGCTCAAAGCAAATAGTACAATGAAAAAAAACTACCTTTAATATCTATATCCGTGAGTGCTTTCCTCCAAACTCCATTGATGATATTTGCCAGTCTAAGAGTTTCACTTATTACCTAAAAAAGAGAAATTAAATAACAAAGATTCGTGAAAATGGGTTCTGTAAAAATAAAAAAAGGAACCTTCAGAGCATCTTCTTTAAAAATTTTTAGACTCACATTTTGGGTAAAAGGCAAAGACAAGTAGTCAGTCCAAGTATAGTCTTCACCAGAATCTTTCTTTTGCTTCTTTAGTTCCATGTTCTCTTCCTGCAGAAAAAAAAAAAAAAAGAAAAGAAAAATCAACATATAAAAACTAAAACTAAAATCTTTTTTTTTTCCCCCTTCAAAAAGAAAAATTATAAAAAATTGCTTTGTCAATGAAAGAAGCCAAAATTAATGCTCATTTGATCACTTTTGCTTTATTGTTTCTTCAAGAACAAAAAAAATGGGTATAGTACAGACTTCAGAACTGTCACGTATCTTTTAGTTCTTTTACAACAATTTTCAAAGACTTTTTCATTTTGTAATAATGGTAAACATCCTTCTGTAGCACAACAGTCTCTTTATCTTCAATTCTAACCTTAAAAAGTATTGCCCCCCCCCTCCCCCGAGTTCTCTTCTTCATTTGCCATCAGCAGATCAGAGATCTTAAACCAACTTAAAACAATTTTTGCTGTTTTGTACACAGCTAAACACTACAATTCCCAGTTAAGTCGTAATCTGTTTTGTCTTCTTCAGATAAATTTGGGGGTTCCGAACATCTGATCAGACAATGCAGAAACCTGTAATTAACCAGGATTCATTTTAATAAACAACATGGTTCTGGTTCGTATCCATTTGTACTTCTGTTTTTTTTTGGTACAACCATTGATCTAATTTTAAGTTTCTATTTTTTTACTGCAATAATCAAGGCTAAGTTCAGAATTATGATCCCAAATACAAATAATAACGTCAAAAGAATGGTTCATTGAAAAACTGATCAAGGCAAAGGAAAAACATAAAAAATAAAAAAGGTGACGCTACTCTTTTACTCCAAAAGCATGATCCATTCTTTTGGACAGTACTTGGGGCCCTCCACACGTACAATCTGTCTGACACGTGCATGTACTCGTGTGTCTAATGAAAAAATATGAAAGCTAATGGAAGAGACTTTCGCTTTTCCAAGGAAAAATATTAAGAGAAAAATAAAGAAAGTCAAACAGTTGGCTTTGGGTTGGGATCCACTTTTGCAGATGAAATCAAAATAATCCTAGCCGTGGGATGAAAAAGTAAGAGATCTATGTTACGTACCATCAATTGGTGGAGGGCAACAGAGCAGTCACTGAGGAATTTGACAGCTAGGGTCATGACCATGGGAACCGTCTCTTCACCAGGAATCATCATCTCTATTATGTTCCCACTGATAAAATCCAACGTCAGAGATTGCTTCTCGTTTCCTTCCTCATTACTGTCACGTAACAACACATCCACTGCATCCTTGGCCATTCCTTTTTCGTCTGTTTTCACCAAAGCCAATTTCCTCTCTTCCACAATCTTCTTCACCATTTTGAGTAACCTTTCTTTGGCCTACAATGAAACAAAAAAGGGAAAACAAAAAAACCTTGCAGAAAAAATGATTAACGAAAACCAAAGATCAATGCTATAACATATTCTCACCTTCAGAGATTTATATAGCCTTGTTCCTGGAAATTTGATGGGTAAACAAATTAAACCTTTGATGAATTCTTCAAATTCTCTCTTCAGAAAGTTCATATCTTCACCAGGACCGACACTCATCAAAACTTTTACCAACACCTCGAATGTAATCTGAAGAAATCAGCCTCGTTAAGAGCAGTACTTTTGGGAATTAAGGATATTTCAAATACTATTTTTTAAATGAACCTTTTTGGTTTCATCTTGAACATGTAACAGCTGCATGTGTTGCCAAGAACCCAAAGTTAGTTGGACAGAGTTTTCAATGTGTCTTGTAATACAGGTTTTAAGCTGTGGGGATCTCAAGAAACCTCCAATTAGCGCATGAACTCTCTTCTGAAGATTGCCATTCATTTTAAGTATTGAATGTTCGCCAAGCAACTCTCGGATGGATTTGGGATATGCAGGGATGAAGATGTTACCATGGTTCTGCAAAACCACCTTGTTCACATCGGGATCTGTGGAAACAATGATGGGTGTTCCCAAGATATGTGTTTTGAACACCTTCCCATTCCTAGAAAAGAGAGAAAAGTAACTACGTATAAGTTGTTGAAAGAATTCCTTTAATGCTTGTTTTGTTGTTAGCTGCATTGATTGAAGTCCAGACTCCTTTAGCAGACATGAAAATATGGGGGTGCAAATCACAAATTTGGGGGAAAAAAAAACACCAATACTGGTTTCATTCGAAAGCGGAAAAACAATGGAGAACAAGTCAGAGGTTACTGCCTGCAACAAGCAAATGAAGCTTCCCTCCATTATGGCAAATTGCCAGTAGTTCGTACTCGCAACCTTTAATGGCGCTTGTCTTTAGTTCAAATTTTCACTCCCTACTTTTTAGCCAAGGTCACCATCTATTTTGAAAGCTAGGGGAGGCAATTGGAGCAGGTGTCTGTCAATTGTCATGGCTCTTTAATGAAGAATTTCTTTTTCGGACATTTATCATTTAACGAAAAAAAAATTTTTCTAGGCAAACTACAATGTGTAGTTTATAATATGATGTTTCATTTTTAAATTGTCTTAATATATATATATACATATATATTAAAAATATTGTGTCTGATTTATAAGTGGAATTTGGGGCATAGGCATTGAGCCAATGTTTCCAATGTCTTAAGCAAATAATGTGAAATAATGGGTCCACTTGACCTAAAAAGCAAATATTAACTCAAGGACTATAACTAATTCAATATTAATAATTTTTTTCCCAAAAAAAAACGCAACTATTGAATGTATATAAATATTAAATGAAAGTATTTAATTATTATATTTAAAAAAATTTTACATTTAATACGTTACTTTTATTAAATTAAAAATAATTACATTAATTATATTTTTATTTTTATAAATATCAAATTATAAATATAATATTTTCTTTTATAAATATCACACTGACCAATGTTACTAATCACAAGACACATATTAACATTTTCATTTTTTTTTTACAAATTTTTTGGGTGAGATATCAAGTTATATTACTAATAACAGTGTACTATGATACATCAAAACAAAATATCCCTCAAAATTAACAAATTTTGCATGCTTCTATTTCTATATATATACATACATATATATATATATCAAGGGTCCTCTATATATTATATTAGCATATTTAATTGCAAATAATTAAATGAGTCAAGGAAAAAAAAAACTTAGTCATCCTATAAAAGAAGATATCAACAAGGGGAGATTTTTCTTTTCCTTGGACTATGTAAAATATAGAAAGCTACTACTACATGCTAATTGCAAAACTCAAATAATAATGTCAACAAAAAGAATAAAATAATAAATAAAATAAAACTTTGATTTAAATTGTTACCCCACAAGTCTATGTTGTTAGTTTGGAGTTGCCATGCTACATGATTTGATTTGATAGCTAAGAAATTCTTTTATACTCACTAGTTATAATAAGGGTCCAATTAATGATGCTTATAAACACTTTTAGATTATTCAAAAGTATTATATTAAAATGATTATTTTTAAAAAATTCAAACAAAATAATATAAAAATTTCTTTCCATTTTGAGAAGCACCCATTAAGCTCTCCCTTTGAGAGGATAACTTACTCCAATCCCTAAGAAATGACTGCATACCTACTAATGCCATGCATGTCATTTAAATGCAAAATTTTGGAACGATTATAGGCTGTATTATATATATATATATTAGCAATGTTTTTACATAAAATAATAAGAAAGATAATAATTTTCATTTATTTAAACCATAAAAAACAAATATATATATATATAAAATGATGACGACATGACAATGTTGATGACCATGGAGTGATGATTTATAAATGGGGCTAGGGTTTCTATCATCAAGGAGAAAAGTAAGTTTGTCTAATATTCTTAGACTAGGTTATCCAGATTCAAGATTAATATAAAAGTAAATTAAAAAGTTATAATTTGATGTGTTGATAACCAATATAAAAAATGAATAAAAATATTAAAAAAAAATCAGATGACATAGATTCTATTTAATATTAAATTAGACAAAAAGAGGGGAAAAAAAGAAAGAAAGAAAATTAAGAACCTTGCATTACAATGGCTGTTGGCCTCTAGAATTTAATTTTTAATTGTTTAAACACTTAATTAATTTAATATATATATATATATATTCACACATACACATATATAAATGAAAACGGAAATTAATGGAGCCATGGAGAAAGGATTGAGAGCAAAGAAGAAGACAATCCCAAAGGCATAAAAAAAAAAAAGAGATATGAACAGAGGGTTAGAGAAAAAAAGCTTACAGAAATCTGCGTTTGTCCATGAAACTGACAGGTCGAGAGGTATAACCAGAAGCAATGAAGTCAAGAGTTTCGCCTATGAAAGGCCAACCCAAGCTCCCTTTCGGAACTCCACTCTTCTTTTCTACGACTGCTAGTATTTTTCTCCTCGTCTTCCTCTTGTTGTAATACCAAAAACATCCAACAAAAATACCCATCAACAGGCTGATCAATAGTCCCATGCCCCAATATTCCATCTTCGTTCTGAATGAAAAAAACAAAACCCTAGTTTTAGCCAGCTAGCAATAAGCTTTTGACAGTCGTCTTCACCTTTCTCAATCTCCCTTGACACTACTTATACATGCAGAACTATTTGCACTGTTCTGAAATATAAAGAGAGAGAGAGAGAGAGAGAGAGAAATAATAGTTTGGCAAGTCAATAATAAGGGAAATGAATGAAAGGGTGGGGGTTGATGGCCGGGGTATCTAGGGTGAGAGATTTGGAAGATCTAAAGGGTTTGTACCTATCATTAAATGAGTTGTCTATATTGGGTGCACCAAAAATGATCCACGCCTTGTTCATTGTCCGCACTTCATTTAGATATAGATGTACCCATCCCTGCTCCTTTGGCTCACATATAATAGAGGGAAAAAGAGTGGGGTAGGGTTAAAAAAGTGGTGTTGTTTTGTTCTTCTTCTTCTTCTTCATCAACCTCTAATCTCTCTGATAAATTAATGTTCTTGTTTAGTTTTTTGATTCTTTTAAAGTAATACAGTTCATGTTTAAAAACTCATTCAAATCCAAAACCTGGATGCGAATCTTATCTTAATTTTAGGGTTCTAAATTCATTAAATTCATAGTTATCATCTCAGCATGGACAATGAATATGAAATCCCAAGTCCGGTTGACACTTGTTACATGAAAGAACGTAAATCAAGAAGCCCACTGGGCCTAGCGTTAAGGCGCCGAAATTGTCAGCTTCTTATTTTTATTATTAGTTTATTTTTTTTTTGGGGGAATAAAATTGAATCCTTGACTTGCCTTCAATCATTCTCAGTAGTCTCACAGTGACCACCATGGCACCACCAACCCACCCACTGGCTCTCTCTCTCTCTCTCTTCATGCAAATTTTTATAGTTTTTCTGAGAATATACATGCTGCATCTTTTGAGGTTTAACTGTTTTGGGTTATGACCCAAGTGATTTCTCTTGTTTTTGTCAATGAATGGCTGACATTCGCCATTCCCATGCTTGAAAGGTTTAAACCCCCCAAAAAAAAGTGGCGGTATATGCTTTAACCCACTTAATTATACGATCGTTGGATGTTATTAACGAGTTTCATTAAATTACCGTAAATCTTTATTAATGTCTAACAGAAACCAATTATGATCCTTTTTGATACACGGGGAATTTGGAATTTCAATCTAGAGAAGAATTATTGCTCCTTTCCTCCACTTACTGTGAAAAAGGGGTTACGGAACAGTGAAAAAGAAAAGAGAGGACAACTTGTATGTCAACATCAGTTATTGTGATCATTTTTTTGCTCTGGCATTCGAGGCTGCGAAATGTCATCGTCTTTCAAGCTCAACTAACACCTAGCCATTAGTAAAGAGTGGGGAAGGGGGGTTGTAGGGCCTATGAATCAAAATTTTCTACTTTTCAACTATGCATCAGCCACCGATATTTAAAGCAGGAAGAAACAAAAGGAAAGTAGAAAGCCATTATGTGCCTTTTATCCTTTCTTTTATGGCATTTGGCAAGCACCTATAAGCAATTATAAAGCAGCAGCTCAAAAGTTCAAATGGCAGATTTCAGACCCTACTCTCAGTACTTTCTTGGGCGTTGTGATGCCAAAAACCTTCCGCTTAGAAGGACCAAACTAAGCACGATTTAACGTCAAATAAGTAGCTTCCAAAATCTTATTCATCTAAATCCCCTGGCAAGAATTGTCAATTCTAGAGTAAGGAGCTATTCTGGCATTACGAAACAAGAATGAGACTGCTTGTCATTTAATGGCAAATAGAGGAAACTAGTTAGGAAAATATTAAACCTTAGGCAGTAGAAGGCAGCTGGTTTTCAAATTCTGCTGCCACTGGTAGTGGCTGCTTCCTCCACATTGTTGAAAAATGTGCTTAATTTACTTACGGCAAGTGCCTCTCCAAAAAGTGATGCTCTTGAAGACTTTGTTACATGAACTTGTACATAATCACCAACAATAAGATTCCTTTTGTTATCTGATTGATCATCTCGATCTGGCAAAAGCGAGATTAACTAATGAAATGCTATGGCCTTAATCACTTTTGACAATAAGCTCTGTATCAGGAGCTCTACTGTTTGGTCCTTCAACCAGCGAAACTAGGATGGTTTCCACCCGAAAGTCGTAGCGCTGAGCAGTACTCTCACGGTAAGCCTCAATAAGGTCAGTGAGCCTCCCTTGTTTGAATTCTTCAGGAACGATATCAGCATAGTTTATCATCCACTATTCATCAGCGGTACACATGTGCTTGGTCTGCTCTCTATGAGCCCTGGAATCTGAAGCTCTTTGTCAGAAGATTAAGCTTAAATATATTTTTAACTCCTACTTTAACAAAGCATGCTTCTAAAAGAGGCATGAGTTTTGGCCCACAGTATCGCCAAAAGTGCAATTCCAATTTTGCAGTCTCTTTTCACTTGATTCTGAACAGACACCTTGACAGCAAAAGTTATTGCAGAAGTGCCATTATCAAAAAAAAAAAAAAAAACAATTTGTATTGCAGTTTGCATATTAATCAATAGAATGTAAACTCAGAAACAAGAAAGACAAAGCCATGATACTTTGCCAAAACCAATAAGCTCTCTGTAAGTCATGTGATCCACCATATTGGGCAAGACAAATGCAGAAAAAGAAAATCTAAGGGCTCCATTTCGTAAGAGAGAAGTTTTCGGTCCTTACTAAGAACTCAGCTTGATCACCCTTGCACTCTAACTGGAAACAATTATAAGTGTGTTCTAAAGCCCCAACATCCCATATCCTAGTTTGACAATGTGATCAAACATCAGGTTAAATGCAATCCTTAGCGCAAAAAAAATAGGGGAAATTGATGTGAATTTAGGCTTCAAGTAATACTCCAGGCAATCTAGAACATTGATATAGAATCCTTATAAAAAAGATAAAGTCAGCATTCAAAGGGTTATTTGTTAGCGCAGAGTACTAATGTTTAGAATAAATAAATTATAATTGATGTCAGTCCTTCATAGTTCATGCTAAAGGTCGACTGCCTAAGTTTCCGATACACAATATAACCAAAATAGTAAAAGAAGAATAACACGATAAAACCTACCACACATAAAATCACTTCTTATTCGAACATTTGGAATGATTCTGCATATCTTCTGAACAAGCTCTGAATAAGCCTCCCTACAACATCCCTGACGCGTTCTTTTAAGCACCGTGGTACTCCTTGTTTGTGCAGGCAAATGTACAAACTTGCAGATACTATGGCAGTCTCGCATCAGATACAGCGATTCATCTGGAAAATCTTTAGGGTTTGGGGATGTATATCTAAACCTCATCTAAGGAAACCCAGTAGAAAGTTGATTCAAGAGATCGGCGAAACAAAAGCCCATATTTTCACTTTACATTTGATTTTAAAGCCCTGACTCAATACCCAATTACTTCCCGGTTCAACTTCTTTTTCACCTCCAGATGCATCATTATAACTATTCACATTCTGTCCAATAAGTGTGACCTCCTTCACACCTTCTTTCCAAATCTCCCGCATTTCCTTCACAACCGACTCCACAGGACGAGACCTTCTCTACCTCTAGTAAACGGAGCAATACAAAACGAGCACATATTGTTACACCTTCTCATCACAGATGCAAAAGTCATAACTAAACTTTTTGAAATCCTGGCAGGACTACTATCCGCATATGTCTCTTCAAGCGAAAGAAGAGTGTTAACCCCTTTCTGACCACAACCAACCTCGACAAAACTCTATAAGCATCCGGTACGCACACTACATCAACCATCTTATCTGCAACCAGAACCTTATCCTTTAACCTTTCAGCCATACATCCCAACACCACAACATTCGGAGGGTGCAAAACGACTGTGATCTTCCTAGAGCTAAATTACTCTTCCAATGCCAATTTAAAAACCAAAAGTATTTGAGCCTTTCCCTAACCTTTTTTGTTCCGAATTATCCCTTATCATGCAAGTACTAATAAATATATGTAAATAAACTCTGCACTCTCAGGAATCTCCACGGTTTCACTATGTATAGAATTCTTCACAATCACAATCTCCTTAATATTTATATTCATTTGACATCCAAATGTCTCATGAAAAATTCTACCTTTCAAACAAATTCCTTAATTGGAGCATCACTAGACAAAATTCTAAAACCAAAAAAAAAAAAAGGATGAAATTTATCAGATTAAAAATATTTTTTTTCTTATTCCTTTAAGAGAAAATGAAGTAATTGGCTTACTCGGGCGGTGAGGG
>JBBYHO010000008.1:12124397-12137063 GCA_038382025.1 Adansonia gregorii | reverse complement strand
TAAATTAAATTAAATTACTTTAATTAAGTTATTTTAAATATTTTAATTTTTAAGTTTAAAATTTGTTAGTTTTAAATTATTTTTGAATCTGTATTATTTTAATTTTAAATTATTTTGAGTTTAAAAAAATTAATTTTAATATTAAAATTAATCGAGTTTAAATTTTTTATTATTTGAATCAATCAATTTTAATATCATTATTAATTAAATATGAATTAATTAAATTTAACCTTTAATATTTTTTAAATTTAATCATTTTCAATTAATTAATTAAATCATTTTAAATTTAAATTAATTATTTTAAATTATTAGATTTTTTTAATTAGATTAAATTAAATTAAATTATCAAATTTAGATTTAAATTGGGGTGGATCAGTGAATTTTCTTCGGACTCGGACCACTTCATGAATTTGAAACCAAATCTATCGATCGACACGATACTCACACGTAGAAGGACGACAGAGAGGGTCAACGCCTCGTAAATCGTAGATCTTCTCCCCTTTATCTCTGTTTTGTCAAATAAAACGAAAATTGTCACTCCCTTTCTCCTCCTTCCCAAAGCCTCTCTCGTTCCCCCCCTTTCTTTGATTCATAATATATATATATATATATATATAGCAAGAACGGCCCAGAAAACAATAGCCAACAGTCAAAAAAAAAAAGTATGAGCAGCTCCTCTGCCCCCGCTCGCAAGGTTCCGTTCCTCCTTTCTCATTTTAATCTCTCTCTCCTTTTTTATCTTTTTTTTTTTTGAGGTTTGAATTAATTTTGTGGGAATTTGATATGGTGTTTTAGGCGCTGAGTAAGATAGCGTGCAATCGGCTGCAGAAAGAGCTGGTAGAGTGGCAGGTCAACCCTCCGTCTGGTTTCAAACACAAAGTCACCGATAATCTCCAAAGGTATTATTATTAATGTTCATTCTAAGATCTTCTGCTTCTCGCCTTTGAATTTTTTTTTTTGAGAAAAAGTTTTATACTTTTTTTTATTGTGTTGGAAAAAAAAAGATGGGTAATTGAAGTAAATGGAGCTCCGGGTACTTTATACGCCAATGAAACCTATCAGCTTCAAGTGGATTTCCCTGAAAATTACCCTATGGAAGCCCCCCAGGTTTAATTTTTATTAGAAAACCCTTTCTTTTTTAATTTTAAATTCTTTCTTTTTTTAAAAAAAAAAAAAACTACAAGCTTTTTGTTTGTTGAATGATTTTTATCTACTATTTTGTCGGGTTATCTGTGGCAGGTGATATTTCTTCATCCGGCACCTCTCCATCCACACATTTATAGCAATGGGCATATTTGTTTAGGTAATAGTTGATATTAATTTTCCATAAAATACTTCGTTTTTAGTGATTTTCAATTCCTATTAGGTTTTTCATAGATTTTTATCATTTTATTTATATATATGTGTGTGTGTGTGTGTGTGTGTGTGTGAGTTTTGCAATTGATATATCATGATCTGATGTGCCTCTTTGCTTTCATCTTATTTTTTATCTATTTATATTCTTTGAAAGTGATGGTTTTTCTTTTTTCCTTAATTATTATTGCCTCCATACTAATTTGTTGTTACCTTTATAAAAGTGTTTCCTTTTACATTCTTAAAAGGATCTTTGATTATTTTGTGAGATTATTTTCAATTATATTCGGATATTATTTTATCTATCTCCCTATCCTTGTTAGCTTTATCTCGAATACTCTATGATAATTGGGAAAAGAAATGGGAAATAGAAACTTAAAGATACTTGCCTTCAATGAGTGGTATAGATGATCTTTCCTTCATCATGAGTTTTGCCAGACTTAAACGGAAATGGATTTACTTTTATCGGGTTTTTCTCTGTAATTGGAATTTGGGGGGAACTAGAAGCTTGCTCAGTAATGGGCTGATAGTTAGGTTATTTTTGTCGCATTATTTTGAAGCACATGGCTTCTTTCACAAGTTGTGAAACGTTATCTCATACGCTTTACAATGTCAACTTGCTTGTCAATTCTATTTGTGGTCTCTTCAACTGGACAGGAGGGGGGGTTGAGGGTTTAATAATAGCTTGGGAAATGAGCAAAGGATAATGTTTTTATCTACTTCCTTTGCTTTTCCAACATTGTTTGCTAAATTCAAAGCATATTGATAATTTAACTAGTGTTTGTAAAATTAAGATGCTTTCTCTTTCCATAAAAGAAAGCTGCTTTCTCTCTCTCACACACACCACCCCCCCAACAAACGTGCAGATGCACATGCATTGATAGTAATGTTGCTCTTTTTCCACATTTATGTGTTTTACCTATGTTTCATTGCATAACTTGTGATGGTTGTTTGATTGTATTTTGCAGATATCTTGTATGATTCCTGGTCCCCAGCCATGACAGTTAGTTCTATCTGTATCAGCATTCTCTCCATGCTATCAAGCTCAACTGTGAAGGTTTGAACTTTGAATATAAATTCAATCAACTTTCTTGGTGCTTTCTTATTCCTTTCTGTCTTCATGTCATGATTTTTCGGTATTACCATCATGCATGTGGCATACTGCCAAGTATTTCTTTGGGGCTAAATTTTCCAATGGAATTGTGAACTACAGCTTTTGTAAATTATGGGCATGTCCTAAAGGATTTCAGATAAAATGATGCTATTGCAAATATGAGGGGGAGATTGGTATATTATTTTTGTTTCTTTAAATCCGCAACTCCTTTTAATATTATTAACCATGCTTTTGCAGAAATGTCCTGAAGACAACGACCGCTACGTAAAGAACTGTAAAAATGGCCGATCTCCGAAGCAGACCAGGTGGTGGTTCCATGATGACAAAGTTTAATTGCAGGAACATTTTCCTGCATCAATTAGTTTGATAAACTAAGAGTAGACAAATAGCTTGCTCTTTCAAGGTAAATGGAAACAAAAGGAAAAAGCCATAACTGGTTATGCAGGTATTTTGAGAAGAAAAAGAAAAGTCGTTCTTTAGCAAACTTGTAAGGGACAAGCTTACTTTGCCAATGGTGTTTAACCCGTGCTACCGATGCTTGATGCACTATAAGCACATGAATGAGAAACTATATCCTTGTGAAACCTTTTTTTTTTGGCTAAACATTAAGATGTTTATGATTAAAACTTGGCAGCAGATAAGACCTGATGGTGTATCCAAAGGCGAAATTCAAGTCTTGTTTTAGAACATTAACCATGCCATGTTACTCTCATCTGAAGTCACTGTTTATATACAACTGATGTTGATTAGCTAGCGATGGTGAGTTCTCAATTTGTAAAGACGTTTTACTAGTTGCAGGAGAGGACCAAGCTTTAAATAACCTCAATTCCCAGTGGGTTGAGAATGACCTGGGTTCTTTTACAGGGAAACCTTTTCAGGAGCCATGTTCCCAACCTCCAAGTTTTTATCCTAGTTGAGAATTTTAGCCGCGATTTAGTGAGAAGATAGGCAGACATAATAAATCAAGCTTTTCTTGATTTAGTGTTTTTTCTATGTGTTCTTTGTGGTTGGAGAATAGATTAAGTAGATTTACTGAAGAGTCGGATTTGAGTACAAAAGTTAGGGTGCGCTAGATTGGATGTAAAAGTGAGAGATTAGATAGAGGAAGGTGAAAAAAATAAAATAAAATTCTAAGTGTGCTTTGTCGATGTTTTGTTGGAAAGAAAAATAAAATAAAATAAAATAAATATTATTTTTTATATTTATTAATAAAAAATAAATCATTTTAAATTAAAAAGAAAAGAGACAAAATAAAAGTAACACGAGTCAAATATATATATTTATAAGATTATTTATAATTTTTTAAATTTTATTTTTTATTTTAATTTTTATTGAATATAATAATAAAATAATATATTTTTTATATTTTTCTCTTGTTTTTCAATACGGGCAAGTAAGAAAAAAATATTTTTTTATACTTTTTATATTTTTAAATACACTAATAAAAGAGATATATATATTTTCCTTTTTTTTCTTTTAATTTATTATTATTTTTTTTAATTTATTTTTATTTTGTCAAGTAAAGCTCGAGATTTAAAAAAATTTCTGACCAGAACTTGATCTAATCCAAGGTTCTATTGTATAGTGGGAAGGTATTTGAAATTACCACCAATGAACGAGTTAAATCCTAGCATTGAGAAAACTTACGTGAGGACATAGACTTGTTCCAAGGGGAAATTTAACACCATCATCAAAGCAGCCTCGCACATCATCCCATTAGTTACGTGAATGAAGAAATTATTGGATAAAGGCTCGCAAACTGTTCTGAAATTCGTACTTTATGACTTGTCTAATAAACAATAACCCAAAAACTATGATACTTAAATTTGAAATGTTAGGTACGTATATATTTAATTTTTTAAAATTTTTTTAGTATGTATTAAATATATATTAAACGAAAATATTTTAAAAAAATTAAAAAATCAGGAGTAATATACTAAAATAAAGTAGTCAGCTTTCAAAAAAAAAAACATTGGGTATAACCTAGCTCAGCCAGCTGGAAAAAAAAAAAAAAAAAAAGAGGATGTCTCTATTTCTAGAAGACTAATGCACAGTCAGTGAGATTAAGGCATACAGAGACCAAGAAAGCGAAAAGAACTGCAGAGAAATAGAGTCGCTTACGCGTTTGGCCTATTTGAAAAGGTCTATGCAAAACCAAAAAAAAAAAAAAAAAAGCCAGGGATTACTACTAATATTTTAAAAGAATTGTGCAAGCTTCCTTCTGGGAAATTTCTGTTGAAGATTTCCACGTAGCATGGAAATGCTATAGTTGGAAAATGTTTCCCCAGTAGCACCTAAATTTCGGTGAATGTCAATGGCAGCTGTCTAGGAAACTTCGTAACATACCAATATGTAAGTTTTGACTTAAAATTAAATTACATCTATTGGAAAGCAAAGTAGCTATTGGCTGAGTTTCATAAACAAAATCAAAGAAGAAGAGAGATGGCAGAATTTGCTGTTTCCTTAGTAGTGGAAAAACTTACAAGCTTACTGGCACAACAAGCATCATACTTGGATGGTGTTAGCCAAAAAATCGTGCAACTACGAAACGAGTTGAGGTGGATGCGAAGTTTTCTGAAAGATGCAGAGATGAAGCAAGAAGAGAATGAATTGATGCAACAATGGGTGTCTGATATAAGAGATGTGGCCTATGAGACAGAGGAAGTCATCGAAACTTACCTTTCCAGGGCAGCATCTCAAAGCATATTTGATTCAGTCACAAAACCATTTTACCTGTACAAGGTGGGGAGGAAGATTGAAAGTATTCGATCAAGGATTCGTGAGATATCTGGCAGGCGAGAAAATTATGGTGCTGCACCGAGGAATGGTAGAATTGGAGCAGATGGAAGTGCTGCAAATGAAAGGCTGAGATGGTGGAGGCAGCTATCACCCCACGTTGAGGAGGATGACATTATTGAACTAGTGGAAGACACAACACTGTTGCTTACACAACTAACAAGCATGGAGTCAAGGCGCCGCGTGGTTTCGATTGTGGGGATGGGAGGTTTAGGCAAAACAACACTTGCAAAGAGATTGTATAACCACAATGATGTTAAAAACCATTTTGATTGTAGGGCATGGATCTACGTATCGAAAGAATACAGAAGAAGAGATATCTTACAAGGAATCATTACAGATGTAAACGCGTTCAACAGGGATGAAATGGAAGTTTTAGAGAAACTGAAAGAGGAAGAGTTGCTGAAGAAGCTGTACGAATTCCTGGAAGAAAAGCAGTATTTGGTGGTTCTTGACGATGTGTGGAGTATGGAAGTTTGGGATTGTCTAAAAAATGCATTCCCTAGTGGGAAAACTGGAAGCAAAGTGATGCTCACCACCAGAAACAAGGAGGTTGCTCTGCATGCAGATGGAGGGGGCATTCCACATGAACCAAGGATTTTAACTGAGGATGAAAGTTTAAAATTGTTCTGCAAGAAAGCATTCCATGGAAGGAACAGTCTTCCCCTTGAATTGGAGAAGCTGGGAAGGGATATGGTAGCGAGATGTGGTGGTTTACCTCTGGCTGTGGTCGTGCTTGGAGGATTGCTCTCCCGGAAAAGCAAGTCGACAGAAGAATGGCACCGTGTTCTTCGTAACATCACTTGGCACTTAACCAAAGGGCAAGACCGGATAGCCGCCATTTTATCACTAAGCTACAATGATCTCCCGTCCCACTTAAAATCTTGCTTCCTCTATCTGGGATTGTTTCCAGAGGATGTGTCTGTCCAGACGAAAAAACTGATCCATCTGTGGGTTGCAGAAGGGTTTCTACCGCAAGAAGGTGAAGAAACAGCTGAAGGTGTTGCTGAAAAATGCTTAAATGAGTTAATCGATCGGTGCATGATTCAAGTGGGAAGATTAAGTTCACTTGGCAGAGTCAAAACAGTCCGTATTCATGATCTTCTGAGAGACCTAGCTATCTCTCAGGGAAGGGAGGAAATTTTCATTGAAATTCATCATGGAAACAAGGCAGAGCCATCAGAATCTATTTCAACAAAATCCCGAAGGCATGCTGTCCACTCTCGCTATGGCCAGTATGCTTTCCTCAAAAGCTTTGCTCCTCATTTGCGCTCCCTTCTATTTTTTAACAGAGAGTACAATGTAGATGTGCCAAGGAAGAGGATAAAGATTGGTTTTGGGTTTGAGAAGAAGCTAAATGTCATTTACAAGAACTTTAAACTGCTCAGGGTCCTGGATATGGAAGGTGTACGGGTGGTCAGTCTACCTGATACAATCGGAAGCCTAATTCAACTACGATATCTAGGATTGAGGAAGACTAATCTAGAAGAGGAGCTTCCTCTATCTATTGGGAACCTGCAGAATCTACTAACATTAGACTTAAGGTATAGTTGTTTTCTTAAGAGGATACCAAATGTCATCTGGAAAATGGTGCATCTACGACATTTGCTCCTATACACTCCATTTGATTCCCCAGATAGTGGGCATTTAAAGATGGACACCTTAAGCAATCTCCAGAGCCTACCATATATTGAGGCTGGAAGTTGGATAGATAATGGTGGTTTAGCTAACATGACTAATCTTCGACAACTGGGCATCGATGGGTTGTCAAGAGAACAGGTTACTTCAGTCATTTCGACAATGGAAAGATTGCAGGATCTGCAGTCCTTGTCAATGTTGCTTGTATCTGAACTAGAAATGTTTCCAGCACTCACAGGACTTTCTCACTGTGAGCATCTTCAGAAGCTATGTTTCTATGGGAAGATGGAGAAGCTGCCTGATCCACAAGAATTCCCACCCAACCTGGTTAAGCTAACCCTCTACAATTCCCAACTGCATAGAGATTCAATCACCAAATTGGAAAGACTACCAAACCTCGAAATGCTTGTTTTGGGTGATGGGTCATACAACTGGAGAGAGATGATTTTCTCATCAGAAAGTTTTCCTAAACTGGAGATCCTAAGACTGCATCTTCTGAAAGAATTGGAAGATTGGATAGTTGAAGAAGGGGCAATGCCAAAGCTCAAACATTTGGTGATAAATCGTTGCGAGAAATTAAAAAAGATTCCAGATGGAGTGAAGCTAGCAACTGCCCTCAAGGACCTAGAAATTGTTGGGATGCCAGTTGAGTTTGAATGCAGACTCAGAACCACAGACTTCCTTGAGTTCAAACACACACCATCAATCAAATCAACCACAGACATGTTGGCAATTGGTAAGCTAATCTATCAAGAAGTCTTTACTTCCTTCTTTTCCCACCAAAAGCATGAGATATAGATAATTTATTGAAAAAAAAAAAAAAAAAGAAGAAGCAAAGCGGCAATTAGATTAAGCATGGACTAAAAACCTTACTTTCTAAACCTGCAACTCGATTTGCAGGTCTTGGCAGCCACCAAATTGTTGGTTGGCCGGAAGCGCAATTCAGTTGACTGAACATTCTTCAAACATCATGAAGGCACAGATTGTATTCATTAAGTCAGTTTCTACAGTATTCATCTATGAGCTACACTTCTGCCGTTTCACTGATAGCTAAGCTCGGACATGTCTCCCTGTAAGGCAAGTACATGTTAACCTTCTTGGACAGCTCGTTGTGAAAGAGGATATAAATTCTTTATCAGTGAATGAACCCTAAAAATTAGAAAATTTTAGCAAATAAAATGTATGTGCTATTAGCTTTTACCAGGATTACGAAGCCTTCAATAAGATTATCTAACAAGCTTGACCGCTAATGTCATCAGTTCATTGTTGTCGAGTAGAACATGACAGTTTTCACTTGCCCACGATCTTGGACAGCTTGGTCCAGTCTCCCAACAACATTAATTCCTACATGATATATTGCCTACAGAATCGGGCATCATTTTTTTATTTGTTTCACTAGATCTTATGTTACCTGGACTTTTCATTTTCTTTAAAATACCCATATCCAACATTTGTGTTCGATATATATTCGGATATGGGCATGCAGATATGATCTTTCAAATATATGAAAAAACATTAAAAAAACGAGTAAATCCGTATTGATACATTCCATATCCAACACATACAGACCTAGTCTAAGAACAACTCCAGTACTTCATCCAAAGATTATCAGATCATAGGTAGCTATTTCACCATTCAGTGCAAAATAATAAGATAACAGAAAGGGGTAATGTTCACATAGTACAACGAGACTCAAAAGAATGATATTCTTTCTTTGTAATTCTCAATATCATTTAAACCACAGTTAATGGTGAACAATAGAAGAATGTAAAGAAAACTAAGGACAGTACGAAATTTATTTTTCAATCATTCCTTCGTGTCAGTCTCAAGAATTTGAGTACATTTTCGTAAACAATAAATGTTATTGAAGAAGCAGGCGCATTTTTCAGAAGGTTCGGGATGATGCCCCTGTAAAATCCACGAAAACCCTCAAAGCTGCATGTCCTCACAAGCAAATAATAAGATCAATGCACAGAGAAAGGAAATAGCAATTAATAACATTCTCAGTGTTTAATACAGACTAAATTTTATTCCGTAGCAATAAAACGGTGAATTTCGGTTTGAATATGATCTCACCGTGCAGTTTGTTTTACGCAATGCCAACTACTCATATATGTTGGAGTTCCCTCATTACTAGGCCGTTGCTGCAAAAGAAAATAGATAATTCCAAATTAAAGCCTTCGATACAAACCGGCAGAAAGTTGCAGACTGTCAACTTCACTGTCTGTTCAATTTATTCATCAATGTTTAAAGGGAATATCCCTGCAGCCTGATGATGGCTTTGTTTATTCCAACTTAAAGAATCTTGTCAAATTAATGGTGTTCATAAATCAAACGTTTTAAATATTCCTTTACCTGTGATCGAGTTCGAATGACCTGAAAAAAAAAAAAAAAAACAATTTCCCCTCCCTCATAAGGCACCATGACCAACTAGCTGAATACAAAAACATCACACCAATTATAAGGATGCGTACCTGAAATGGATATGTAGCAAGAATGGCAGCAATTCTAGAAGACCCACCCAGCACAGCATAATCAAATGAGTTCTGTGCAAAATGCTAGGGATCGTTAGAAATCGCTATACATTATAGCCTCCTCGCACAATTGAACTAAAAGGAGGAGACTGAAAAAGATCTTGATAGTATCATGTTCAAACTATCAAGTCAGCATGACATTATAACAGAAAATAATTGTTGTATATGACACTAAAATTGATGATTCAGTTGTAGAAATTCACCGGTTAAAAGAGTCTTTTTTGCCTACTTAGCATGCTCAAACAGACAAATAAACAAAGCTGCAACTGCTTCTCAAATAAAAACTTAAGTGAATAATGAAATATCTCCAGATTTATTGCAATTTGTTAAACAATGTAAGCATGAGCACGCAATACACATAGACACTTGCAGGCATACTCCCAGTCACAAGCTGGTACATCAAATGGTATGTGCCATACAACATTTATTGTAAGGTATATGTCAAAAAGAAACTGCATTTACATACCAACAAATCACTAGCACTTTCAGATTTCTGTTTTCTTGCTTTATAATCAACCATTATCCTACGAATTTCTTCATATGCTGTGAACTGAATAGCTCCATGACAAACTTGCTGAGGTCAAAATAAGCACAGTAAATTGCAAAAATATAGGGAATATGATAGCTATGCTGCTACTTAAATAACTTGGTATTATTTATCTGTAAGGGGTTCAAATGTTGAAAAACACATATATACGAATAAAACAGTCAGCAAACTACCGTCAAAAGACCAGGACCAAGTCCCTTATATAGTGCAGCCCATCCTTCCTTTCTTAGTATGGTTCTTAAGGCATCTGAAATAATTAAGACAACACAAAATTGAAGGACTAGCAGCAATAGAAAAGAACATTAAATGCACTGTAAAACCATTTTCTATGATTGAAATTCCTGGTGAAAAGAATCAAGACATAAAAGGCATTCATCTTGAAAAAGATAAATAGCTCTAGATCATCTTTCATTTGCAAAAGGGGCTAAATTCTCAACAATGCTGAAAATCATATGTGTTTAGCAGAGTTGAATCATCTATAAAAATATTAACCAGCAAAAGAAATCTACATATGAAAGGGTTTATCTTCTAAAAATTCATGAATCGGCTTTTCAGCTGGAGACTGATCTCGAACCTAATTGCTCGCTAATACTTGGAGTCAGAGTTAAAATGACACACTATTTGGAGTCAGAGTTGACATGACACAGTACAAAGGATATGGATATCTCAGAGCATATTACTAGCAAATTAACATAAGATGCAAAGCAGACCATAAACGCCAGAATAAGGTTGAGTTCGATGAAGTGGAGTCTGAAGCTGCATTCTTGTTTTTATGAGCCAAATAGGATTTGTGCATAACGAAACCTGAAAAGGCCACAAGATTGAAATTATTAACATAATGCAAACTGTAATCTATCTTAATTAACATCAATTAGAGACCAATCAACCTAGCATCAGGAGTGAGAATATGAATATATGACAAATTTAAACCAAGAAAAATCAATTAGTATCTAACTGCGTCAACATCTAGAAAGGTAAAACTTTGATTGGCAGTTCTTAAAAAACACTTGTAGTGAACTAGTGCCACGCTATTGATGGTTAGAATGTTAGACCACCATACATGCTGTAGTAATCAAACATCCTACGAGATTTAAGCTAAGTTCTCAGTAATTTGTGCTGTTCAAAATTTCTTTTTAACCACCATACATGCTGTAGTAATTAACACATCCTATGAGATTTAAGCTAAGTTCTCAGTAATTTGTGCTGTGACAAATTTTATTTTTGAATCTATTATCTATCTAATATCATCTGTTGCTTTTGATACTATTAATAAGCAATGAAACTTCTGTATCACCTGCGAGTCATATCACTAGAAGTTTATATACTAACCAAAGCTCCAGCTTCTGCCGCAGAAGCGAGATGAAGACCAGGGCTCAGCTTCTCCTCTCTGTTTTCAGAATACCTTTGTTTAGCTCTGCCATAGCTATCAAAGAAAAGGATAAACAGATTGTTGGAACATTTTTCAACAAATGATAATAAATTAACGCCTTTATTCCCCAAGGGATTTATATGTAATCTGTTCACATATAAAACACATAAAGCAAAATGAAAATAGCACCATGTCAATTTTGTAGAGGCGCTTACAAGAAGAAATATAAACCCCATGAAGCAGTGGAAGCTAAAACTGAAGGAAAGAAGCCTGCATAAAGCCCTTTCAAACCCTGCTTGACAAACCTACTAAGCTGTTAGCATATCCAAAAGAAAATGAGAAAGACATCAACTTTACGTGAAGATAAAAGAAAAAGAAATTTCTTAAACCTGTTAATAATGGATTAATCAAATTAGAGATATAATAATTACATAATTTGGTGGTTTAATGACAAGTTAGTAACTTGAAAGTGCTAAGCTAACAAGATGAAAAAGGGACATACAAAAAGGGCAAAAACTAAAGAAAGGTGGAAAAGGGTGCGAACCTCTAAGCGGGTAATGGTAAAAATGGCGTGGGCGGTGTTCTTGTAAGTCGGGAAATTGGTGACTCGACCATCGTTAACTGTTTTGAAACCCGATCCAATCAGCACCAAAAAGACAGAAACTTTTTGTCTAAGCTATGTATATATAGAGAGAGGAATGGAAGATGAGGATGACCTTGAAATCTCGTACGGACGATGTCAAGTGGGTACATCGAGGCAACGGTGGCGAAGCCCGCCAAAGCACCGGCGGTTGCGTTTTCCCATTGCCATTGCGATTGTGACATTTTTTTTTTCTTTTGAAAAAAAAAAAAAGAAAACAAAAAGCCACCGGCAGTTTGGAATTACTTTGATACTAGCAGCTTGAAAAGCAGCAACAAAAACAAGCTCGGAACCTCGACCGGCGATCGCATCTCGCGCAGCCGTTATTTCTGGTTCATTTTGTTTAGGATCCGAGTCAGGCTTGTTTTCAAGCAGCAATTAATACAACAATGTCGTCGGCTGCCTCTTTTAGGATGAGAACATCCGAATGGGCTAAGAGGCCCCATTGTTTACATTTTGAAGCCGATTTACTGCAAATTTGTTTGGGCTCGAAGCTTACAGCTTAGTTGAATTGGCACAAATTCTTGGGTCAGCTGGAAACAAGCGACCAGCCAACTTCCGACAACTTTGTGATCATGCTTGTTAACCTATTTGCTTCTTGAACGATGAACAACTAAACATGCTACAGTTGAACTGAACACATATACATTTTTGTTCTTCCCCTTTATTGTCTAA
>JBBYHO010000008.1:12103040-12117468 GCA_038382025.1 Adansonia gregorii | reverse complement strand
CTCGGCCCAGACGCCAATGAAAAATCATTTCATTTCTTTCCCAATAAACCAAATTAAAACAAAAAAAAAAAGGTTAAATAATCCCCCACAGCCGCAAGCTTCGAACACCAAAACCAGTATAAACCAGATTCAAAAACTTTCGAAAAGATCGAAAGAAAGATCCAAAGTCTCAACGACCAAAATTCTACTTCCAAGTGTTCCATCTTTCACTGCCAGATGTACATCTTCAGTTGCTCAAATTCGCCAACAAACAAAACTCTCAAATGCCAAAGGTAGTATCATCACCTGATCCCTCACTTTCTAGTCCTAACCCTAGAACGAAGAGCAGAAGACGATGGCGAAGCACTCCGCTGCCGCCGTTGGCTGGGGCCACCACCACTTACAGAAACGCTGGCTTTTGGCTCTTCTCCTAATGCTTTCTGTTTCAACGGTTATTGCCTTCTTCATCAGAGCCGCCTTCGATTCCTGTGATCGGAACGTTTCTGCTGATGTTAATGGTATTGGCTCGGTTCAGAATGCCATCCAAGCCAACGAGAACCGAGCCTCGCAGATCCCTGCTGAAAAGCCGAGTCCGCTCAGCTTCATGAAGTCGAAGGTTGTTCTGCTGGTGTCGCACGAGCTGTCGCTTTCTGGTACTCTCCTTTTTCAGTTAACAGCTATCTTTAGTTAGTTTCACTATAATTTTGGAATTCATATATGATTTTGTGGCTGAATTTAAATGTATTGAATTTGTTTTAATCGCCTAACTTTAACTGTGATGCTGTCAAGTAACTTCTTAGGGTTTATTTACTGTATGATTATTACCATTGAAGTGGCATTCAAATGAACCGAAGTGCAGTAGCTTTGAGGTGGCTTTTTTCATCATGTATAGGCAGCTTCGCACGTTTATAGGTTGATCCACGGACATAATGAATAAGGTTTGATAGGAACTAGAGAGGATGTGCAGGGATTTTTACCGTTAGTGTGCTGTGTTAGCCTTGCAAATTTCAAAAAGCCATTGCTGCTGGTTTATTTTGATTCAAGTAATTAATAGAAGATATATTTGCAAATGTATTAATTACTCTTTGTGGAATTTCAGATTTAATATCATTGTTATCGTGGTCAGCAAATTGTCCACTATAAGTTTCTTTAATTTTGGATTTGTAAGTGAGTATCTCTGCACATTCTCCTATCATGTTGAATTTCATCCTAAAATTTGAAAAAAAGAAACACCATATGTGCATTATAGCCCTCTGCATCTTAACTTAATCCCTGTATCAGTTTGTTATTTTGGACGCTCAGTAAAAAATATTCCACCAGTGTGCTAATATCTTGAAGTTTAATCACTTTTTGAGGCTCTGTTGACATGGTGGTAATGACCATCCTTTAAGATGAAAATAATTGTGACAATAGTGTCCTAAATTCTTAAATTTTCTTTGACTCCTAACTCTTTACTTCTCTGCATGTAATTTTTAAAATATACTTTTGGCATTTTGCTAACACATGCTATAAATGGTTTGTGCGTATAAAGAATCTTTGTGGATTTGTCGTATAACGTGAATTTGTCCTTGTCGTTATGCTTCATGAAAAATTTTTGTTACTGATCCATCAAACTTTTCGGTTATAAAGTAATGTCTGTTGCCGTCAGCTGCCAGTGGATGCACCAATGTCATCGTATGTTATCTCTAAACTATGGTTTTGCTACTCTATCTTAAACGAGATGTCTTTTCTTAAACGACCCTTTGTTGGAAGATTTATTTATTCTTCAAAAGAAAACTTATTCTTTATGAAATTTGTGATTATTATCTTTCTTTGTGAAGATACTACTTAGAATTCATTTATTTCATCACTATTTCTTTATTATAATGTTCCCTTTCCTTTTTTTTTAAAAAAAAAATTTTCAGGAGGACCATTGTTGTTGATGGAGCTGGCTTTTCTATTAAGAAGTGTTGGTGCTGAAGTTTATTGGATTACAATTATGAAACCTTCTGAAACAGACGATGTAATATATAGTTTAGAACATAAGATGTTGGACAGAGGAGTACAGGTAGTCTGATTATTTCACTTTGGTTATATATTCATTTATGGTGCTTTTACTATATAACGGTCAGCTTTATATTACCCTACATGATGGATTAGCATTCTATTGAAGAAGGCTCGGATGATTGCTTTGTAAATATTTAACTTGCTTCTAATTAGGCTTTCGCCTGTCTTTTAAGGTTTTCTTGGCTAAGGGGAAAGAAGCTTTAGATACTGCACTAAAAGCTGATTTGGTTGTTCTAAACACTGCGGTTGCTGGGAAATGGCTCGATGTTGTTCTTAAGGGAGATGTTCATAGTGTCCTGCCTAAGGTGTTGTGGTGGATCCATGAAATGCGAGGCCATTACTTCAAATTAGACTATGTAAAACATCTTCCTTTTGTAGCTGGTGCCATGATTGATTCGCATGTTACAGCAGAATATTGGAAGAATAGGACTCAAGAGCGTTTGAAGTAAGCTTCTAAAATCTTCTCGTCTGTAATCTCTCTATGCTTATTGTTGCTTTAAAGTACTAACGTTCATGCTATAAGTACTGCAACACAAACCCAAACCAGCTTTTTATGCATTTAGTTCCTCAGTTAATCCATATGTTTCATGTATCTTATGTTTTAATTACATATTTGAGTCTTTTTTTTTTCTCATTCATTTTCTTTTTGCAGGATTAAAATGCCTGAGACCTATGTTGTTCACCTTGGAAATAGCAAGGAACTGATGCAAGTTGCAGAAGACAGTGTGGCCAAAAGGGTTTTGCGTGAACATGTTCGTGAATCTCTTGGAGTGCTCAATGAGGATTTACTCTTTGCCGTAATAAATAGTATGGTTTTGAGTTTTCATCTTGAATAGATTTTCTCTTCTTCTTCAGTTTCCCCCAATCAATGCACCTAGTTTTTTTTGCATTGAGCTATGCCTTGAAACCAAAAAAAGACCCTCATTTCAGTTTGATTAAAGGAGGGTTGTAAGAATTGGGTTTGTATATTGTATAATTATTTTAACTGTGAAAGTAATGGTGGCTCGGTGAATTCCATTTGATGCCATTTGTGCTGTTTCATTGTGTGCTCAATTTTGTTGTTTGGTGAGATTTTGTCTTTTTGAAGAAAATTGAAAATCATGCAGCTTCTTCAATTTTTATGGATTGATACTCCTGCACTCCGAGTTCTGTCCACCAGAAGTTTTTGGTAAGAACCGTAGTTTGGTTCTTTAGATCACCTTTTCCAAGATTTTCCATTTCTCCCGTCATCATTATATTTATTTTCCATCAACCACCTAACCCGTCTATTGTGTCCTTTCCTCGATTTTTTTAGTTGTCTGAGGCATATAAAAGAAGATAGAAAGGAGGGGAAAACTTCTAGAACTAAAAAGCACATGTTTTTCTGCTATGCATCACTAATTAATACTGAATTACCATTTCACTGCAGGTGTTTCGCGAGGAAAAGGACAAGATCTCTTTTTACGTTCCTTCTATGAGGCCTTGCAACTGATCAAGGAAAAGAAGATGCAGGTGCCACCACTCCATGCAGTGATTGTTGGAAGTGACATGAGTGCTCAGACGAAATTTGAAATGGAATTACGAGATTATGTACTGCAGAAGAAAATTCAAGATCGTGTTCACTTCGTGAACAAAACTCTGACGGTTGCCCCATATTTAGCTGCCATTGATGTTCTTGTTCAGAATTCCCAGGTAATTTATGTGGTTCAAAGCATTTTCTGTTTCAAATATAAGTTTTACTTCAATCAGTGAAATTCGTGTAATTTACCTTCTTATTGATGTAAATTTTGCTCTCTCAGTTGTTTGTAGGCTGATAATTTTATAACAAAGCTAATGGTGGATACCAACTTAGATATATCTTGGACACCTATTTCTGTTTTATATCTGGCGCTATAGAACAGAGTCAGAAAGATATTTGAAGGTCCTTTTACCATTAGCTTTTGCTGTTGTGACTGATACCTAACATAACAAGTCTTAGCCAATAGTTGACTGTAACAACTTTAATAATTGACTTGATGGCATTGGTTTTCTGGTGTTTATAGAGGGCCAGCACTTCTGACTTAATAATATTTGATATGTTCAATGTTCATTTCTAAACGCACCCAAAGTGAACAATCAGATGTCAGAGAAATGTGTATCTCACTGGAAGCTTGTAAACAACACCACGAGCCTATAGTTTCCTTTCTTTTATTCATCTGTTGGACTGGAGACTTGGGTTTATTTGATTAGGTTCCTCATCATCTGAAAGAACAAACTGAGGAATGTGCATGAAGGTTTTGAATTTTTTTCAACCTCCTTGTGGGCTTGTGAATTTCAACTAAAATATCTCCTAATGATTACTTTTCATTGTAAACTAAGAACACCTTGTTCTCAACTTCAGAGTTAACTCTAAATAGAAAGGAATCACAAAAGGTTTTCGTTAATTGTAGGCACGGGGAGAGTGCTTTGGACGGATAACGATTGAAGCAATGGCATTCCAGTTACCTGTGCTGGTAATCTATTATCTTTACCTGTTTCTCTTGTAGTGGTGTTTCATTTTACGATATTTACGGGCTTAAGGTAAATAAAACACTTGGAGCTCACTCAATGCTCATATTCTGTAGCCAATAGTCATCGGAGCTGGTTTTTGATATTGACATCATGTCATATGTGAAACAGGGAACAGCTGCAGGAGGCACCACGGAAATAGTAGTGAATGGGACTACAGGTTTATTACATCCGGTTGGAAAAGAGGGGGTTACTCCTCTCGCGAGAAATATCGTCAAACTCGCTACTCATGTTGAGAGGAGGCTTACGATAGGAAAGAGAGGCTACGAAAGGGTCAAAGAAAGATTTCTAGAACAGCATATGACCGAGAGAATTGCTGGAGTACTTAAAGAAGTGTTGATGAAGTCTAAAAACAAATTAAGTTAGACACCTGAATTGAAAACCCCCCCCCTCACGAAGAGGTAGATCCAGTTTCTATCAGAGCAGCAGTAGCGGTCCAAAGTACAGGCTAAAATAGGATGCTTTTTTCCCCCCTCACATAGTGGAATGACATCTTATGGCCTAGTTTTCTGTCGTCTTTTCTTCTTACCATCCAGTTTTTGCATAGGGATGTAAATACGTACGTGCTTAGAGAATTTTCAGCTGTTTTGTATTAGTCGAGAATTTCCTTGTTATAGCATTGATTTCTTGGTATCTTGGAACCGTGTGGAATTATTATAATCAGGTTTCGGGACGTCTTGTTTACTTATGTTTACGTCAAATGTAATATCTTCTTTGGGCATTTAT
This sequence comes from Adansonia gregorii, assembly GCA_038382025.1. NCBI lineage: Eukaryota > Viridiplantae > Streptophyta > Magnoliopsida > Malvales > Malvaceae > Adansonia > Adansonia gregorii. The sequence continues at coordinate 12,112,191 of JBBYHO010000008.1, read as the reverse complement.
GGATTCGGCGAAGTTTTTGTCACGTGAAAGGCTTTTTTTTTTTTTGTTCTCTAGTTCGTTTATTTTAAGAGAGTTTTTTTTGTCAACAATATTAGCACAGTTGGTGCGCATAAATCTTGCAGGACCTTTGAGTACATAAAAAGAATAATATTTGTGATGTAAGCATGCGCAGAAATGATGATTGAATCTCACTATGTAAAGTCACACATGATCAATGTCTTAAAATCTGACCATTGGATAATTTGTATTTTGTTGGTCAAAAAATAATAATGATACGTTTTCTAGATTTGGGCTATCACAAACTTGCTGGGGGAGTGTCCTAATTGGCGTAATTACACAAGGCTGCCACGCGATGAAATCAAGTTAAATTATTCGAATTTATTTATTAGATTAAGTTTTCCAGCTTAAGTTAAATTATTTGAATTTATTTAATTAAATGTTTAATTTAATAAAATATACACGTTTACGATTTATACACGAGCACACGCTGAAAAGAACAAAAATAATCGTGTAGTTTACAAATCAACGATGTTTTATGTTTGTTTTTTACCTTTGCAAAAAAATTAGTCAGTAAACATTAAATACCAAATGGGATAAGAAACACCAAATCGCAGCGTCTCGTCGTCCTATGACCTCGCCTTTTTCTTTTTTTTCAATCCGTACTCTACTTCTCTGGTTTTTGTTCGAAGTGTTTAATTCGTACTTGGAGGCTGGAGCTGGAATCGTTCATTTCAGTATTTTGGATTGTGTAATGGTACATCTCTCCCGCAAATTCTCTACAATACCTCTAAATTTTATCCCAAAACAATTCTCACAATACTACCAACAAAAAATCCAGTCCCAAAGAACCCAACCTTTCATCCCCTTCTCTCAACTTAAAAACCAACGCAGTCTTTGGGAATCCCAGCTCATTTCCACTCTCAATGGCTGTACCTCCCTCACCCAAATCAAACAAACCCATGCTTACATTCTCCGTAAAGGCCTTGAACAGTGCTGCTATATCCTCACCAAACTCGTACGTACCCTCACCAAAATGGAAATCCCCATGGATAGTTACGCTAAGCCTGTTTTTGATCAGGTTAAATACCCAAATCCATTTCTTTGGACTGCTCTTATTCGTGGATATTGCTTACAAGATCTTGTTAAGGAATCGATTTCTTTGTATAATTGTATGAGAAAAGAGGGTACTTTGCCTGTTTCTTTTACGTTTTCGGCTCTTTTTAAGGCTTGTAGTACGGCTCTTGATGTGAATCTGGGCAGGCAAATCCATGCCCAGACGATTTTGATTGGTGGGTTTGGTTCTGATTTGTATGTTAAGAATAGCTTGATCGAAATGTACGTGAAATTAGGATTTTTGGGGTGTGGGAGGAAAGTGTTTGATGAGTTGCCTGAAAGGGATTTGATTTCTTGGACGGAGCTGATTGTTGCGTATGCGAAAGTTGGGGATATGGAATCTGCAGGGGAATTGTTTGGTCAGTTGCCTCTGAAGGATATGGTGGCATGGACAGCGATGGTTACAGGGTACGCTCAGAATGCTAAGCCTAGAAAGGCATTGGAGTTTTTTGAGAGAATGCAAAATGAAGGCGTCGAAACGGATGAGGTTACATTGGTTGGGGTTATTTCTGCTTGTGCACAATTAGGTGCTGCAAAGTATGCGAACTGGATTCGGGTTATTGCTGAGAATTTGGGGTTTAATCCTACCCGTTGTGTTGTGGTGGGATCAGCTTTGATTGATATGTACTCGAAGTGTGGGAGTGTTGAGGATGCATACAAGGTGTTTGAGGCAATGGAAGAAAGGAATGTGTTTTCGTACAGTTCGATGATTGCTGGGTTTGCTATGCACGGTTGTGCTAATGCAGCATTGGAATTGTTTCATGAGATGGTGAAAACGGGGACCAAACCAAATAGGGTTACGTTTCTTGGAGTGCTTACAGCGTGTACCCATTCAGGAATGGTAGAACAAGGTCGTCAAATATTTGCATCCATGGAGGAAAAATTTGGGATTTCTCCAGGAGTTGATCATTATGCTTGCATGGTGGATCTTCTTGGTCGAGCTGGATGTCTGGAAGAAGCACTTAACCTTGCAGAAACAATGCCAGTGGAGCCTAATGGGGGTGTTTGGGGAGCATTGCTTGGAGCATGTCGCACTTATTCTAATCCTGATATCGCTCAAATTGCTGCTAACCATTTATTTGAGCTGGAACCTAATGCTATTGGAAACTACATCTTGCTCTCTAACATACACGCTTCAGCCGGGCGGTGGAATGATGTTTCAATGGTAAGGAAACAGATGAGAGAGAAAGGTCTGAGAAAAAATCCTGGATGTAGCTGGTTGGAAGCGAAGAAGGGTGTAATTCATGAGTTCTTTGCTGGGGACATGACTCATCCAAGGTCCGGTGAGATGAAGCAGGTGCTTGAGGATCTTCTAAATAGGTTAAAGGCAATTGGGTACCAACCAAACATGAATTCTGTTGCTTATGACGTGAGTGACGAAGACAAGAGGCGTATACTAACGACTCATAGCGAGAAGCTAGCTCTGGCATTTGGGCTACTCAGTGTAAATGCTGATTGCCCCATTAGGATTATGAAGAATATAAGAATATGTGAAGATTGCCACTCATTTATGTGTGGCGTTTCTCAAATTACTGGAAGAGTAATTATGGTTAGGGATAACTTGAGATTCCACCATTTTCATGGTGGGAAGTGCTCCTGTGGTAACTTCTGGTGATTGAAGATGGAAGCTGAATATTTTTCAAGGCCCAATAACGATGCATTTGAATTCCTTTGCGCATGAGGAAGGTTGGCAATTACATAGATGGTTTGCGACAATGATACACTGACTTATATCATCTATGATCGAGGGTGAATTGGGATTTAAACTTTTTCATCAATAACTATGTGTTTCATTTTTCTAACTATAAGCTGTTGGCTGAACTGCACTGGCTATATGTTTTTCGTCTCCCTCATTTAGTTTAGTAACATGAGTCGATGTATCTTAATACTTTCTGTAGAAATTATTGTAGTCTTTCATTGAGCAAACATCTCTTAATTACAGTCTTATTATACAGTAGCAGTACTCCCTGCCTACAATCTTTATTGCTGGAAAATTGAAGCTTAAAGATTAGTACAAAAGTAGCCGATTCAAAGGTAGCTAATTAAGGGCTATGGTGGCCGGGGAGCTTCTTCTTGATCTTATCCATCAGTCCTTTCTTTTCGTGGTGTTCATGTTGCTGATAAGCAGGCCCTTGTCCTGGTGTTGTAGTTGACGTGGCCTGACCTTGGTGCTCCTTGTGTCCACATGGTAATTTCTCTTGTACCTTCTCCTTTAACCCCTTCTTCTTCCTCCCCATTCCTTCGTCTTCCGACTGCAATATTCCCATAAATATTGTTCATATTTCATGATTTAAATCAGTGGAGACATTTAAAAAAAAAAATAGTTTTATTAAACTTACAGAGCTAGAGCTGGAGCTTCCAGTGCGGTGGAGTCCATGATGTTCTCGATGATGATGTCCGCCGACCCCCAAAATTCCATGTTCAGTCTCGTGTTTGGGGATTGGATTGCCATACTCGTCTGTTCGACGAATTGGGTTACCAAATTCGTCAGTTCGGGAAATTTCAGGAACAGAATAATGATTCTGAAAATGTGCCATTTTCAATGACCAGTAATTTGGAAGCAAGAATGCTTCAGAAAATAACTGGTTTTCGACTTCTTTTCACTGTGAAAAAGGTGATACGGGTATCAGGGGCTTTTATAAGAAGAGAAAAATAGCATGTCGCCGTAGCCATGCAGCCAGTGTTCATGCGATTGCCACGTTATTATTTGATGGAAGCCAAGTGTCACAAAAACTAAGGACAAGTGTTGGAGATGTTGGGTTTAGATAAGATTTGATCATTTAGATTCTTGAAGTAAAAGCAATTTGACTTGTAAAACGAGCTTTTCTCAACTTTCCCTTCCATATAAAAAGCACATTGACATGGAAAAAGATGATAGAAAATTGTACTTAGTCAATGCGAAGATTAAGAGTCTAAAGAAAGTGAAAGTTGGGGTTTGATAACATTGTCATGTGGTTAGCTTTGCTAGGTCTAATAAGTATATTTTCCATTTTTTCGTTTCTATTGTTTCAATATTTCTTGGTAAGCAAATTTCTCAATTAAGATTTAAGATGCATATTCTTAACAATGAAAGCTCAATTATGTTTTGAAACTTTATCAACAAAAGTCAAATTGTAACTATTGGGAATACGGTTAGATGTTTTATCCAAAATCACTCATAATTATTCACAAGTTTAATCGTTAAATATAGTCTTGTCATAAACTACAAATTTAAAATAACAAGCAAATTTATTAGTCCTCTGGATTAAGGATAATAGCGTAAATATTTACAATTTACACTGCCAAAGACTGCCACAAAGAACCCAAACTAATAAACAAGATGTCAAAGATAAACAAAATCTTGGTAAAACTACCAAGTTTCAAACGTAGAATTCTTCAATAGTGTTTTTCTACGTCAAACAATGATACTGGTTCTCAAAGCATATTATAACACAGCAATAGAACCAAAACATAGATCTATGTCATCTAAGCATTTGCAGATGCAGCAGTCTCGGGGTGGTAATGAAGCATCTCAATCCACATCATCTCTCTAATCATCTGTTCTCCCATGTTCTCGTCTATGTCGAGATCGATTGGGACTTGTGCAGGTGGATTGCACCTTGGATCGTACAACCCTGACATATAAGGATGTAGGAGCGCTTCTGTGACAGTAATTCTCTTCGATGGATCGAAAACAAGCATCCTTTGCAACAAATCTATAGCTAATGGATCAGCTTGAGGGTATAGGTGAGAAAAATGTGTGCCCCTAGAGTAAGGAAGTGACTTAATATACCTTCTGGCTTTGGGGTTGTCAATAAATTCAAGATCAGCTTCTTGCTGGCTGCCAAGGACATTGATGATTAGCTTCAGCTGGTTGAGGCATTCTGTCCCAGGAAAGATAGGTTTCCGACCAAGAATCTCAGCAAAGATGCATCCTACCGACCAAACATCGATGGAGGTCCCATAATTATCACAGCAGAGTAGGAGCTCAGGTGCACGGTACCAGCGGGTGACCACATACTCAGTCATGAATTGTTCATTGCCCCTGCTGGTTCGAGCCAGCCCAAAATCACATATCTTCAGTTCACAGTTAGCATTGATAAGAAGGTTCCCAGGCTTCAAATCTCGATGAAGGATGTTTGCCGAGTGAAGGTACTTCAGCCCTCGTAGTAACTAAAATAAGTACCAAAGGTTAGAAACAGATAAGAGCTGAAACACAAAAATGAAGTTAAAAACTAGTCTAGCCTACAAGTTTATACGGATCCAAGTCCTTTAAGCGGAAGAAGACTGCATGGATTTACTATTACTAACAAGAATATACACGAGACAGTCAAGAAGGTAATTATATCTCTACGTATTGCAGATAAGTAGCATTCGTTTTATCTTTACTTTTACTGACACACATTCCATACTTACTTGCAAAGAAAGCAAACCAAATGAAACATAACTAAGACGGAATGGAGAAGGTCAAGGATTCGAGCAATGGAAACAGCCCCTCTGCAAAAGGCAAGGGGAAGGTTGCGTATGATAAACGACCCTCCCCCAACCCTTGCAAAGCAGAGAGCCTTGTGCAGCAGGGTATGTCTTTGTTTTTTTTTTCTCCATAAGTATTTAATGAAGCAATTACGGTTTTTTTCGTCCATATGTATTTAATGAAGCAATTATGTCAACAACCAGAAAAGCTGTAAGAGAGGATCGATTTGTAAACTATTCTTTACAATCTTGCAAAAAAAGCAAACAATCAGAACCTTGCTAAATGAAACGATGAACATTGCATACTATTCTGGTCTTTATGATTCTTAACGACCCCGAACTGGATAAGTCTCCTTTAATGAATATGCATCTGTACTTCTTGAATTGTCACTCAATTGTCATCGTCTTTTACCATAATGAAGCCATTAACAAGTTTCCACCGGTACAAGTTGTTATAATAAGCCTAATAACTCATAGCTCTGCTGAACTAAATGCAAAATTGGACCAAAGGAGCACCAAACTCATCATAGCCCCAAAGCCAACGATGCACAGAAATTAAGTATCAAAGGACGGCTATTAATACTAACTAGCCAATTTACGGTGTAAAGGGGAAATCAAAGTTCAAACAACAAAATGTTACCTATGATAAGTACTTAAAAACAATAATGCAAGCTCAAAGATTACTCAAAATGTAGCTAAATCCAAAATTACCATCTAGAGATGATGAATGTTTACAAGACCCAAATTACCATATACATAACTTCCATCAACAAAAAATCATTTCTGCTCATCCAGGGCCATGGGAAAAACCAGGAAATACTTCAGAACATGACATACAAATTTATCTGTTACATCTGGCATCATGACATCCTATGTTATGCAGATTGAGAGTGAGTGTCGGATATGGGTATCCTTTCGACATGAGGATGCTCATTTTCTTTTACGGTTTTTTTTCATAAATTTAAACGATCATGCTTCGTATCTGTATTCGAATATGTGTTACTTAAAAAAAAAGATTTTGGATTACATAGATGACATCAACAAAGCACAAACATTATACTGCAGAAAAAGATTTCAACATTTCACATTGCAAAAAAAAAAAAAGCAAATCATAACGTTAGCAACAATCAAAGCAATAAACGAATTTTATTAAAAGAGAAAGGAAGAAAGGGTTATTCCCACAGTACCTGAAAAATGAAATACTTGCAGTGATCATTGGAAAGCGGCTGAGAAGACTTGATAATCTGATGCAAATCCGTGTCCATGAGCTCATAAACCAAATAAACATCCTTGAAACTGGTTCTCTGAGTTGGCATCATAACATCTTTCAAGGCAATCACGTTCTCATGTCGGATGTGCCTGAGAAGTTTCAACTCCCTCAAAGTTCTCAACGCATCAACACGATTCTCGAACACATTGTTGATCTTCTTTATTGCCACTTTCTCATTGGTTTCCCTGTTGATTGATGAGCAAACGATGCCGTATGCTCCTCTCCCTATAGGCTTGATTGGAACGTACTTGGTGTCAATCTCGAAAAGGGTCTGCCACATTGAATAATAATGTTTCCCTGTTGGCTTCACTCCATTGGGTGGCTCCACAAGAGTCGCCATTCCTCTGTGAAATTTCTAAAAAGGAAAAAACTTAGATTTAAACCCCCCCTCCCAAAAAAAGAAAAAAAGAAAAAGAAATGAAGGGGTGTGGAATCAATTCTTACTTGCCGCTTCTACTTCTTTGCTTTGATCTTTTTAATCAGTTTGTTCACTTTCTTCCTAGAAAGAAAGATTAGAAAAAAAACCCAACTTTTTTTCAACCCTTTTCTTTAATCCATCAGCAAACTCCAAATTCGCCAACTTTCGAATCATGCCCTCTGTAAAATTCCAAACTTCAACCTTCACTTCTTGCCAAAAAACCAACCTTTTTTCCTATTTTCTTCAACCTCTACACCAACTCCAAATTCACAAATATGAAATCACCTCCACCATTTATTTGTCTTCCCCATAAACAAAAGTTGGGTCTTTATGCAAAAGACTTATCCGAAACAAAGAGAACTGATTTGATCTGATTCTGAGTTTCCGATCAAAGAGACACAATAAAGAGAGAGAGAGAGCGTGAGAAGGCATACGATATATAGAGAGAGCATGTAAAGGAAAACGCCACCAACGTGATGCCCACACGGCATTTCCCTTGAGACATAAACGACAACTACGTACTGTGTTTGGTCTTGGGGATTTTAGCAAAATATATCAATATAATCTCTTTCTCTCTCTTCATGCACAAACAATCTTAGATTTTTTTTTTTTTAATAATTTGTAGCTTGGCTTTCGCTTGAGCTGTTGCCACGCGCAAAACTTGAAACTTCATTGTTATCTCTACTTTCCACAATTATTGGGAAAAATAGAGGACTTCAATTATCTTCTTTGTTTACTAATACTAAAATGAAAAAGAAAGTTACTATATTCAGATTATTCTTTTGTAGGCTTAGAATTGGGTAATAACAAAAGTAGAGATTACTACTGTTTCAAGGAGGAAAATGGCTGGAATATGTGACCAATTCATTATTGTCACCTGTTACTTTCAAATTGAAAATGGAATTCAAAGTAATAACAAAATAACTTAAATTATTATTTAATAATAAAATTATATTTATTAAAATTAAATATAAAAAATATTAATATAAAAATAAAAATAAAAATAAAAATAATTTTTATAATATTTTTAAGTAATGAAATAAGGCCGAACTCAATCAAAATTGAATTTTGTATAAAAAAATTTGAAAAAGATTTTGACCATCACTCACATCTATTGGTGGAGAAATAAAAGAAGATAAATGGGTCTTAACTGAAAGGAAAGAATTAGCCAAAAATTGATTAAAGAGGAAGCTTCAAAATGCGTCAAAGATCCAAAATTTTGTTTTACCATCCATCATTTGTGCTGTCATGGATGAATTTGGTATTCTGGTGAGGCAGGTTGGAGCCGAAAGCTTCCCCATCTCCAATTGGCTTGAGGTTAAAGGGACGGATACTTGCTTCTGCATTGAGAAAAACGTGCAAAGAGATGCTTCTTTTCAACGCATTGTCGGCCTTTTTTTTTTTTTTTTTTTTTCTTTCCTTTGCTATTCCTTCAATCATCAATCCGTTCCATCGACGTATTCGATTTCTCGTCACTCTCCTTTTTCAAGTAAACCCACGTCGTGTCCACGTGTAATCACCGCTTTAGGCCGGCAGGCACGCAGGCAGCTGGCTTGCTTTCATTTGCCGAAATCTCCGCACGCTCACCTCCAATCATTAAGATTTGAATAATCCACTAATATAACTCAGTTGAATAAAAATGCTTTAAATGATAGTTACATGGTTTCGATCGAAGATGAAAAGAAAAATTAAATTGATTTAATCGAAAGCTAAATATTTAATAATTATATTAAATAAAAAATTTAAAATTAGTTGAGTCAATTTAAAATAAATTTAATCAGTTAAAAAATAAAAAAAATATTTTTTATTTTTAATTATTTTATTTTAAAAATTTTATAATTTTTAAGAATTGAATCGTTTAGATTAAAAATTTAATTTTCTTAATATTAAATACAGAT
>JBBYHO010000008.1:12048567-12092174 GCA_038382025.1 Adansonia gregorii | reverse complement strand
TTGATGATGATGATAACCGAAACTGTTAAAGTATTGAGATTGCTGTTTAAATGGATGATTGGGAGAATCCAGTGGCTGTGGTTTTTCTCTTCCATGGAAAACTTATCAATTCATTCTTGATCTTTGGTTTTGCGCAGAAAAGAAATTAAAAAGAAAATTGAACAGGAGGCACTGGATTCTCTGGTTTTTTTTTCTTTTGAATTGAAATGTCTGTCTTTAACTACCACGCGGCATCTGGAGCTTTCTTTTTGCATGACCCACCATGAATTCCTTTTAGGCCAAGGGTCCTAATAGTTTGTAGGAGTGCATGTGCCAATGTCCATCAATCCTCCATTTCGACTTGTCTTTCACCACAAGGGTAAGAAAGAAAAAGTACACAATTGCCGACTACTTTATTACATCTCTTTTCTGCACTTCTAACTCTGCTTATGCAACAAGTTACCCGTACAACAATGGTCAAAACTGAGGTCTCTGAAATTTGAAATCTATTTAAAAATAATTTTATGAATCAATTTAATTAAATCAAAAAATATATAAAAAGGATTAATGCTTGGTTAGCGGTAAAACCACTTCCAGCTACGGTGACTTTTTTGACCCAAACTCATTAATTCCCTTGCTCAACAAAAAGGCAAACTTTAGGAGTTATTCTAATTGATGAAATCTGCAACCAGGCCACAATTTTCTTGAACCCCAACTGACAGTCAACTGATATAGAACATTTTGATCATACAATCGTAAAGCTACTCCATACAACTATAGAAAAATAAGCCTGTATCAAATGTGACACGAATGTTATAGAGTACGAATCTGCCCTCCATAGCCATAATATCTTAAAGCCCTTCATCTTGCCACCAATTCTCTTTTGCTTCCACTTCAACCTGTTTATAGAACTCGTTGCCTTAAGATTAATATCTATTATGGTTGACCAAACCAAAGGGATTAATAGGTAAGTGATAATAAGAGAGAAATGTTTTCGATGGCATGAACGAACATGAAGCCCAAAAGTAAAGCATGCACACTATTATACCACTGATAATTAAGAGAAGGAGCATTGCAATTTAAGTTTGCACCTTAAGGAAGACTTTCTTCTGTAAGAAATTCTATCTCAAGCCGAGCAGCCGTTGCAAGTACTTTCAGAGCGTTCCCTCCCTTTACTAGCAGAGACAAGAAATTAAGTGGACATGCACATGCAGATGTGCATTATTTAGACAAAAAAATAATAATAATAATTGTGCAATTAAGAAAGATTAATACTTACTTTCCTAATGAGGATGATTTTTGTGGGAATCTTTCTCAACAACATTTTCTACTTGTATAAAGTCTCTTGCAGTTGGCCTGGTTTTGTATCTCACCACATTTACCTGGAAAATTTCGGAAAAAACCATTAGAAATTTGGTTTGGTTGGGTCAATGATTATGTCTTGCGCACAATCTTTATATTTACGGTCCCATACCTGACATGAATGAGGAACCTCATCGAGATACTGCATCAATATCTTTCCTCTGATAATTTCAGCTACAAACAACCTCTCTGGGTGTTCACTGACAATGTCCTGGCAATGCAGTAACAACAAGTGCTCATATGCAAGAAGCAATTTATTTTTTTTAAACCCTCAAAAGTTGGGCGAAAATTTTCTTTTTGAGGGGAAGTTGGGAAACAATTACTCAACTAGCTTGAAGCCTAATTTGACTGTTGATTTGAGGATGTTGTTAGTTGAATACACTGTTCCCAGTAAATGTCAAAGAAAGAACACATACCAGCTACAGAACTGAATCCTAGGTTATTGACATATTTGCAACTTTAAAATTTATCATATCATGTTCCTGATATTGTATGATTTACAAGCTCAAGAAATGAACTCCAACTATGCTGATGATATGTTTACCAATAAAACAAGAATTACCACCATTTTTCATTCTTGAAGATTTGCAGCTAAGGAATACAATAAAGAAATCTCAGTTGAGTTTCTACGTACCCCTTCATAGTAAGGTGGCCCAATGGGGAGTTTTGACAATATCCAATCCTTGACATCATCTACCCCATGTCCCTAATTTGCACTCACAGGTATGACCGCATCAACATCAGTAAATTTCTCATACCACTGCAAGGCATAGAATTTTTTTTGAGGGAAGCAACATCAGAAATGCCAACCTTGAGTGCTGAAGACCGATTACATGTGCTACTAATGTTAAAGAACAGGACACGGGGAATTAACTCGAATTTGATCAGTGAAGTTGAACTTGCACACAAACCACCAAGAGAGTAAGCGTTTTCATAATTTGGTTAAGGGTCTAAGCAACATATAAGACAAATGTTGGACTAGTCATATTTGCATTTTTTTTCAATTCTTTCATTTAATGCACAATAAATTCACACAATCTAGATTACAGTAACAAAAGAAGTAATTTGGTAAGTGTTCAACATCACAAGCATGAAAATCTTTATATTTATGAATTTTAATGCATATCGCGGTGTAGTTCAATAGCAAGAACAAATAGCCTTTCAAGACAAGGTTGCGCAAACACCATGAACATTTTAAATGAAAACTGGCCGCCACAACCATGCCATTTCAGTCTTATTGTAGATCTGCCAACAGGCTGTTAATAAAAAAGCTTGTTCAGAACCAGAGGCAAGTTATGAAACATTTTTAACCCAAGAAAAGAATTGGTGACAGAGAGTATTTCTGTACCTATTTTTCAACTATGCTCTAGCAATGATACCAAAAAATATCAATCTTAAATTTTATGGAATGTGCACATGAAAGCATATACATAACTCCATAGATTCTTGCCTCAAGCCTTTCTGCAATTTCACCGGATATTATCAGATATTCAAAACCAGTAAAATGGGCAGTGTACACTCGAGATCTTCGACGCCTTCTTCCAAGATTTAATCAATCTAAACATTAGAAACTCAACTTAGAAAGTTGGGGGGGGGGGGAGAATGAAGTTTAACAAACAACTCTATAACACCATGACACATACTTGTTAAGGCACTTTACATGCTTCAACAAGAACAATTCTGCAGTCAGCATTCAAGGCAGCACTTCGAATATTTTTCATCATCATAGAATCCAACTTGTGCATTTTCTTCTCAATGACACCTGGAGTGTCATAGAGTGTATATCTGCAAGCAAAGCCAAGGATCATATGAATAAGAACGGAACATATATTCCCCTAAATTGTCAAGGAACTAAACACAAAAGGCTATCCACTTATGGTTTCAGAAATTGTTACTTACACTATAAGGTTATTAACAACACACATAAATTACCAAAACCTAATACAGAAAACAATTATTATAACATATAAAAATATTTTTCAAACCTGATACTCTGGGCCAGAACATATACCAAGAACTCGATGCCTTGTGGTTTGAGGTTTATCAGTAATAATTGATAACTTTTGACCAATCATGATTAGCAAGTGTACTCTTTCCCACATTGGCTTCCCAAGTACAGCTACATACCCTGCATTTGACTCAACTATCAATATAAAAAACAACCACAGATAATATAATCTTTGGAAAGCTTTCACAAAAAAAAAAAAAAGGGTTGAGCCTATGAGAATTCAAAATGTTCTCACCATCTTTTGTTCTAATTTACAAAGGCCCTTCTTCCAGGTTACTTCCACTATTTGCATTTTGTACAAACAAATAGAAGGCAAAAATAGTGCTTTTTGAAATAAATGTAAACAGTACTTTTCACAAATTAAAAATTTAAACAGATTTTTAGAATTTAGATGATAAAACGCAAGATTTTCTTCCATATCGAGCAAGTCTATCAGACTTTCCTACCGCTTTCTATCAAAAAGGAAGAATTTAACATGATATCCTTCACTGATTTCGAAAGATTTAATAACCAAAAAAAGAGAACTACAAAAAAAGCAGCGATGATGGGTAGTGTGCGAGGCAAAATCAAGCTCTTCCAACTCGTAATCGTCAAGAAAGTCATGTTCCTATATTTGGCTTTGAACTCAAAAGACAAAAAGGACGACTCGTCACTGCTTGTACACATTTCTTCTTTGTCTTCTTCTGATTCTCTAATGAGACTTCTTTCAAGTACTTGTTGGTTAAAGTCTAACCGGGAAATAGTGTTCAGATTTGGTTAAAGTATAACCAGGAAATCCTGCTTGGATTCCAGCTCATTGAACCGGCTTTGCGGGCTTGGTATCGGCACCGCTATTCTCCGTAACGATTTCTAATGTAGTGAGGGAAAGGAGAGGGCTTGTTATCTATGGCGAAGATCGAAGAAATGTGAAGAGCGACTATCTCAATTATTGAAGCACCCTTCAATATTTTGGCTCAGCTCGTTGAATGTCGATAACTTCGCCTTCACTGAAGCTGGTTCTCCATTTCCGTTTCTACGTTTTTAAACAATTGGATAATTTATGATTTTAATAATTTATATTAAACTTCGAATTAACAAAACACAGCGTTTTAATATTTTTTTTTTAAAAAAAAGACTCTTTTGTTTTCTGATAGGCTTTAGTCCATATCTGGCCATTTATTACATTATTCAAAATGTAATACAAATACAATTTTAATAAGCATAACAATAATATAATAATAATTCGTATATACATAATTAATACAATTCATATTCAACATTATAAAAAATTATATTTATATATACATGATTAAGACAAGCACGACACTCATTTAAAGGTATTCATGACCGAACAGTGACTACAAAATTTTTAATTTTCTTGTCCAAGCTTGGATTGGACCCTAAAATCCCGTTTTACTATTTAAAATAAAATTATTTTTATATCACTAACTATATTTAGAATTAAATAAAAAATTATTTTTTATTATTGAAATAATAATTCAGATCTATCGGAATTTAAAAAATAAATCATACCCAAACCTTAGCTATACTAACTGAATCTATTAAATCGAACGGCCTCTCAAGCTCATGAACAAGGTCTACCCCCGTTCATAACAACAGGCAATTTTCCTTTTTATAATAAAATGATAGACAACTTAAATATGATTGATGCATCCAATCCAAACAATTGTTCATCAAATCTATGATATAATCAAACGAAAAAAAAAATGGTCAACATCGGGGGGCAACAAAGACCAATATATTTTTGATAAATTCCATGACATCCCAGACTGTCAGGGAAGGAAACCAAGTCTAATTATTTTGATTGCACTGTACATCCTCAGATCAGATATTCTCCATGGCTACTCAAACTAAAGCAAGCAGGCGAAACTGCTACTATAAGTATTCACAGGAGGAATAAAGAATGTAGCTGCGTTTTATTCTATTTTGCTACGATGACTTACTGGTTATCACTGCTCTAGTATTGATTGATTAAAATTATTACTTAGCTGCCTTATCAGGAGGATTTGGACCCTGAGGAATGTTAGCCGAAGATGATCCTTTTGCCGTTGCCATTGGGAGGTACGACCATGCCAAGGCTGCTGTCCCCAGGGTAATTGCGGCAGCAACTGAACCCCAGACCCATCTTTGCCTTCTTTTCTTCCTTTGTCTATCACGCCGTGCCATCTCTGTTTGAAACAATGACAAAATTGAATCATGTAAACAACTTGCTGTGATGAGGGAAGAATATTGGGGGGAGGGGGGGGACAAACTCCTCTCACCTACGGCCTCTTGGTTCCTCTGTGACATTTCCCGATTCACAGCCTCGTAATAGTGTAGCCGATCCAACAATCGGGCGATTTCAAAGTTCTTTGATTCAATTTGAGCTTCCATCTCCGTCTCAATCTCTGCCCTTGCGATGCCCCTTCCCACGGATAACGATACAAATCGTGCGATACCGACTTGCTGCCTCAGTTCTTCAGCTGGATTCACCACCTCATCCTCTGTCACATCATTAGGATCCGCAGGTAGCGACAATCCCATGACACCCAACTCTTGCTTGATTCTTTGCCACTTAGATCGCATCTTGTTTAGAGCTTCTTCTGCCTGCTTCCTTTTTTCTATCTCCATGAGTAAACTCAATCGCATTTCACGAAGTTCAGCTTCAATGTCACATTGATTAGACTGTGGTGCACTCTCAGAGGATAATTCTGGAGGAAACAAAAAATCTAAATAAGCTAGCCAAAACGACCACATAATCATTACATTAGTTGTCCTATCCTATATTTTCTATGGAAAATGTTTCATATATCTCAATAGTTCAACAATAATTTCACCTATTCCACGCAAAGCAAGACACATAAATATGCACACACATAAAGAATACATGTACCATCAACACAATTAAACAAAGAAGAAAACCAGCACAGATCATTCTTATCATCCTCCTACTAAATACGTGTCAGGTTTTAAAATAAAATGACAGCCATGCAGGAAAAATATTTAAAGCCAAAAGAAAAGGCACCTAAATTAATATATAAACATATATGTATATATGCGTGAATATCACATATAGATGAAAATAACACTCAACATACCATCCCATGCATCAAAAAACTCTACCATTGGTGTAGCAAGCCTTGCAGCACTTCCTGCCCCAGTATCATCACCTACCTCAGTGCTTGTGACACTCATCGATTCATTCGGATCAAAGAAATATTCACTAACATCACATCTGTCCAAGTTCAATGGTCCAACCTTCAGCACAGAAGAATCCATGGCTAAACCATTATTCATTGGGCTGCTTCCAAATTCCCCATTACAGCTCCCCAACTGACCATCACGGACACCATTCATGTGCTCATCTTGAATAGAACCATCATGGACACCATTTGCCAGCTCCACATTGATAGGACTATTACGGACACCACTCTCATGCTTCTTTTCATTAGGTTCAGGAATGCCAAAAGTAACAGAACCATCCTTCAGTTGATCAACAGATTTGCTTTCTGCCAGCTTTGAATTCCCATTAACCTCATCTTCTTCAAGGGTTTTGTTCAAAGATGACACATTGTCCTCAGAAAAGCTCTTCAGAAGGCGAGGCCCACGACGCTTGTGATTGATGATGTAAGGAGACGGAGGGAAAGACGATGGTGAATCAGGTAGTGGGGTTGCCTCAGGAGTAGCATACAGTGCTGGTGATATGTGGGGGCGATTAACTTTCCTTGTTACCAATGTACTGCTGCTCCTCTCCAGCTTTGAGTTAGGGACAGGCTTTGGGTTGGGGATAGGTGGTTTTGAATTAGGACAAGACTTGTCAACAGATTTAGAAGCTCCAGGTTCTAATAACCTATCCAACGCTATAGCAGTAAATGTTGGCATGGCTCTGCATAATCAAACAACAAAAGCTAAAGTCACTAAACCATGCAAATCATTTTCTTAAGCAACGAACCTGAAGGAAAGGGAAAGAAGAAAATCTCATGTCGCTACATCTGAGAACATTCTACTTTCCATGAACATGAGAAGATTCACTCAATTAAGCTTAAAGTTGTTAACTTTAGCATTGTAACAACTCAGCCATAACTTTAGTATGCTAACAACAAAAATAATGGATAATCTAAATTCAAATATAAATACTTGTAAATATTTTGCCACTGTCCTTAACTGGGAGAGTGACCTCGACCACTAACCATAAAAACCCTAAAATCAAAATCCAAGAATCAAAACTGCAAAAATAAAAATTAATCCCTTTCCCAATCAACAATCAAAAAAACTCCAACAAAATTCAAAACGGCTCAAACAATCGTAAAGTTTCATTTGTTGGCTTAGGAGAAAAAAAACAGGCATGTCAAATCCATTTAAACACAATTATTCTGCCTCACTATTATCTAATAAGATTAAAATATTTTTCTCAAGAAAACCTAGAACCAAGAGGCTCATTTTCAGTTAGAAATCACATAGCTAAATAAATCTCAAACTGCATAAATAAATAAAAAGCTCTACACAAATATGGACAAATGAATAAGTGAATCCAAAAATGTCAATGTTATATACAGCTTAAGTGAAACGCATGAGAATTCATCCTGATTTTAACAACAGCCCACATATAATGGAAAAATAAAGAAAAAAAATGATGGTTGCCTTTTAATATACAATTTCAAAGCATCTATTATAGTTCTATCATACTGATTCAAGAAAAAAAATGAAATTACAAACCGAGAAATAACACAAGCACCAATACGAATTTAAAAAGGCAAAAAGCCGTTCAAATCTTTTCCTATTCTAATTAACAGCGAAAATAAAAGAAATAAATAAAAAACCTTGAACGATTCAAAATTCCATTTCTTTGGAAACATGAAAGCTTCGTTTGGAAGATGAGAAAAGGTTAAAATAGAAGAGAAAATTTGCAACGCACCTGTATATAATACAGTGCTATTGAAAGCAGTTAATTACATAGCTGGAGAAAATATAAATAAAAAGGCTTCCATATATGATATATCCAAAAAAGGAAGAAAAAAAAAGGAGGAAATTCATTACCTTAAATGGTAATAAAGAGATAATCCTTATAGAAGAAACGCCTCGGTGTGAGCAGCGGCGCTGGTGGTGGAGATGGTGTAAACGGCAGCGCGTGGAGAAGAGATAATCCTAGACATCAGACAGAACAGAAGCTCTTGAGGTGAATAGCCAAACATCACGGGGGGTTTTTAATTATACATTTGCATTTAATAAAAACATAAATCCAAGATGAAAAACAAATCTCCTCTCTGATCTTCCCGAGGAAATAAAAATTCATAAAATAAATAAATAAAATTAAGACCGCCTCCGCTTCTCTCAGCAGCAAATGTTTGAAACGCTAAAAATTTTGCTTATTGTCGGATTTGACCTCGATTGGGTTAAGTTCGAAAAGGGATAGTTTCGGGACTTCCATATAATGTGTACGAACACCCTGAACAACTTTCCAAAGTGCTTGGACGATTGGGAAATGTCGACTTGCCGTTTTGTGAAATAATACGAGATCGTTTAGGAGATTTGTGGTGTTTTTTACGAAATTTCCTTTGCCTTTGAACAGAACGGCAAAATGATGAAAAGACTGGGCAATGTAGGTGAGAGCATCTTATTAGTGAAGCGGAAGCGGCAAAATTAAGCAAGCACAATTCTTGTAATAAATATTTAGATTTGAAATAAATTTTATAATTTATATATATTTATCGTATTTTATTAAATTTATTATTTTTATTATATGTAAATATTGATTTATTTTTTATGTTTATTAATATATTATAATTATAATTATTTTATTCATATATTAAAAAAAAAGTGTTTTGGGCATGGGTTGATTCCTTGCGGCGAGAATCTTATGATAAATTTTTTAAGAATATTGTAAATAAAAATTAAAAGTTAAAAAACATGTGGAATCTTTGCCTGGCAAAGGAGAAAGTAAACACGTGTAAACTTTCCGCCTCGACAGATGGGTGACCGTTGGAATCAGACTCCGTCATTATACCTTTGCCCCCCCCAAAAAAAAAAAGGCCTTCCATGGAATCAACTAAAAAGAGTAAATTGGGCCGAGCAGGACCATCAAAAATCTTGATGGGCTCCGAAGATGCCTAATGTAGTTTACTGCCAACAACTCAACTCCAACCATTTTTCTTGAGGTGAGAAATGAAGCTACTTTGTGGGGTCCAAATTATGTATTGTGGACAACTTTGACATGAATAATTCGTATTTATATTATATTTATATATTATAATTTTATTTATAATATTATATAATTATATAAATTTTAATAAGTTAATAATTTATATTTTATAAATTTTGATACATTTAAAAATTTATTTCATGTTCGTAGTATTTTTTAATGTTATATCACATTATTTTGTCATGTTTTATCGCGTTCATATTATGTAATCGTATTACGTTCAAAGTTATCTGGTCTAACATTTTCTACTCTAAATTTGAAAAAAAATAAAAAGATTCTGAATCTAAGGTGGGGAAATGGGTCGGACCGTGGGGACCCTACCCAAGATTCTTCAATCGCTTAAAACTTTCTTATTTGTAAAATTGTGGCCACTTTTGTTTTATGCAATATTAATGTTGTCGCCTTCCAATTCGCAAGAGGTTTCCTGTTATGATGATGAGTATATTATTTTTATTATTATTACTATTATTACTATTTTTATATAATAATTATTATTATTATTATCATTGCTTTTGTCATTACGAAGTATCAAAATTTAAATTCTAAACATACCCAATACTTAAATAAATATATATTCATAGAAATAATAAAACTATTAAAAAGTAACAGTCAGCAGGAATAAAAATATAATATAAGAATCTTTATTTTATTTTTTTAAATTTTGTGTAACTGTCGATGATTAAGAATATCCATTTCGATTTGCTCGATTAATAGATTTAAAATATTTCAAGTTAGGGTTTTGAACTTATAAGATAAAACCACTTTTCAAAATTCTGATTGTCTCGACCTTAGCAAAATCTCTTCTACATCCGCTAACAGAAATTATCTGAAGTAATGACAATTGATAATAGGGTTCAAAGTATGCTTTGAATGCAGATATATATACATCCGATATGAATCCACCTTTTTTTAAAATTTTTTATATATTTAAAATATTATACTTTCGTACTCATATTTGATATGTGCCGAATGCAAAAATTAAATACGAATACTTTAAAAAATTTTGAGTACCGTAGCTTTTAACTAATCATCTTTGCACCTATTTTCTTTGGGTTTAAATAGTTAAAATTACGCACAAATTACATGTAGTAGAAATATAGAATAGACGAGGATATTTGCTTTCTGATAGTGTAAAATTTACAGAAACATAGTTGATTGCAATGATGCAATTGGCATCCACACTAATAAAGACTGCATTACCTCTCTTCTGAATTGAATTTGTTCCAAGCTTCCTGAGATCAGCAACAACCAACACGAAGTTAGCTATAAAATCTACTTCCGTTTCAGTTTCCTTGAATTCTAAATCCCGCATTACTTAATCAACTACAATTGTTCAAAGGATTCATCACTCAGGCCAATAAACAATGAGCCAAGGGTGCAAAGGCAATGGCGGATCAGTAACTGACCTTTAGAAGATCGAAAACCTTTTCGCAAACATACTTCTGCTGAATACTTGCACCACGTTGCTGTAATTTGTCAGGATGAACACAAAGAGTGGCTTTCCTATAAGCTTTCTTTACGGCAGCTGAAGTTATAACTTCCGTTAGTGGAATTGGCTGCCAACCACTCTCAGGCCCAAGGATCTGTCAATGAAGAGAGCTAAGTTTTAACTTTCAAATAACTACTACCGGAGCTTTAAATATAAAAAACTGAAGACAGAATGACATGTTGCTTATCATTAGTTTGGCGAATGAAATGACCTAGTAAACAAAGGAAATGATAAAAAAAGCTTGGGTGAATAGATTTTGGATTCTATAACATACATATTGCAAAGTCGAAAGCAATGCGCGTAGGTTCCCTTCTTTCCCACTCGACCACCTCTTGACATCAGCATCCAGAGTTTCTGCTAGTCTCTGCAAAACGAGAAAGAAACAAGACAGTCAGCGGAAAATGCAAAGACTTTGTAATCCTGAAATATCTTCACAGGTGAGAACATCCAAAAATACATTTCTTTCCGCTTGCTCTCTTTGAGCAAGAAGATCACGCATGTTCTTTTCTTCAAGAGCTTTTGCCTGCAAAAATCCGAAAGCTAGATCTTATTTTGATATGCATAAATAAATATTCCAGATCTGTAGGAAGAAAAGAACAAGAATCATACAGCACGTTCAGCTGTTCGTCGATATCTCTCCAATCTGGCTTTACATCTCTGAGCTGATTCACCTTCAAGCACAGAAACTTGTTCAGTTAGCAGATCGCAAACTATAATTCTTTTTTCATCTTTTCGGCTGATTTTATAAAGCCCAGTAATAAAAGGATACAGCTAGTACTACACAAAATAACCTACCACTGTAGGCACAGGCATACGGGTATCTTGAACCACCAAAAGAGCTAGTGCTCTGAAAATGCTGATCCTTTAGATCCTGACAATTAAGATAAGTTAAAATGCTGTCCGGAACTACGAATTTCATAGAAAACAGGAATTAAGGACAAACTTACACAGGATGAAGAGCTTGTTCTCATTCCACTGTTTCTAGAAGAAGTTGAAAATTTATCTGACAAAGACCGTTCTACTCGCTCTCTCGCCTCATAAGCAGCCCTTTCGGCCATTATTTTCTCCACAGCACGCTCTCGAGCCTCTGCAGTTGCTCTCTCCACAGCAGCACGCTCTGCTCTGAGCCTGGCCTCCATAGAAGACTTCTCCCTAGCTTCTGCACATGCCTTCTCTAATCTGTCCCGTGCCACTGCCATTGCTCTTTGACGAAAGTCAGCTGTTGCTCTTTCTACAGCAGCCTTTTCTGCTCTCTCACGGGCTTCAGCATAACCCGTTTCACGAGCTTCAAGAGTTGTGCTGTCAACAGCCATCCTATCTTTTTCCCTTTCTCTCTCCCTCTCTCTTTCTTCTTCCATCTTTCTAAGGCGTTCACTTTCCAGTTCTCTTTCTCTTTTCAGCCTTTCAGCCTCCTTCTCTTCAGGTGTAAAGCTCTCATTAATATTCTTGTCTTTCCTCTCGGTGCTCCCACTTATCTTAACCTGGTGGACTGTTCTCTGAGTGCTTCCTTTCCCCTCCAATACAGATGCCTTAGCAGCTTCTGGTTTCCTTCCGGTTTCAACAGACTCTTTCTCCGCTTGAGCTGACACATACTCATCCTTGTTTTCTTCATGATATGAAGGAACCTGGGCCTCCTTGATATTCCTTGCTCTTTCCCTCCATTCATAAGCAAATTTCAACCCTTGAGTGTCATTATCAGAGTCCATTTCCGGGAAACTGTTTATGTTCTCAGCATTTTTTTGTCCGATGCCAATTATTACAGCTTCACCAGCTTTCTTCACACCATCATCTTGATGACACAGCACTGAGACATCACCCTTTCTACACTGGTTAACTTTAACTTCAAAGTGACATGGTGCCATTCCAGATACATTGAACTTTCCGTCGACATCCCCTTTCCCAATTGCTTCTGATTTCTTTTCACTGTCTCTGAATTCAGCCTCCATCTTTCCATTTTGTTCAAGAACAGACTCTTTAGTTTCTTCAAGCTCATCACAGATTTGATCTTTATTTCCAACCAATGGATTTTCTTGATGTTTCTTGATATAATCCAGTTTATTTGCCTCATCAGATACCAGCGAATCCTCTCCCTCCCCATGCTGATGAGTTTCTTTGACAAGTTTCAGTTTCTTCCCATTTTCACCCCTTTCATTTTGCTGGTACACATAGTTTACTCGCTGCAATTCTTCAGTTTCTTCCTGCTGAACTACTTTTTGATTGACTTTATCTTCAGTATCTTGAACATCTTTCACTGGTTTGCTGTAATCTTTTTGCTCAACTGCTTCCTCTAGCGTTTTCTCAATGTTTTCTCTTTCACAAGTTTCTTTTAGTCTCTTTTCAGCCTCTTCTTTTTCACAAGCTTCTTTGAGCCCTTTGTACATTGCCTCTTTTTCACAAGCCTCTTTTAGTTTATTCTCAGTGTCCACTTTATCAATAACCTCCTTTTGTGGCCTCTCATCTTTTAGTAGCTCAGTAACCTGCTTTCGTCTTCTCCTACTTTCATCTTTCTCACTAGCCTCTCTTTGTTTCATCTCCATCTCTTCCAGTTCAAGAGCCTTTCTCTGTCTCCTCTCATTTTCTTCCTGCAGACGTGCTTGTTTTAGTCTTTTCTCATTCTCTATCTGCTCAAGAGCCATTCTCCATATCTTTTCACTTTCTTCTAGTTCACATGCCTCCTTCTCTTTCTTCTCGTTCTCTTCTCGTTCGCGAGCTTCCTTCTCTTTCTTCTCGTTCTCTTCTCGTTCACGAGCTTCCTTTTCTTTCTTCTCGTTCTCTTCTCGTTCACGAGCTTCGTTCAATCTCTTCTCTTTCTCTTCCTGCTCAACAGCCTCTCTCAGCTTCTTCTCCTTCTCAGCTTGCACGAGAAGCTGTTCAAGTTTTGTCTCATTTCTTTCCTGCTCAAAAACCTCTGTGCAGCTTTTCCACTCATCTTCCTTTTCCTGACACCCAGTAAGACTCGTTGGATTTGCAGTACTTTTACTAGTTTCTTTCCCCTGCTGCCCATTCTCTTTCTGTTCCATAGCCTGCCAAACTTCAACTTTATTTTCCTTTTCTTGAGCATTTACCCGCTTCTCACGTTTTCCTAGATCATCAGGTCCAGTTGGTTTCTTACCATTTTCCAAAGGTTTACGTGCTGTCGTAGATTGCCCATTTGCCTCCAGTTCACTAACCTCTTGAGCTGACTTCACCTTTCTCTCATGCCCTTTATGCCTTCGGGCCTCTTTAGCTGGTTTTGATATTCCGGTGGATTCCCCTCTTTCACAACTTTCTTTTGCTGTTTGCATGTCTCGCTCAACTTTCTCCAGTTCATGGTCTTCCCTAACAGCTTCTACTTTCTTATCACTTTCTAATTGCTCAAACACTCCAATGCTTGCCTTTTTAGATTTGTGCTGAAGCTCATGAAATTTCGTGTTCTGGACAAAAACTTTCTCATTGTTTGTCTGCTCAAAACCCATTCTTGATTTATCTGTTCTAACCAATTCAAAAAATTGAGTGGCTTCCTGCCATTCATCAGCTCCATCAATTTCATCAAACTCTTGAATCGATTGGGATTCCTTCCCATGCTTCTCAACTACAGATCTTTTGGGCACGTTAAAAAGCTTGTCACCTTCCAGTGAATCAGGTGCCTGGGTTTTCACAGCCTTTTGCCTCTCCTCTCTAACAGATATTTTCATTACACTGTCTTCTTTTCCATTTGTGCCCTGACCTCTATTATCTTTTATATCACTGGACCCGTCAATGGCCTTACTGGTCCTTTCCTTCTTACCTTTCCCGTCAGACTTTGAACCCGGTTTTGTGGAGTTTTTGATGCCCTCCCTCTTCCGCTCGAGTAGTTCTTTTGCATTCTTCAGCTTTGCTTGAGCTTCATCCATTGCTTCTTTCATAGCAGCAGCAGAGGCGGCAGCAGCTGAGCTTGCATCTATCTCAACATCGAAGAAAGGAGGTGAACTATCACCCATTCTCCCTCCAGAAGCAGCATATTGATAGTCCCCATTTTTTACATCAACAAGTGGTGGAGGTCTAGAGGGAGGCGGGATATCAGATGGCAGAGTCCTTAGGTTGATTTCGGAAATTGTTACAAACATATCATTCGAACATGAGTCATTTCTTCGGTATTGCCTTTGAGTAGAGTCATGCATAAATGTTTTTTTACCAGGATGGGATACAGTTTTCCTAAGATGTTTTTTCTTTGCAACTCCTCCAGTGAACTCAAGGTCAATATCATCAATTACACGCAATGGTGGATATTTGTTTTCGGTCTTTTCCAAGGGAGTTTCAATTATGTAAGCATATTCAGGATCAGCATGCAGCTCAGCAACACGCGTAACCCCATTTGACATAGCTCTGTTGCTTCTAAGATTAGCTTTATGATATGATATATTGAACTCCATACTGCTACCAATCGGCTCATAATAATGTCCATTTGAGTACTGATAATATCCAGAATAATCCGAACCTCCTGACAGTGACTCTGTTTCCGCCTGCATCCTATGAGAGGAAACAAATGAATTTACCATCATCAACATTATACCCCTCACTTCAAAACATAACATATCTAGAAGTTTTACATAGAACCAATAGCGTTAATTTGCATCGGTTCTTCGAAATAATGTTTAACTCAAACACCAAAAGTACAAGTAAATAAAGAGATTTCTTTTATGTATTTTTACACTTCAATGAAGAAGCGAAAATCTAGAATCAAAAAGGCACATATACATAAACTCCATCAGAAATCATCGAACCCTATAACAAGTACATCAAATTGTAAAAGCCAATCAAAAAGATTAATTCTTGCTGATGGCCCCTCTTAGATTCCCTAAAGAACAGGTAATTTTCCGGTCGAACAATTTTATATTACTTTTACCACCAAAATCAAACACTTGATTCTAGCCATTAAGATAATGGAAGTTAAAATTCACAAAAAGGAAGAAAAATTTTCAAACTTTGCATTACAGTAGCTATCATATTAAACTACCTCAACAGTAAACGAAGAATATATATTTACTCATTTCTTGTTGTAAAAATTAGCATATAGCTCGAAGTAAAAACTAACCCCCCACCCAAAAAAAAAAAAAAGAAGAAGAAATGAGCGTACCAAGCTTCATCAGATGAATCACCATCATGATCGTGATCGTCACCACCGTTGGCTTGCCTCATCAGTTCCTCGTACGAGGCAGCAAAGTCCGAGCCGTCAAATCCCCCGAAAACCTCGGCGTAGTTAAACCTCGGGTTCCGTACATCGAACATAACCTCGTCGTTGTTGTCTACCAAGGGAAGATCCAACACCGGAATCGACGCGCCTCGAGAGGCGTGAAATCCGCCGAAAATCTCGCTGTAATCCTCTGGCCTCGGCGACAAAGTCGGGCCCCCGCCGCTACCGAACCTTGGCGGACCGCCGAAAACGTCATCGTACATAGTTTTGCCCGAGAAGTTGGTCGCGGCATTGGAACCCGTCGTTCGCTTGTTGACTGCAGCTTGAGAAGAACCCCTGTTTGGTTTCCGAGAATGCGAGAGACTTTCCATGAAAATGAAAGCTTCTAGGGTTCCAAACTGACAGAGTTTTTCTCTTCTTTTTTTTTTAAAAAAAAATACTATTATTTATAAATTTTGGCCTGAGTTTTAAGTCTCTGCATTCTAAAGACGAGAGTCAGAACTCGGAAGGAGGACGACGGAGAAGAAAATAATAAATTAATAAAAAAAAAGTAGTTCTAAAATTACAAAAAAGGACCCATGATTTATTATTTATTACTACGTTGCATTCAAATTGTTCCATTTGCTGTCACAATTTAGGAATATATATATATATATATATATATATATTGTAATTTTATATTTGATTCATTTCGCATTTCATAATTTGGACAATGTATTTATATTATACAATAATAAATTTTAAATTATTTATTTATTTTACGTAACAAAAGATAAATGTTGGTGAGATAGCAAATGTGTCATAAATTAGATTAAGAAGTTTTCTTTAAGATTAAAACAAAAAAGGACAATTGCACAAAAATGTAGCCAAAAAGACTTTTATTTGTAAAATTGGTAGTTTGAGTTTGAAAAAGTATAAAAAATTTATAATATATTTTTTATTAAATCAATAGATTAAAAATTTTAATCTTTACTCAAAACTCAATTAATAAAAAATAAAACGAATTCACCTTTTAAGAATTCGTTAAGAATAATTCTAATCTAATTCATAGGCTTTTAAAAATAAAAAGATGCTCCATGGATCCTGATGTTGGTTAGAAAATTAGGGATTAAGTGAATGTGAAGATTGCTTGATATTATAGAGTAAGGATAAAGCAAGATTTTATAATTTTTATATTTAGATCGTGTTTATATATTTTTATACGTTATAATTATGTTTAAAATTTTATATATTAATAATTTATATTTTATAAATTTAATATTTTTATATATTTTTTATAATAATTATGTCATATTTTTTTCGTATTCATCGTATCTTTCTTTGGAGGTATTGGTTTTTTTTTTCTCTTCATAAATCTTTGTTGTAACTTGAGACCATTTAAATCGTCTTTTTCCTCGAAAATCAATAAGAAATAAAAATATTTGGTATCTTTGTTTTGTAAGTTTTCCCTTTTTTTAGTTATTGTATCTTGAATTTATATTTTCTTGTTTTTTTTTTCTTCAATTTTGTATTGTATGGACACCTTGGATTTCCCTTTAATTTGGCATATTTCATTTTATTTTTATTTTTTTGGGTGGACGAGAGTTGAACCTTGAAATCCTATAAATCATAATTTATGTGAGGGGAATTAGAAAGGAAGAAATATTAGAAGAAATATGATATATTTGAGACATATAGAAATAATATAATATATATCGTATTTATATTTAAATATTTGATAATTTATATTTTGCTCATGCTCCTATAATTAATAAAAAAATATAAAACATGAAAAGAAATAAAATATTATATTATAATAATCAATTTATTTTAAATTGTTATTCAATTATTTTTATTTAAATTTAATTATAAAATATAAACTATTATTATTTATATTTTTTAATTAAATTTATGCAAAAATATTAAAAAATTCGAATGATGAGATTGATCAACGATGGTGATAACCCAGATTCAACTGTGATAAGCCTTAATTGTTAATTCAGACATCCTTATCCAGACAGAATTATCTTTGTCCCCACATTAGTTTCTAATATATATATATATATATGTATGTATATATATCATTAATGCTTTGATAATTCAAAACATCTTCCAGCTGTTTTAATTTACGCTCAGCCCCTAATCATTAAAATCCTGCCTCGCATTCTCTTTCTTTAGCTCTGCACCTGTTTGTCGATGCTTTTTTCAAAGGCAGAAAACGGAACGGAGGTATGATTTGTAATATAAAAAAAATTATTAAAAAAGTATTAAAATTAAGGTTTTAAGATTTTTTTAATGATTAAGTAAGTTCTAAAATTTGAAGAAGTAGCAAGGAAGGTAATGGAGTAGAAGTAAGTCTTACCTAAGATTTATCTATTTTTTTATAAATATTATTAGAGAATACATTGATGTAATTAAAATATAATTAACGTTGAGTTAATTATCGAGCTATTGCATCTTGTAGTTGAACCTGTCCGTTAACAACCATTTAAAGGAAAGTGTTTAACTCGAGATTATATTATTATCAAATAATCATAACGATATTATATTTTGACGATCAAGAATTTGCTTAGTCGCTTTTTTAGTTAAAATAAATATTTTGATAATGGCGTGCCCGAATAGTATAACAGGATTATATAAAAATATTTGAACTAATGATAAATTCTTGCATTTTCTATCCACTCCATCCAAGTATTATAAATTAATTATATAGAGTATATATTATAAGTCAGTACGTATACATATTTGTGCCGATGTCCAAAAAAATTGTTAATGCAAAACATTTGAAAAGTCTATGATATTTCAAAGACTTTAAAATTAATATGTATTGATTTATACTTATTAAAGTAAAAAATATTTACTTATCAGATATAAATAAATAAATAAACATTGGTTAAAGATAAAAAAAAATACTAGAACTTTCTTTTATTCTCTTACTTATAATATTTCTCTAAATATACCAATTTTCTTCAAGTACGTATTAATGGTGAAAACTAACAAAAGTATTTTTAGATTGAAAAAGCAAACAAAAGAGTAAAGTAGAAGAATCGAATTGGGAATTATTATTATTATTATTATTATTATTATTATAAATATGAATTCCCAGTAGAAAGGTGAGAGCCTGAGCTAATCATTGGACCCAAAGTAGAAAGAAATTAAATGATTTAAGATCACGCATGAGCATTAGTTGTTACGGAAAACCCATCAAAAAAATATTAGGTATGGGGAATTAAATTGTTTTTAAGAGGCAACGAAGGAAGAAGAAAACGTGTTTTGGGGGGGGGGGAGCGTGGGGTAGTTCATGAATTCAGGAGGGTCTAATAGCGACTGTCAGGGCTTCTTAGTCTTGGCTGCAACCCTGGTCCGAAGTGGTCCAGTTGATTTTTGACCCTGGCGAGATTTTTCTGCACCATGGGTTTAGACCACTACGGTATTTGCTCATGCACATAGTGGTTTTTTTTTAGACTTCTTGTATGACATTAACAGGCTAGGGTTGATTACTTGATTATACTTAAACGGTTAATTAAAAGTATTGGATAAAAAAAAAAACCCTTTGTACAATAAATTATGACAGTTTTGATAAACATTTGCCAGAAGCCTAGATGAACAATGATTTTATATTCAACCATGGCTATGTTTTAAGGATTTACTTGCTTCACTAGCTAATTATCCCTCCATTTTGGGGAAAAAAAGAAGAAGGAAAAAGATGTAATCTAGTGTTCCTTTCTTTTGCATAAATTTTGGTAATTCATAGATACAAATCATTTTTTTAGTTAATCATGTAAAATATAAAATAAAAATAAATTATTAAATGTATTAAAATTTTATATATAAACATGATATATATATTAATAATGTATCGTGTCAACTATATTTAAATATACATCATGTCATATTTGTTAAAATATTTTTTTATTTTTTAAATAAATTATATTTATATCATATATTTATATATCTTTTAAAATTATAAGATTTATTTTGATCGTACGAATGTAAAAGTAGTTTGAAACAACGAGAGAATCTTCTTTTAATTTCTTTGCTTTGGCTGTTTGTCCCCAGTATAGCCTACCAATAGCCAAACAAATAAAGTATACCAGTGTTTTCCCTTTGAATTTGTCCCAGATAACCTACCTTTCTTCTCTTTTTCTTTCCCTGGGTTCAAAGATTTAAGGAAAACTGTTCTTTAAAATAATAATAATAATAATAATAATAAGAGCAAAGATTCAAAATGTTTGCAATCTTTTTTGAGAATCCCAGTTCTTGCTCTTAAAAAGTTGGTAGATTTAGATGAAGCAAGTGAAAACAGTACCTTCCTCGTTCCTCTTTTGTCAACAAAATTTAGATTATCTAAATACCAAGTTGGGATCCCCTTTTAATTTTATTACCTCACAGACTCACATCAATTACCCATATATATATATATATATATATACACACACACACACACCATAGAAGATGGCTAAATTTGGGGACCCTCATGTTTGCCACTTTTTGTCAGTCACACAATAAAAAGCTCAAAATAAAGAAAAAAAATATAATCATTCTTGCAGCACTTAAATTTGTTTTTTATTTAATCATGTAACATTTTTCATAATCAATGCACATTACATTATATATTAATTAAGTTTAAAAGACAAAGGAACCAAAAACCCAATCTATGAATGCAAATAGACATGATTCAATGGGCTGTGATTCAACTAATAAACCAACTGTTCTCACCATTCTAATCACAATTATTGTTTCTTTTCTTTCTTTTTTTTTTTGAAGAAAAAAGATTTAAGTTGAAGGTTGAAATCTCACTTATTTCCTTGGAACATCATATAATGTGACTAATTGAAAAAAAATGAAGTCAATGACTGATTTGGAGGAATAGTTGAAGAGTAGAGGGGAGACTGTATTATTAATACAGATGGAAATTATTATAGAAATCCCCCCATGTTGTATTAAAATAATAAAAAAGTGAGAATTGCTTTTGCTTGGTAAAGAAACAAAATGCACAGGTTCAGAAAATGTTTGGTCCTACAAATCAGAATTAGCTGAATGGTAGAGCATATTCTGAAATCGAGAAGGTTTTGAAACAGAAATAAAATAATAATAAAAATATCAAAGGAATCGTCAGTTAATTTACTTGTTCGAATGATATATATGTTGTCAATGGATTTTTAAGAATTGCAAGATATGAATAAATTAAGAACTTAAAAACAGAATATCAAAGGAAGTGGTCGTTGGTCAAGAAGAACAACAGCTACAAGTTTTGCCATTAGTTGCGGATTTGTTTAGAGATTGTGAGATTTGTGCTTGCCATGTTGTTTAATTTTGTGTTGGAAGAAATGGGAAAGAAGGTTCAGTTTTCTTCACCGTTGAGTTTTGGCCCATTATGAAGTTTAAAAGAATGAAGTTGAAGCATCTGATTTCGATACATTTAGTAGTGGGCTGTTGAGAGAAATGGCTGTTGTGGTTGTGGGGGCTGCCATTAAGATGTACCTTACAACTCAAGGCAAGACACCCAATGAAGGCTGTCTGCCTTAACTGTCTCACACACACAGTGGTTTTCAGTATTGAAACTTTGGGCAATGCCCCGGGTACTTTGTATACGCAGCCCAACTAATGAGGGTACACTTCACTATCACGGCATTATTTTCAAGGCCTAATGGCAAATAGCATTCATTTCTCTATAATCTACAATGGTAGCCTCGGCTCTTGGCCCATCTGGTGCTTGTGTTATAATTTTCCTAGAAGAGTCATTAATTTCACAGAGATTGCGTATTAAAATTTGATTGGGTATATAAATATTCAAATCGTCTTCATTTTTAAGATTTCTTTTTAGACAATACTGTGATTTAAACTAAAACGGATAACATTTTGTAGGTTAATATGTATCTAGAAATTTGACATCAAAGCCAACTTTGGGGTAGTACTTTGAGATACTACCGATATGTCACTTGTTGGAATGGGAGATAATGTCTTGATCTTAGAGAAAACCCATGAATCTTACACCAATTGTGTACTGTTTGACTAAGTATATAAATGTTCAAACCATTTTTAACTTTTAGATGTTTTTTCAGACAAAACTACAAGATGAATACAACAAAGCGGACTACTGCCGTGATCCATAACATCTCGTCTATTTTTCCCAGTTGTGGAGATCTTGTGACGTGATGGAGGTCACTTTTAGTAAAGGGCAAACACATTGGGAAATTTCAGGCACTTGCCCTCAGCAGAGGCATTGGAAATAGGATTTTTTTTTTTTTTTTTAAGAAAGAAAGTTCGTTCTAAACTTTAAAAGGAATTTAAGATTTATTATGAACTTGCAGCATACTGTCCGCACACTTTTATTTTATAGCCGGTAAACATAATAAAGCAATTCACAGCCCAATTACAACCACACCAGACTCCTTGGATGACTTGACTTGCACATCCAGATATCTTTGCCAATCTAGCAAAGGTTCGACTTCTAAATCCAAACAGGATAGTCATATCCTATTTGCCCGAGTGGTCACCATGATTCAATTTTAACACTACTTCAGCCAGGTCAGCCCCCGCCCACTCCCCCCCCCCACCCCCCCCCCCCCCCAAAAAAAAATTATTGGAACTGAAAAGCAGACGTTCTCTGCATATCGGGAGATCACAACAAAACATCCGGTAACATTGAATCTCAAGAGAATCAACCCATAAAGGAATTATCGACTCCTAAGCGGTTTTTGGCACTTTATCGGGGAGGATAAGCTCGGGAAGTGTCTCACGAACAACCCCGACCATTGAATCGTATTCGTCATCACGGCGAGCAAATTTCTTGCGCAGCACCTTCTCAAACTCAATTTCATCAAAGCCCTTTGCATTTTCTGCCGCATGAACTTGTGCTAAATTGGAATAATTTAAGGCAGACTGGGAAATGAAGGCCATCTCTTCTTCCGTTAGCTTCCTTAGGAACTTGGCGGGGTTACCTCCCCAAACCTGTAATTACCAAGGAGAAAAAATGGCTAGCAGAGCTCAATCAATTCATTCCCCTTGGATTAATCTTAAATTTTAACTCCATGATGAGCATGACCGAAGCAGGAAGTTAATAACAGCCTTCAAAGTTTCTCGTCATAGCTAGGTAATGGCAGGCTTTCTCTACCTCCAAAACACCCAAAAAATTATGTAACAAACCATACTAGCTGATACAAGAAACGCAAGCTGAATTAAGCTTCCATTTCAAAGTGGTACAGGCAACCACTTACGACAGCAATCTCTAGCTTTTTGCCTATGAATCTTACCAATCGCTCCACGTTGTCTAAACATAGAGTAATAACTATTGTATCTAATTCATAGAGACGAGGTATGCGTATTAAACTAAGAACGCGAATAACTATTTCATATGTCTCTAAGCCATAAAACTTTGCATCTCACAAGAACAAATAAAAAAGCTATGAAGTTAAAAAAATATATAAGATTTAAAGCAAGATTAACACCCCAAATGTCAGTGAATAAGTGTTCAAAAATGTCTCCGCATGGGATCCTGGTGTTCTGCCTCACAAGAGCTCCAGCAGCAACCATGGCATGCTTCTCAACATAAACTCCATCTGATAGGATAGCCCCCATACCAATGAATGCTTCATCCTCAAAGGTACATCCATGTAAAACAGCGCTATGACCTGTCCAGTTTTTTATCGCTAATTACTTTTTGAAGATACTAAACTGCAGACAAGGACCACTTTAAAGGAGGACAGGTCACTCACCTACGGTAACATTACTTCCAAAAATAGTAGGTAAAACCTTCCCACTTAGGTTAGATTTTGCAACATGAACAAGGGAATGATCTTGGATATTTGTTCCAGACCCAATACCGATGCTATTGACATCACCTGCATGCATCAAAAGTCAGGTTCAGAAAAGAACAGCCAGCATGGACTCAGCATGCAACAACACACATCGATGAGAGACGGGAGGAAAGACGCAAAGCAATTGCTCAGAAACTGAGGACTTTTATATCAATCTCAATTTCAATAGGAAAACCAAAAACGGATGGACCGTGGCGGAGTCATGAATTTTTGAAGCCTCTTATTACTTCAAAAGCTAGATAATTATTACCCTATCAGATTCATATTTTTATTCGTCGTAAAAGCAACATGATCCAACATGCAGTGAATTATAGCTTATGTTAGTTTTAATATACAAATAACAATAAATTAACTTACCTATTTTGGCCATTAATCATACACAACATAGTTTCAGTATAAGTTTCCTCTGTCACTCAAAAATTCTTAATTCTGTACTAAAACCACAAGCTAGAAGAATATGGATATCATTTGCTAAAACACATTCTTTCGTCTAACCACATAATTGCTTTCGGTTAAAAAACATCACCAGTGTTCTCAAACATGGATCTTGATATTAAAATGTTTCATCTTAGAAATGCAATATGTATAAAAGAAATTATGATTAAGTTCTAATTTCTAAACACATTTGTTGCAAGCATGCCATAAACTAACAAACATCGTTAGCTTCATTTTGCTAAGAACAAACTTGCTCAACTAAATACTCTAAACCGTAAACTTGGATAAAAACAAAGCAGCAGTAAATCTACAATTGGCGTGTCTACAACTCATCAACTAATAAAAAATTAGACCGCTTACCTCCCAAAACGCATCCATACCAGATTGAAGAACCTCGTCCGACCTGAACATCGCCGATGATGAAAGCACTAGGTGCCACAAAGGCATCCCTATCAACAACAGGAGCTTTGTCGAAAATGTTCATCAGCGTCCGATGGCTCGAAACTGAAACAAACCAAATCCAAACACTTACTTAAAACCGGCTTTTACGTGGTCAAAATCTACAGAAATGTAGTTTCGATTTATGAAAGTAATGATAATTATATTACGAACTATAGAATTGCGGCTGAAAATGAAGCATAAATTCTCAGAGAAATCGATCCAATTGTGAAATCGAATGAGGGGGAGTTAGGGTTTTAGGGTTAGTACGTTGTTCTTGGAAGTAGTAGTTGCCTTGGAAGCGGCAACCAAGGCGATCAAGTGCTTGGCCGGCTTCTCGAATCCAGAATCCAATGGAGTAGATTGCTTTTCCCAATGTTCCCATCTGATTTTCCTTATATTTTAGGAGAAGATTTGAGGTTTTATTTATTTATTTTTTTTTCAGCAAAGAAGGCGAAGCTTTGAAACTGGAGAATAATGCCAGAGGCAAACTATCCCCAGCGTCCAGTGACCATCTTCCTGTTTCCCTACGGCTACTTGTCCTACAGTTTCTCGTTTCGACTCAATCACCTTCTGCCACGTGCTTCCTCTTCTTCGATAGGTTACGATCATGGAACGCGTCGGATAAACGCATGTTTTTTTACCTGTAAGGAGATCTAGGAGAGTCCTCTACATGGATTGGAGGCCGTCCATGCCACGGGCCAGTCCCGCTCAAAACCCAACCTTAAACAAAAATTTTCAAGCTTAGCCCAAACGAAAAATATTATTATTACCAACGCTTAAACCATTATTCAATTAATAAGATTTTCACCCGACTAATGTGATTTTTTTAAAGTTAATTAATATATTATTTATAGTAATAAAATTATATTAAATATAATAATTAATAATTTTATTTAATATTTTTAATGTATTAAATTAAAATATTATTATTTATAATAATCGTAACAAAATTTATTTTTTTAATTTTTAAATATATTTTATTCAGTATCAAACCTATTTAGATTGAATTTCGTCTGATTCGTAAAAAACAAAATATACATTCTTTTAATTAAAACAAAGGACGGAGAATTTGAATATAAAACATACATTTTGAAGGGGTAGTATGAGTACCATAAATAACAGCAAGTGATGAGCGTAAAGTTCTAAACTTAATTTTTCTGATGATAAATGTGAAAATGTGAGCAATCTAAATATAAATTGATTCATTCAGTGCCATGCGATATTCTTAAATTAAAAAAAAAAAACACGTCCGATCACAATAGTTGCTTGCATTTCTCCCTTGCAAGATTCATCGATCTTGCAACGTATCTTAGTCGAACATGTTAATTATGTAGGTTCAGCTTTTCATAAGCAATAGATGCAATGGTTTAGGGTTGTTTTATAGGTTGGAAACTTTCACTGAATACTTGATGGCTTCTATTTTTGAATAATTTATTATTTTTATTTTTCAATTACCTTTGACGACACTTTCTATTCAATGCCAAACCGATCATGTTAAGTCAACTTTAATTTTTTTAAAAATAATATTAAAATTAAAGTATTTATTTTAAAAATAATATTTAAATTAATAAAATCGTAAAATAAATTTTTTGTTTAAAAAATAAACATTTTAACTTTGACTGCCACGTAGCTCACCGCCTTATCCGTATGGAAATTAAAAATCCCCTTGCGCGCAGTTGCTTTATCCCTCTGAAATTAAAAAAATGATAACAATAGTAATTGAAAACCAGAGAATCAAGAAATCTTGCTGAAAGCCAAAACCCTTGACCGATTTCAACTCGAAGCCCTAAGAATAGTAAGTCTCAAACTTTACCTGCAAATTACCAGCTTCTGTTTTTTTGTTATGGAGGGATTGGAAAATGACGGAGGTGTCACGCCGATTACGAAGTGGAAGAGCGAATTCTCGAGTAAATTTCAGTATTTTCTCGATAGGTCAACGCCGCATACAATACGAAGATGGCTAGGGACGTTGGCGGTGGCGATGATCTACGTTTTACGCGTTTACTACGTCCATGGCTTTTATGTAATTTCATATGGTTTAGGGATTTACATATTGAATCTCCTGATTGGATTTTTATCTCCCAAAGTTGACCTCGAGCTTGAAGCTTTGAGTGGGGCTTCGTTGCCAACTAAGGGCTCTGATGAATTCAAGCCTTTTATTCGTCGCTTACCTGAATTCAAGTTCTGGTAATTTCTTATTATGCTGTTTTCTTCCATGTTAAGTATTAATGTTTATAGTTTCCATTCATTTTTCCCCAATTAAGATTATATTTGAATTTTCATGTTTACATTTTTATAGCAGAAATTAGATTTGGAATTTTACTTTGTCACCTTAAATGGTTGTCGATTGGCAACTTTCCCATATCAATTAAAACAATGCTTAACGGTGAAATTAGCTGGTTTGTATAGACATGAACTAAATCTAAAATGCTTAGTGTTCGTTTCCTTAGTTATGATTTACAAGGTGCCCTCTTTTGAAGTGAGATTAGAGGTGGTTGATTGTCTGAAACTGGCCATGTTCGGATCCAACGTCTAAGAGCTCTCTGTCATAGTTGTCTGTAAAAGTTTAGCTCAAGATAAGCGTTTTCATATTGTTTGAGCTAGCTTACAGCATTTGCTCAAAGGGTATTTGATGTCGCTTCTCTTTTGGATTGATTCAATGTGTATTCTTATGAAGTTGTAGCTTAATTTTAATTTATTCCATTTCTATTTGTTTTTAAGTTGTTGACTTCTGTTCTTTTTCCTTGTACACTATTTTGAAGCATATTGTCACTAAATTTGCATTTGTGGTCTCAGGTATGCCATCACAAAGGCTTTTGTAGTCGCATTTGTATTGACTTTCTTCTCCGTGTTGGATGTACCTGTTTTCTGGCCAATATTGTTATGCTACTGGATTTTTCTATTTTTCCTCACGATGAAACGCCAAATTCTTCACATGATCAAATACAAATATATCCCCTTTGATATTGGAAAACAGGTATTAGTCGACTAACTTAAATAACTTTCCTTACTTTTAGTTGGATCCTGCAATGCGGGAGATTTCTTCCTTTCTTCTTGGAACTTATAATGTGTTATCTGTTCATATTGACAGAGGTATACTGATAAGAAGTCCGCTGGTAGTAGTGGTACAACAAGAGACTGAAGGGCGATCCCAAAAGTGAAATTTGGATAACAAACTTGTGTTTTTGCTTATACAACATGTAGGTATTAATGTTTAAAAACTTCCTGGATGGAATCTTAAGGTTTTAGTTTGGGGTTCTCGTGTATGTAGTCAACCACTTGTACATATCCCGACTGTTATGTGGTTACACTAGGCGAAATATATAGCCAACATGAAGGCTTTTACTTTGGTTTAACCCCTGTTATCTGTACTGGATATGCTTTTTTCTAATTGTGTGGTTATACTAGCTGAAAAATATAGCCAAGAAATATATCACAAGAAGTTCTTTTCTTTATGTTCTTCCCTTCTCAGACTTTTCTTTCTGATATTTAAGGAGTTTGGGCATTGGACTGTGTTGTTTCCATTGTAAAATTTGTGGCATAATCTTGAAGGAACTAGATTACGCAGCATTTGGTTGAAACATGGCTTATGCACGAAGTTTGAGTTTAGGGACACCCAGATTTGATAGTCGCATTAGGGATGACTGGAGGGGGTTTTAACTTCAAAAGATCCTTCTTTCAAAACATCCTATAATATTAGTAATGAGTAAGGAATCATGAAATATAATCACTAAAACTCCCCTGAAGTAGATGCAAAATTGCAACTGCGTTTCATTCATTGATACAACTCAAATATGCTTTTGTCCGAGAATTGAGCTTTGTTGTCCTTATCCGACTCGTTTTGATAACGTATGTCGACAAAAATCCCAGCGGGACTATGACCAATCTTTGCAAATAAAAGCTCCTATTCTGAAATTTTGAGTATTTACTTCAATAAAATGATTTGAACAAAAGCATAGCTGGCCAAATATTACACAAAGTGACGATTTCCGGAACTCTTCCTGTATATGCCCATAAACTTGGCCACAAATTCTGCCAAAAAAAAGAAAAAAAGGCATAAACTGAGGACACTTCTCAAAATGAAAGACTGACTTAAGAGGCATCGCAAGAAACGACAAAGACTGAACTTGACTTGACCAACAGTCTGAGTAGCTTGGGTTTAGTCAATTTTTTAAAAATTCAATCGACCCCATTCAAGTTTGAGCAAAAAAATAAATAAATAAAAAATTTGGCTCGCAAGCTGGGTTCTAGACACATCTAGTTTGAACGCTGGATTTCCATTTTACCTTCTAATTTCAACAATGCACTTGTTCCTGTTGGGAGCCTCTTTTCCTGTAACAATAAACTTTGAGTTACTTCTGCCTGTCGTAAAAACAACATGACAAAAGGCAAGAACGGAACTTACATAATAAGCATGCCAGTAATAAAGTTCCCTTTTTAAACCAGCTTCAACTTTCTTAAGAAACTCTTCTACCAGCTTCTGCAGCTTGGAAAAAACAACTACAATATCAGAAAAAAATGGAATTCTTAGCAACTTTTTTTCAGTAAATTATTTTGCGGTTTCAAATTCATAGACCTGGAGGATCAGTTTAGGATGAACAAAATCTGCAAGAAGCTTTTGAAACTTTCCCCGTACAAAAGATAATCTGACAAAATCAAGCGTGCATGCTGAGTGTCACTGCTGTTTTTCCTTGTAAGCAAGAGAATACGGGTTGAAATCTATATTACTCAGGCTCGGACGTATTGGATACATGTATGTATCCAACGCAGGTATATTCAAATTTTTTCAAGTTTTTTCATGTAATTGGAGTCTTGAAGGGTCATATCTCCATATCCATATCCGAGTACTTGTTGGACAAGGGTACTTCAAGAAAAATAAAGAGTTAGAGTAAGGGTGAACTTGCTAAAAAAAACTTGCCTTTGATGTGATGGATCAGCCAGGATTTCTGACGCTAGTTCTGTCAAGACCTCTTCCCATCCAAGTGGAATAGGTTGGTCATCAGCAAAGGGATAACTGCATTGGGGTGAAATGAATTTACTCGTATCAAATTTATCAGAAATCTCGGGAGATTTGCTTTCATAGTTCTTACTTATGTGCTTTGCAGGCTTCAAGAGCCATGATTGCTTTCCTCAGGTTTTGCTTTGATTTGGCAGCAATCTTAGAAGCAAAGTTCACAGATAGTTCAAAGTCTTCTTTCCTTGCAATTTGAGTAAGTACCTCAATGATCTGCAAAAGTTAACAGTCGGAGCAGTGACATGATTAGAACTAAGCACTTGGTAAGTCATGTTCTGATCTGATCAAAATCCTATGCACAACATTTCCATATGGCTGAACTTAGCCAACGATAGAAGGAAATCAGTTAACACTGCAAAACTTATGGGAATACTTACTCCATGAGTTACTGGTGCATCTACTTTTATAGCTTTGCAGCGGTTCGTTACCGATGCTAGGATACCTATGTCATCTTCGCAGCAGATTATGAATTTACACGAATCCGAATGACAGTCCATAATCCATTTAATCAAGTGATGAATACTCTCCGGTGCCTTGTCAACATCATAAAGAACTAGAACTGTAACAAAAACATAGAACTTTATTGGCGTTGAATTGATTACTTTAAACGCTCAAAAGGAAGTTTGGTTGTATATATTGAAGAAACTAAAAACTAAAATAAATTTAAAACCTTTGTAATCTGTCTTGAAATTAGCGGTGCTGACTTCAGGGTTAATGTTATAATTTGTGCTTATTTCCTTAACTAATCCCATTAATGCATATTTAGCATTTGTTTCCAAGTCTACATTTAGCTCAAAATGATGAGCACTCGAAGCAATTGGAACAACAACTCGCATTGGCCTTTTGTCCTGTCCAGATTCAAATCACGAAGATGTCAAACTCGAAATCAATGGTGATAGAATTTGATGACAGAGAAGACTGTATTGATGAACTTTGAGGCTATATTTAATAGTTACACCTGAACCTGGAATTGTCTTAATTCATGACATACCTGTAAAAAAAGGGAAAAATGAAAAAAAGAAAAAAAAGCTTAGGCATCTATCAAATATTTGAATGCGAAAAACAATCTGGTATCGTTTTTGTATCAGAAAAGACGTACATTCCAACTAGGATCGCCATATATTTCACGTAGGAAAGCCATTGTCAGAGCTCTTTTCCCAGAACCAGATGGTCCTTTGAACAATATATGAGGACAACTCTCATGGGATACCTAAAAGTTGGAACAAAATAAGAACATAATTTTTTTTCCTGTTTATTGAATGACTTGCATCGTATCTAGTGGATGAGAAATTAGATACAAGGAACAAAAGACTTCTGGGGTGAAGGACTTACTAGTTGTTTCAGAAGCTGAGCTTCTTGTTTGTGACAGGTGAATCCATTCAAAGAAGCTGGTTGATATTTATCAGCCCAAAATTGCCTCAGTTTTTCGACAACAAATGCCTTCCCGATGAAAGAGGCCTCATCGAAGGTTTGTTTTTCAGGTGATTTCGTTGAGGTTCTGCAGGATCCTCTCCTCATTACACATGCAAACCAGGCTTCACCTTGGCCCTTTCGTAGATTAGCAATGAACTTCCCTGAGTTGACACTACTACTTCTCCCACTACTATAACTTATCTTACTACTTTCGGTGCTAAGCTTACCGCTATTCTGTCTGCTAGTTGCTGAACTAGAAGCCATAGTTGTTCTCGATAAACCAGCGCTTGATGAGGACCCTCGAGCTTTTGGATCAACATTTCGATTAGCTTTCATTTGTTGCTGGGAAGTGGAATCTTTATGGACATACAATGGTGGCTTCGGGAGAACGTGATTTTCGAAGCCACTATTATTTGGCAAGACATTCTTCCCCATTGCCAAGGCTGCTGCATCACGAGAAAAGAAGATATCACCGGGTGAAATGGACTCTGTGCTTTCAAAAATAGCAGCGTTATATATAGGAGTTCTAGAAATCTTTGCATTTACGACCATTTCATTGATTTCACTGACTGATGATCGTTGTTTCAACAGGGAAGCATCTCTTTGCTTTTGTATCATGTTTATCGGCGAGGGTTTCCTTTCATCGCTTTGCTCCAGTTGGCTATGACCAAGATTGTTCTGTCGCTCCTTGTCTCTGAATCTTTGTCTCGGTGGTGCAGTCGCTGATCGACGACTATGGTTTGAGTTTTCACTCCCTCTACCAGCCTCAAGAAGCTGCCCAATTGTTCCTATTACATCTCTGGTTGGCGTTCTACGACTTTGCTTCCTGTTTAAACCAGCAATCTCTCCATTTCCACTTCCGTCATTCAATTTATGCTCCTCTCTCCCAGATTTATTATAAGGAGAGACATGCCGCCAATGCTGAGGTTTCGATAAAGGGCTAACGTTTCGACCATCATATCGCCTTGTCCTGTAAGGAGATTTGCTGTTGTGTCTCCTTGGGAGGGGGCTAGTTCTAGGTGGTGACCCTTTATCATATTCAACCTTTGAAGATTGTCTTCGGCTGAGTTTCAAAGGGCTAACGTTCCGTCGTAAATTGGACTTAAATTTATCTGCCTCTACAGGATCCGATGTCCCGTTCTTTTGGTTATGATCATGCCAGGGACTTTCGTGCCATTCAGTCTCAGTATCCGATGGCTCATAACCGCTCCGCCGTTGCTTCAATGGAGCCGATGGATGAGGCTGAGAAGCTTTGCTGTTTCTTGACAGGTTCTCCATTTCTCTGAAAGCTGAACCAAAACTCTTAGCCAATTTTATTTTTCTTATATTCGTTTTAAACAATGTTAAATAAAAAAAGGAGGAAGGACAAGAATTCGGCTGAAATGAATTAAAACTGAGAGATTATCCAAGGAACATGAACTAAGATGCTTATTTAATTTTAAGGAATCCGATGGTTACAAAGCATATGCATCGGTGAAGACTATGTTCTTGGGTTGGATGACAGTTAAGGTTTTATTTAAGCAATTTCACAGCTTCCATTCTCTTTGTTTCCTGCAATTTCTAAGTTTCCTTCGAGGATGCTTTGTCTCATACTTGGCATTGACTGCATCTTCATCAAACAAGTTTTCGAAAGTTTCTTTCTTTTTTCAGGATCAAGGAAGAGTTTCAAATGTTAGGATTCAAACCTCAAATTTATTGGATGCCAACCGTATGAACCAACTGGACCTAACTCCAGATAAGTTTTATTATCTGTCGATTTTTTGGACTTTATGGAAATCAGAAAAAAGTTAAGCTACGTTTGTTGCATTATGTAGTGTTTTTTAGCTGTTAAAAAACGAAGGTCGCGCAGAAAAATCAAAAGGACAAATTTTCTTGAAATATTGTCATCAGGCTTGCAAACAAGGCCTTAACTGAAACAAAAAGTTGTTTTATTCAAACATCATTGGACACTGAATGATTTTTGTCCAAATCCTGGATTAAAAATTCCAGAAAGAACCCAATGTTCTCTTTATGGTGTAGCTGTGCTATTGCAAGGCATATTCCACTATATTCAACATCGTATGAAAATGGCTACATTCAAAATTTGATTATAAAATGGCAATTTTCAATAATTGCTTTTACTTATTATTGTTCCTCCTTTTGAACTCTATCGATGATATAAGTTTTAATTTTCAGACATAAATTTTTATTTTATCCTTTTTAATATGAAACTTCACGAACTCAAAGAACTTCATTTTAGTTTTACATTTTACGAGTGACAGTTTATTCAAAGATAGAATAGTACCAGAAACCATATAACCTTAACTTTGTTTCCAAGAAACTTGTAAGAAACAATGATCAACTATCTTGCATGTACATGGAAAAACGAATAATATATTGAGCTTCTGGAATTACTTCAATCAATGTATTTACAGTTATATTACGAGTAAAGTCTATAGAAAAGAGTGACGTCTTCAAACTGTTTGTAGAGAAGGTTTTGCTGCATGAGTTGATAACCAGTCCATCAAAGCCTTATTAACAAGCTCTGGAACTTCATCATGCGGACAGTGACCTGCCTTTAGGTTTATGAGAGTTGTGTTCGGGTAGAATTCTTTGATTCGGTTAGCCTTGGCCGGACCTACCCAAGGGTCTAAGTCACCCCAAAGCAACAACAGTGGACAAGTTAATTTGCTCAAGAAACTGTCAAGAGTGTACTCGGTTTGATTCAACATGAACCTTGTCATTAACCTGCGGATAATCAACAGAATTGAAAACGGAACAAAAACGAATGCGGGAGAAGACTCAGAAGAGGAAGGTAACAAAGATAGATATTTAAAATTTTCAGACACCATTTTCCAAATCCTTCAAGCGATCAACAAGCTGCTGCTGATATATCTTACTTTCATTTTGAAAGGTCTCGATAAGTATTTCTGTAATTGATATATTTTAATCCAGAAGCATACCCTAGAGTTCTCTTTTAATGACAAAATCAGGGAGCCAATTGACACATGCAACTTACCGATAGTACACTTCGCTGGCATTGGGATCATCTGCTGGCAGTTTTATGGATTTGACAAGATAATCGTCTACATTGGAGGTATTGATATACACCTGCATTAACGAAAAGATAGCGATAATCGTTTGCATAAAATCCCAAGCAATATCAGTTAGAAACATTGTTAAATGTGCACCATCATTGGTGGCTTGATGGCTTACAAGGAACCATAGAAGATTGCTGATGCTATGTCTAAGGACGCAAGTAAAGCTCATAAAAAAAAAAAAAAACCATTCATTATCAACCTTCAACATTCCAGATAAACTTTGTAAGACAAAACCCTAATTAAATAAGCCGTATCACTCCCAAGAGTGTCGGAGATGGGTATATTGCCAATATAAGTATGTTCAATTTTTTATAAGTTTTCAATGTATTTAGAGGATCCTTGGAGGGTCATATCTCATACCCATGTCCGAATCTTTTAGAAAAATGAGAACTCGGAGCAACATAGTGAACAAGGTTGTAAGTAACATACATTTTTTAGGACAGATTCAATACGAGCTGGTTGCTTCGCTTGCCAGAACAAAACCCCAAGAACTACACGCTGGAAAATTTCCTTCAATGGCTTTAGAATAAATTTCTGTAAGAACGTTTCCTCAGATTTGGTGGTTTTAGCATTTGTGTCCCCAAACTGTCCAGCTGAATTCAGTAATACGAGTCCAACCACCTGTTCGGGCAACGCCACCGCTGCAACCAACGCAGTAAACCCTCCAAGACTGAAATTTACCATGAATAACAGACTGTCACTTGGTAGTTTTTTTATCACACCATTTGATCATACATGCATGCAGGCATGAGAGTTAACTGTTACTTGTTCTTTATTGCTACCTGTTTCCGACTAAAACTGCAGGTTCTTTTACTATCTCCTTCAAAAAATCAACAACTTGATCTCTCCATATCATTGCATTATACTCAAGAATCGCTTTCTCACTCCATCCAAATCCTAGCAAGTCTACAGCATAAACTCTGTAACTTTTAGCCAGTTCAGGTATGTTATACCTGCAAATTTGGAAAACAGAAAGAGCATTTAAGCAGATATGACTCAGAACCTGAGATCATAATACCATCACTAGATATCAACAGTCAAAATTAACCAGTATGCGATGAGTATTTTCTGCTTTGGGCCCTCTAATTCTCATTGTTTCAGTTTCACCAGAAAACTGCAATTAAATTTAAAATTAAAAGGTACACTATTTACAGTTCAAACAACCGAAAATTAAT
The DNA here is from genome assembly GCA_038382025.1 of Adansonia gregorii. Classification (NCBI taxonomy): domain Eukaryota; kingdom Viridiplantae; phylum Streptophyta; class Magnoliopsida; order Malvales; family Malvaceae; genus Adansonia; species Adansonia gregorii. The sequence goes on along the minus strand of JBBYHO010000008.1, from coordinate 12,056,649 downwards.
CCAGAAGTAGTTTGGGTAGTTACATATCCTTAAACTAGCATCCTGGGACAAATATCATGCCCTCCAAATGAGAATTTGTTCAGGCAAGAATTTTGAGTAAAATCTTTCTATTTTTTTTCCAGTAATTATAAAACTGTTTCTCTAAGTCCTCAAATAAGCTGATAAAATTAAGTATATCTGCAACTGATTCAGGGTGGTACCGAGCCATGTCTAAGAAATAGTTTGCAAATTTGGGAAGCAGAGGAGGAAAACAGGATAAATTTCAATATGATTAACAAAGATAAGCATCAGATGGCAAACCTCCAGTGGAAGGCAGAAGCACCAAATCCATGAATAAGAACAATTGGGAACCCTTCCCCTTGTACTACATAATGTATTTTCCGACCACGCCATGTCCAGAAATTGTATCCGTCCGGCTTGAACGGTAATCTCTCCACTCCTACTGAAAGCCAAGGTCACCAAAAAGAAATCTGAAAAAATAATGGTAAAATTTTTGTTCTCAAAAGAATTCTATATTACCAAATGTAGTTTGGGTACACTCAAACTGTAGAGTGCCCCATGTGAACAGAACCTAGTTATGTTCCAGCAACAGTTTGGTCCTAATCTAAGATAAAACACAAAATCTCCTGCTAAAAAGTACTTTGTATGAGTAAAACATGTTCAAATCTTTCGCCATTTACCAATATCGTCAGTTACCCAGATTCGAGGAGACAATAAAACTAATTCCAAGTTTGCAGAACAAACAAGAACAAATCAGCTAATGGTTAAAACCTGACCTTGAACGGGTTCACTAGCCAAGGAAGAACCCATGACTGAGACACCAGACGCCATAATCCCCTTTAAAGCAAAGCCCTTCCTCTTCATCATTTCAAATTTGGTTCCTTCAAGTGGAGGGCAGACAAAAAAGAAAGAGAAAGTAATCAAAACTTTTGAAACAGAAAAGCAAAATACAACCAAGAAATAAATAACAAGTTGAAGAGTTAGAAACTGAAATTAGCTTACTTGGCTGTTGATAGATTCTTGAAGGAATAAGAAGCCTGTTAGAGATTGGGTTTAATAACTCTGTTCTAAGTCTAACTGAAGGTAAGATGGCACATGAAGAAGACATTTTACTTCTCCAAGAAGAATAGTTGTTAAACCCATACTAACCAAGAAACAAGTGGGCAACGGGATGATATTTAAAGGGTTGGTTTTAAGGTTCTGGGTCTCCAGTTCTGTGGCTGGCGTTAACTTGGGGAGTTGTGGCATAGTCTAAACCATGCACGAAAATTTAATTTTCTATTTTTTCCTATGAACCTTCCCGATTTCCAGACAATTTTAAGATCATTTCACCGTTTTAAATGATGGTTAAAAACATTGAGTCTACCTTCCCAACTTTTACTGAGTCAACACGAATTTACGACTGTTCTTTTTTTTATTTTGATTTATTATTTTTTACATTTATCATCGTTGTACCTTAAACCGTCTATTTCAAGTAAGCTTTAAAAGCGATCAGAGTCTAATTGATTAGGTTTTAGTAACTTGATCGTCTGATCGACGATTGTCCAACTTTTTAGTTACTCAAGAAATACTTCAAACACTGACATGCTTGCCTGAGGACTTATGAATACTAAATCTCGGACCAGATATCTCATGTTCTATGTCAATTGAAAACCACCAACATCTCCTGACAAACATGATCAAAAAATTGATAATCTAATAATCAACATTTGGACAATGATAAAGAGCATGTCGTATATTTTTCTCAAAAAACTCAGGTATAAAAGAGGTTGTGAAGCCTCCAGATAAGACATTCAGTTCTTCTCTTCTTTCTTGGTTCTCTCCTTGCCTTCTGAACTCCAAAAAAACCTCCTAACCTCCTACTAACTTAAATATCAGAATACATTCGAGAATCTTCACTCTGACACTCCTCTTTCTTTGTGTTTTAGATCTTGTTCCTGCTTTACACATTAGTCTTCTCTAATCTCCGTAGAGAGGACATCAACAACCGCACTAGTAACATAATTCCGTAATGATATGTTGAAAATTTCCATGCCCTCAGAAATCAAAAGGTAGCTTTGAAAAGGAATTCCAAGTACACAAGGTACCTTTGTAGGCCAACGAAAACAAAGTCTAAAAAGCGGTGAACAAGTGACACTGAACGGTTGCGTTTAATGTGTAGCTGATTTTGGCGGACTTTGATTGCTCCTCTTCCACAATCCAACGGCCCATCCTCTGTTAAACGAAATTTTAAATTCCTTTAACTGCAAAATCTCGTTTCCTGATTCACTTTTAAAACTGCCCCATTTTCAACTGTGTTTTGCTTCAATCATTCATCTCCAAAACCCCATAATCTTACTGAGGAAGGATTTTGGGGCATTTTAGGGAAGGGCTCGACACTCAACAAAACAGTTTAAAGAATTCTCCTTGGTTTTCATGGAACCCCAACTTTCAGGTTTCCTTAGTTACTTTCATAACTATTATTTTCTTCATGGTTTTTTTCTCTTTTTTTCTTTTCCTGCCTTTATTTTATTCATGCAATCATTTGCTAAGTTTGTCTCGATTAAAAATGGTGATTTTTAGGTTCCTGCAGAATCAGTTTCAAGGAAGATAACTAAGAATCTTTAGAAGTTTATCTGAAACAAGCGTTAGTTTCTCTTTCTTTTACAAGCCAATGGGTTTTCGTTTTCGTTTTTGATGCTTTTTTTTTCCGGAAACTATTTTCATTTTCTATTCTTGATGGTATTTTGCAGGAGGGTTTTGTTTTTTTTTTTTTTTTTGGTTGCAAAATTCTTGCAAAGATGAATGATCTAATGACAAAGTCGTTCTTAAGTTATGTGGAACTGAAGAAACAGGCAGAGAAAGACACAGAAGCCGGCCTTGATATCGATAAAGGCCTAGGCCACCTCAACCCCACAGATGAAAAGAACCTCTCTCAGTTCTTCCAAGAAGTGGAATCAATCAAGGTCACGATGGAAGAGATTACCAATCTCGTCTTTGATCTTCAAACCCTTAATGAAGAAACTAAGTCCACTCACAGTGCCAAAGTTCTTAGAGGGTTAAGGGATAGGATGGAGTCAGACACGGTTTCAATTCTCAGAAAAGCAAAGATTGTCAAGGCAAGGCTTGAATCACTCGAGAAATCCAATGTAACCAACAGGAGATTATCAGAAGCGTATAAAGAAGGGACTTGTGTTGATCGAACGAGGATTTTGATAACCAGTGGTATAAAGGTTAAGCTTAGGGAAATGATGAATGGTTTTCTGGCCTTGAGGGAAAAGATTTTATCAGATCATAAGCAGGATCTCAAGAGGAGATACTATAATGCAACCGGGGAGTTACTGGGTGAAGAAATGCTTGAAAAAGTGGTTTCAGGCGGTGAAAAAGTCCAGTTATTTGCAGAGAAAGTGGAAATGGTGGATTTGAGCCGCAAGGAAAGGCATGAAGCTGTGATGGATATTCAAAGAAGTTTGCAGAGGCTTCATCAGGTGTTCCTTGACATGGCTGTTCTTGTTGAAGCACAAGGGGAAAAAATGGATGATATCGAAGAAAATGTGGCTAATGCAGGAAACTTCATCAATGGTGGAACGAATAGCCTTTACTACGCAAATCAAATGAGGAAGAAGAAGAAAGCCTGGGTTTATTGGGTTTGGGCTGTTGGTCTGATTATACTTCTAGTCTGCATCATTTCGATGTTAGCTTCCTGATAAACACAAGATCAGGCAACGTTTTGGGCATTTATAAGTAAATTCGTTCATCAATTGTCTGGTTCATTTGGTAGTTTCACTTTCAACATTTTGAATAAATTTTGCTTTGCAATAATTCCACATTTCTTCATCAAATTTGTGATTCTTATTCCAATTTATCATGAATCAGGCTTCTGCCTTTTTAATAATAACAAGTTTTTGTAGTATGATAATATCATATATATACATATATATAATTACAATAACATTAAAGAGCAAGGGCCTGGATTTGGAGAACCATAAATTTGGTCTTTCATGGAAGCCTATCTTGGGATTTGTCACTGAATGCCTTTTAAAAGTTGAACCGTTAAGCTAATGCTGCTAGTCTTTGAAGTAATCAGTCTTTGGTCTTTAAGCTAAAAGGATTTTCACTGGTTTTGGCCGGCACTTCTAGGATGGCCATTAGTATGCACCTGAACTGTAAAATCTTAGTTACAGTAGGAATTCACTTTGGCTATGAGGAATTTAGTATAGTTCTACATTTTTTTTAGCCATCAGAGAGTAAAAATTGATATCTTAATGCAAAGTTTAATTGACATAAAGTTTGTTTTTGATGAAGTGAAGATATCAACGTCTCTTTTTCTTACCTCTTTTGCCTCTCGCCGATGAATCTTTTCTCTTCATGTTTTTTGCTTTTCTTAAAAGGTGCAGATAAAAAGAAGGAAAACGAGTCGATTTGATCTTTTAACATGATTCTGCGACATTCAGGTTAAACCCCAATCTTATCATAATTCCCTTTCTTAGAATAGCTTGATTCAAAAGAAACAATTAAGGCAGCCAATTAGTGGCAGCCTTGAGTTTCATATGGACTTGACCAAACCCTTGCCCACTGTTTCATTGCAGCCATGCCAAAACCTCAAAAAGAAGCCGGTGACTGCAATGTTTGAGGCAGGCCAAAAAGAAAAAAAAAATTGGAAAGAAATACCCACTCGATCCCATAATATTGAGGAGAATCTAGTTGAGCAATGCGTTTCTATATATTTCCTGCCCTACATGCGCATGCAGAATAATCAATATTTGACCACTGGGGAAGGCAAAAAAGAAAAGATCATCATCGAGCGTCCTGACTTCTGGGAGTACTTTAGCTAGGTCAGGGAATTGTCCTTTTATGACTGACCTTTGAAGGTGTTGGTAGTTTGCCATTTTGGTGTCAACAATCTAATCCCACGTTAAATAAATTAAAAAAAAAACCAAGAATGAACATATTTATTTTGTTAAGCTGAATAATTGAATAAAATAACTTCGTCCAAATTGTTATTGCATTCACTTAGTCGATTAGTAAGATTATCTAATAAATTAATATTTATTTAATATTAAAATTGAGTACTTGAATTCTTATGATACTTGAGTTTAAATTTGATAACGTAATTATTTTAATATTTTCATAATTAAATTTTTAAAATAATTAAATAATAATTAATTCGATACTATTTTTTGTATCGAAAAATTATGTTGAAGGAACATAATATTTACTTAAAAAATTTATTATGTAAATAAATAATACATACTTAAAAATTTATCTAACAGATAAGTCAATTACAAAAGTGATTTCACATAGTTTATATAAAAAAAATTTTTATTCCGTCATTTTCACTATTTTACTTAAAAATTTATAACTTCGTTATATCCTAAAAACATTAGAAAACTTTTAAAAAAATATTTTTTGGACTCCAAAATTTATCCTAAAATCTCTTTTTCCATTAATTTTTAGTCTCAGGCTCTCACTTATACTACCCAAGATTATCTCAATTTCAACATGATTACACCGATTTTTGATGTGTTTCAGCTTTGACCATAAAAAAGAGTTTGACTAAATTCTAGCTTTTGTTTATGACGTTTCAATCGAAGTGACAATGCCCTTCGATTTTTTTTTTTTACTCAAAGATGAATGGCAACCGACCAAATTAAAAAGAACAAGGGAATCAAAAGAAAATGCTGACACGATTAATTAAAACAAAGATTGGCATAAATAGGCAAAGAACTTTCAAGACAGAACCCAAATTAGTTCAATAAAAGACGTTTTAGTTCCATCCTTTTTTTTCGTTTGAAATCTTAGATAATGTTTGGTTCCCAAAAGGAAAATCCATTTTTATGGCTAATTACATTATGGAGTCCATATCATGTTTGTTATACATTGGTAATTTCATACTACTAGTTTGCATTTAAGAGTTATTATTAATTAATAATAATAATACAATTGTCATTTAATCATCAAAAATTATGTAATATGTATAATATATTCTCTTCTATTTCAACTTACCGAATAATTATTTTGTTTATGAACCAAACGCATGATTAGAATTTTGAGAAGATAAGAATGATGAATATGGATGATTGGGAGATAGAAAATTCTTCTACGTGGCATAAATAATTGCATTTCTTAGATTTTTACAGCAAAGCCTAATGTATTACTGGTTTCGTTTTTGACTTATTGTTAACAAAAAAAAACCTTTGATAGGTTTTAAGTGAAAGAGCTTTTGTCTCAAGTCTTAAGAACATGAGGAAGAGACGAAATGCTTTGGCCGACTGATCTTGGGAGAAAAAAAACTGGTGGTGATGGCGATTATGGACGTGTCGAGGATAATAGAACGCCGGCACTGACGGTGGTGGGGGTGGTGGTGTCACCGCCGTTGGCAATGAAGTGGCCAATTCCCACTAATAAAAAAAAAAAAAGAAAAGTTGGCACTTTTTTTTCTTCTGTTAAAAAAACATTTTTAACAATTTCTTTCATTCTGACCTGATTTCTTTTTGGGGGTTTGTGGTATTGAATATTGATTGAACTGTGGGTCCCAAAGGGTGTGGGGAATGGAGATGCATTAGAGCTAGTTCAACTCTGGGTTGATTTGAACCCAGTTGGCTTAAAGCTGGTTTCCACAATTTCTTCTCAAGTTTTTAGCTTTCGAAGCTTGATTATTCACGTAAAAAGAATTCATCTTTTGTTCATATTTTATGTCATTTATTGATTTTTGATCATGGGGTTTGCTTCTTCTTTTTTTGTGGGTGTTAATTGTAATTAAAGTTTCAATTTTTTTATGTATAGAGTTTGATTTGATGAAATATTGCTTGTAGTTTAGCTCAGATTTCGATGGTGGATATATATATATATATTGTGTTTATTTAGTGGATATGTTCTATATTTGCAGTTGGATATTGCTTTTAAGAGATGTCACTAGAGAGTATTATGCGGGAATTAAAGGAAATGAAAGATGGGATTGATAACATATCAAAGAAAGGAGGGGAAAGCAAGCTCTGGCGTAGCCAGACTCGATCACATGTTGTTCCTGATCAAGCAATATCCGACTCTGAATTCGCGGAGCAAAGCCCGTGGGCGAACCTGCCGCCTGAATTGCTCTTGGATATCATCAAGAGGGTTGGAGAAAGTGAGACAACTCGGCCGGCTCGAGCTATTGTTATCTTTTGTGCTGCAGTTTGTAGGTCTTGGAGGGAAATTACAGAGAAGATTGTGAAGACTCCTGAGCAATGTGGAAGGCTCACATTTCCCATCTCATTGAAGCAGGTTATAGTCTTTTACCTATTGGAAAATATACGTCATTGTGATCCCTTCAGAATTAACTACCGGATATATAAATTTTAGCTAAATTTACATTAACGGGAGGTGAAAACTTTGTGCAGATATATTGGTTATATGCATCTTTCTCAAGAACATAGTTGTCTCCAAATCAATATTTCCAGGGTTTGGCTTTTCTATCATGAATTGAACACTGGCTGATAATTGAATACATAATTTTCGTATGAAGAACTCCCGAAATGCATGCATATGAAGTTAAGTCTACATGTCTTAACCATCTGTGCTCCGCGGCACATTCAAACAATAATTCCCTTGTCTGTATCCATATGTAATGGGGGTGGCTATTCTCTTATTCTTCCATTTAAAAGATTGTTGATATCTTCTGTTTGTGCTCATGAACAGCCGGGTCCTCGCAAGTCTCCGATTCAATGTTATATTAGAAAGGACAGAGCAACCTCTACTTATCTTTTGTTCTATGGTCTGGTGCCTAGTAGGTATTCTTGTTCTGCCTTCCTTAGGTACCATGATTCATGATAAATTTAAAATTATGTACTTTTACGTGATAAACAGAATTATATTTTAAATTTTATTTAAATTTAATTATAAAAATATATAATATTAACAAAAAAATATTTTTTAATGTGATAAATAATAATTCTAGTTTTAATAGGCAGGTTTGAGCATCTTAAATAAGGACTTGGGTTTGAGATTTTAAAAAAAATTTGAACCGTCACCCGGTTCAACTTGTTAACAAATTTAATCATATTTAAAATATAAATTAAATTTTTAATATTTAATTAAATTATTAAAAGAATATTAAAATAAAAT
>JBBYHO010000008.1:12012049-12048467 GCA_038382025.1 Adansonia gregorii | reverse complement strand
TTATAATTTTTTTATATTTATTTTTAGTATTAAATTCGGATTCAGATTTTTTCGGATTCAGATCATTTCAAATTCGAATTTTTTCGAGTTTGGACCATTGACTTTTTAGTCAATCAAGTTCAATTCGAGTTCTGACTCAAATTTTTTCCAACAAATTTTGAAATTCAAATTTATTTTATCATCTCCAGCGATACATACGTCGGTAAACTAAGGCAAGTCTTGCCATTAGATTTCTTATGTTCCTCTGATTATTTTATCTTCTTGTTTATGACGACACGTTGAAATTTCTTTTTAGGTCTAATTTTTTGGGTACCAGGTTCACTGTGTATAACAATCAACCATCGTATGACTCAATCATCCCATCAACTACCCGATCAAATCTTAGATTCTACTCCAAGCAGGTGTCTCCGAGATTACCTGCATGCAACTACGGCATAGGTTCCGTTACCTATGAGCTCAATGTTCTGCGAACACGAGGCCCAAGGAGAATGCATTGCATTTTGCACTCAATTCCTGTCCCTGCTATTCTGGAAGGAGGCACTGCCCTGCCACCATCAGCATTCCGGCAATCCTTTGAACAAGTTTCTCCCTTAATCAGTTCAAGAGGAAATGAAGCGGTCATAGACACCAGCTCCCCGAGCCTCACATCCACACCAGTATTCTCCGGAGGATCAGGAGAGCCATTAACCCTTAAAAACAAGGCTCCTAGATGGCATGAACAGTTACAGTGCTGGTGCCTTAACTTCAAGGGGCGTGTGACAGTGGCCTCCGTTAAGAAGTTCCAGCTTGCTGCGGCTGTTGAGCCATCGCATAATGTGTCAGCTGAAGAACAAGAGAAGGTAATCTTACAATTCGGAAAAATAGGAAAAGACATCTTCACCATGGATTATCGACACCCTCTATCTGCTTTCCAAGCCTTTGCAATCTGCTAGCAGCTTTGACACCAAACCAGCTTGTGAATGATCACCACGGAGATCCGCATCGTCAATTTTATCCTTCCATTCTTTCAAGCTTTCGCAATCAACCCGTGCAGCTTCATCCCAAACTGGCCCGTGAATGTAAGAGATGCATATCTTCTCATCTAGAATGCTTCCTGTATCTTAGTACTAAATATTCATGTTCTAACGGAAGCTTTTCCTGTATGGCCTTTGCTGGCTGATTAGTGGCTTTTCTCATCACGCAATCTGACTTGTATGTTGTTTGATTGATCATCTTAGAATCAAAACTAAGTTAACAGCTAGTTGCCTACATCTAATTGTATTATTTTCTTCTTAAGCTAAACTCAAAAAATAGAACTTAATGCAATACAAAAACCCGAGTTCTTCCCTTCTTGCAAATGCTTCCAAACAGACACTTACGTTTCAATTTCTAGGTTCAGGTACTCATGCAGGTGCTACTACATGGTGGATCACTTTAATTCTTTCGAGTTACTTGGCACTTGTTTTGGTGACGTAAACTCCGTTCTAACCAACTTGGGCGCTTCAGTGTCTGTCTTGGGCAAACTCCCGCTCTCATTACGTATTTCAAGTGGGAAAGCATCGAGTTTTGAGGGATTTGATGCTAGCTTATTCCTTGATCAAGAGATGGTTGTTGCAATTATTTCCCTTCCTTACCTTAAAAAGCATCTTCCTAGGGGAAGCCACTTCTGAAGGGCAAATGAACAAAGGCCCCCTTGCTTGAGAGATCCTCAGTAAAAATCTACCTGCTGAAAAATATACAATCAGCTGCCCTACTAAAGCAATACCTAGAGCAGCGACCTTATTATAAAGGAGCTGCCATAACATATTCAAAGGGCAATGTATCATATTCCAAAGAATACCACATGATTTGAATCTCAAGTCTTCAAACATTTTAAAATATGTCCTTGAAGTTTTATCCTGGTGTTTGCAGTAAGCGTGGCAGTAGGCATTCCCAACTTGGAACCTATATCACAACTCCAATATTTCAAATGATAATAACATTTCAAGGTAACCTGACCAGACAAAACCATGGCAAAGTCTTAAACTGTAACCGTTGACATATGAGGTACGATGCAGGTAAAACGAAAGCAAATAATTGGCATTCATAGTGACAAATCCAAATATCTATAGCTTTTTCTCGAATAATAGAATGTCACAATGTCTGAAGACATTAGGGAAAAGATCAACAATCTGATATGGATACTTTCCGAACTAGTTTAAAGCTTAAACCATCTAACGACATACAAGCAAAAGCACAAGGGAGTAAATACTGACAATATCAACTCTTTTGCTTCCAACCAATGTTGATAGATTTAAACTCCTATGAGATGCTCCTCTTAGTTCTAAAGTAACGGATGGTTGCTTCCAGCAACACGCTCAGTTCTCTTCAATCCGAGATGATACTCCACATTGCATATACCATGTCCTTTTCTAACCCCAATCCAGCTATTAGGTCACAATTATTATCTCACGGTGGAGTATGTTATGAATTCCCTTGAAGTAAATTCGAAAGGTTGGTGTGGAATAGGATTCCTGCAGTAGAGCATTTAAACACCAACAAAGTAAAAATTAGAAAAATAGTGATTAAAAACTTTAGCATAAAAAGATGTCAGGATACTTGTTACACACGGTCGAGGTCCGTAAACTTTGATCTGGCGAATATGAGTATCGCGCCCATTAAGGTGATTTGACAAAACCGCAATTTGCAGCATAAAGGTATTGACAAAAGTTTCACTGCAAGACATTTACATTTATCAGTGCCCAAAATAAAAATCCAGTTGCTGAGTGTAATTTTCTCAATAATTAGGTAGTATATGCATTTTTGAGCTCCAGCTGCAAACCGTTTATAATAACTAACAGTTGCATAGCAATATAGAACTATCTATTAACATTGTAGGTAACAAGCAAGCATGCAAAATTGTGAAACATCTCAGTTTGTTTTGGTCCATACTATGTTATGTTACTTAGACTCAGGTGTGAGTGCCGGAAACGAGTATGCATCCAACATTAGGTACATTTAAATTTTTCCCAAGATTTTCATGTATTTGGAGGGTTTTTTAAGGATCATATCACCATATTCATGTCTAGATATGTGCAAGACACAGGTCTTAAACACGGGTACTTCAAAAAAAAAAAAAATGAAGAGTCGAAATAACATAGGTACTATGTCTTTGAGGCAAATCACATAACCAAACACAAATGATATAGAAAGTACTTTGGATAAGAATTTGTTGATCATCATATTTGAGGTTGCATTTTATTATCAATCAACCTAAAGAGGAAATAGTTTGAACAATTACTAGGGGCCAAAACGATATGTACCAAAGAAGAACAATCAAACATCTTTGAGAAAAGGAAAATGAATTAGCCTCTTAATCTGCTAATAAAGAACCAACAGTCAGAGATCATGATTAACAGCATTGCACCAATAGCCAACAAAAGAAACATGATCAATCCAAATACTTAGAAGATAGTTGCACCAAAACAAATTTTTTGCCACTCACCGAGGATCATTTCCGGATAAAGAAAGATAAACCCAACCAGTAGGCTTGACAAGTTCCACAGTTTTAATCTCCTAAAGAAAACATTCACATACAAATTAACCAACGTTGTAAGCGTCCACAATTCTAAATGAAAAAAACTGAAAATTAAAGATTATACCTTCAAGTTATGGAAGCCATCACCGGCTCGAATAGAGATCTTACTTGGTGTGTAGCTCTCATCAAGCTTGAAATCCACATAAAGTACAACTAGCTTCAAAACCCAATAAAAGGGCAAAAAAACGACAAATTGTCATAATCCTATCATCAAAAGCTAATAAAAACAAAAAATGTGCGACCCAATCAAGAAGTAAAATTTTCACATACTTGCAACTTAACCTTCTTCTGGAACTGAATGTTAACTAAGTGAGGCTGGGCTCCATCTGATCTGAAAACCACTCAAAAAAAAAAAAAGAGAAAGAAAGGAAAGTGAGAATTCGAGAGTAAAATTAGGGTCAGAATTGGACAGAGATTTACGTGTTTTACTGCCAATAGGTTTCAAGATTGTCGTCGCGGAGAGAAGAGACGCCATTGCCAGTTTTACAAGAGCTGACACTCCAAGCTGCTTTCTTGCCCATTTCTCTCAGATCATCTCCAACAATTAGGTGTTGATTTCCTCCTGTAATCTTTCCTTCTTCTTCCGACTCCGAAGCTTCTGTAGCCATTTTCGAAAATGCAAACCCTAATTTGTACTACTCAAAAACCCAAAAAAACCAAAAAGGAAAAATCCCCAATGGCTATGCCGAACCCTCCCAAAATATAAGAAGCCATTTAAAAATTCAGTAAAAAAGGTTTGATTAATGGGTGATTTAGTGTCTATTTCATTATTATTTTAATTTTTTTATATTTAGTGATTAAGCTTACAATAAAAACTATGAAATATGGACAGAAAATATAGATACCGTTAGAACTTTTAAAAATTTTTGCCCATGTCCTATATTATAGATACTATTACCAACATAATAGCCTTTGTTCTATTTTCCTATTATGATCTTATTTTAACTTTCTTATCAATTTTTCATTTATGTTGGTGTTATTAAAAAATAATAATTACAAACGATAAATATATTTGGAATGAAGGGGGATGTTTTTTGGTACACTAGGATATAGGTTAAAAGCTAGGATGCGATTGGTAAAATACAAGAAGGCTCCTTGTGTTGTTTGCTATACTATTCGGATTTGAATTACTAATGGACACGATATAAATTTATATCAAATATAAATATATTTAATAATTTTTAAATATATATATATATATATGTATTTTAAGTTGTTTGACTATCTATTCCAACTGTTTTTTAATAAGCCTTGGCATTAGAAGAAAACTCCTCAAATTTTAACCATATCAGACGTTATTAATTTTGTAAAGAGCAATGAAAATGATACTGCAAAAGGAGTCTTTATTGGATTTGGAGAGGGGGAGTCGAGATCTATTCTTTGCTCTAGAGATCTGCATAAATTATTTGAGTCGAATGCATAAACGAATTGGAGCAATTGGAAAAAAAAAAACATCTAACGGCCCCCGTAATTTTCCAAGTGCATTCCTAGTGTTTATAACCTTTAAATCGGATTCAACGGTCTCTGCTTATTATTTTGCATTTTTGCAAAAGCTGCCTAAGGCTCATCCAATGAGTCACCACCAAGTTGGGCGGCAGCGGGGCCCTTTCCCCCACCAGCTCCTCCAACCTTTTTCACTCACCTCCCATCATCTTTCTTGCCCTCCGCAGTGATTTAAGGTTTTCAACCAAATGCCTTGCTTTATCATTTCTATTCCCTATCAGCTTTTTAATGGTCACTTTCACAGGCCAGAAAATCATATATATTCATTATATTGGGCAAATATACGGACAAGAAAGATATCTTTAGTCATTATACATTGTAAATATGGAAAAATCTTGTGATTAATTATCATATATATATGGATGGTATTTATTTGAATAATGGGACTATACATGAAGAACAAGAATTGTGTAATTTGTTGGGAAATCATGGTAATAAATCCTGTAAGATGGTGATACTTTCCAGGGTTCCGGGAATCGTAACTAACAGAACTCAGAATCTTTCAAATAAATCTTGCAAGAGGGTGAATAGTAGCATCTAAAATTATATTCGCTCTTGAAGTCTGAATGATTCCAGGAATAGTATCTGCAAAAAACAAGTAAATAACAAATCTTAGCAGGGGTAAGGCATATGTTTTTGCTTGGTGGGAGATAGGGAATAAAACAAGTATATCCTGAAAATGTAATATATGTTGTCTCGATTCTTTATTTTTTTTTTAAGTAATTGTACTTGATACTCGTGTTTGACACTTATTCAAAAATAGATATGGGATATGACCATTCAATGACCTTCTAAAGACGTAAAAAAAATTTTAAAATTAAACATATTCGTATAGTATACGTACCCGTATCTAACTAATGAAGGAAAAGGGGATTATTAATTTTATTTCATATTAGGAAAGTTTTTGCACAGAGAGGAATTGGAGGGAAAAAGAAGAGAGAAAGAGATTGCTAAAACTACCTGCAGACGTTGGAGACAAAAATTAGTTTGATCATTCTTAATGAAACCCCATATCATACACATTGTAAAGACAACGAGGAGCACTGTTCCAAGTCGAAAATGGTTGTAGTTGCTGCAATATGATTTTGAGCCAAGTAATACATAAACAGAATCATAAATGAATGCAGGGAATAAAAGATAGTTAAAAATCAAGGATTAGGAATGATTACATTCATGCGGGATGAACTAAGAGCTTGTTCTGGGATAGATATAGAGGCACTTGCAATCCCTTCGGTATCTGTTTGGGGAAAGTGAATTGTTGAATCTGACGTACAATTTACAGTTTTTTTTTGTAATGGGTTCAACTGATGAAGGCAGCCCAAAGTAGCCATCGCTGGTGACTTAACTGCTGCCGGAAAATTGGCGACATAAGCAGGAAACTTCATTGCACGATTATTTAAAGCACAAAGTCAGTCATAGGATAAATCGCTTGCTGTTGCCCATTTCCTCCAATGATCAGTGAGAAAGAACAATTTGGAAGCCTGTTTTCTTACCTCTTTGATAGGTAGGTTGTCAACATCGAATTCTAGAGTTAGAGCAGCAAGTTTCATAGACAAGAACTGCATGTTGTATCAAATAACAACCTGATAAGTTAACAGAAAGATGATGTCCTCAAATATTAAAGGCCTATGTTATTCAGATTGGGATATGAATGTCTAAGATAGATATGCGTTTAATACGGATATATTCAGTCTTTTTTCTAAGATATCTATTTATTTGAGGGGCTTTTAGAAGATTATATTCTCGTACTCTATATTTGGATACGTGTCAAATATGAGTATTTCAAGAAAAATGAAAAGTGGGAGCAACGTGGTTCAAGATTAACAAGATTGATATATCTTACTACCTCAACTTGTTTTTCGAGAGATTGAATGTAGTTGATTATTTCATCAAGCATTCCGGCTTTTCCTGTGATTTTATTGCAACCAGGGACTAAATCTTGCAAGCATTTCATCTTCTTACCAATCTTTTCCCTTCTTGCCTGTTACATTTACAGACAGATAAAGGTCATAACAGTTAAAGATTACAAGTAATTTTACTTAAGCAATTAAACCCAAAAGTCAAAAACGAACATTTCCTACTTACTCTTTCTGCCAAGCTGTGACTATCAGTAGCCTGACCACGACGTGCCCTTACATGAATGTAATCTGGCTTCTGAACCTCTGAAGCCGTGGGATTCTCCATTGAAGAATTTCTTGTAACATCTGCACTGCATTTCGTTTTGACCTCAGATCCCCCTTCCACTTCACCTTTGATACCCTTATCTTTGCATTTATCGTCTGCAACAGCCTGCAATACAAAACTCAGATGCCTTATTGACATACATGGTTTAATTCTTAATCCAAGAAAAAACAATTCAAAAATTCATTTTTTTTTCCTTCTAAGAAGCTAAAACTCGAAAAGTGAATGAATTTGTAGCGAATAAATAGTAACAAACCTCTGCTTTTCTCTTGTTAAAGCTCTTTCTGCCATTGCTGGGCTCCATTTTCTCCAAAAGCAAATCTTCTTTCATAAGAGCAGACTGGAAAGCTGTCATTTGACAGCTAGAAGTCCGAGAAATACAGCAATCTGCAACAATCTCTGATGGCGGCGGCGCCAGATCCATCTTACTGTCACCAAATTCCGGTCCACCTACTGGAAAGTCGACAAACTTGTGAAAATCATCACTATCCAGATAAACTTCTGGCTTTTTTAGCTCAACCAACTGCTGATCAGTACCTAAACTCCCTCCGATCAAGCCCTGAAACTGGGTTACTGGACTTGCACATAACTCAACAGTATTATCATTTAGGACCAAATAGTTTTGCTGCCATTTCAACCTGGCTTGTTGTCTCTCATGCACTTTCATGTCAATCGCACTATAGATACAGCTTTCCAGGGACTGCAAACCATGTAACATGATCTCTGGTCAATCTATAAGGAGAAAAAAAGGGATTTTGCTATTTTCTATTAAACTTTTTAAGAATCCTCCCCACCTCTTTTCTCCAAGGAAACAAGTTGATACTAAAGTGATGAGCTGAAGATGAATTTACAAGGAGAGATACATATATAACGAAAAGGATTTGGATAGAAGAAAGCCAATGAATCACAAAAAATCTAAGCCATTAAAAAGAGCTTATGGCCAATGGGACCCAATGACATGAGCCGCCATGTGAGAATGCCTGTTTGCAGCAGAAAACAGAAAGGCTGTAAAACGGGGCTCGAGCGTCTAGTTGAGGTTAAATTTTTTAAAAGTTTAGTGGAAGTGATTCAAATGAATGGTGATATTTCCAGGCTTTCACACGCAGATTAAAAAACTTAATATTTGGTGAGTTTTCAACGTTAGAAAGTCTTTATCTCGTAAGTCTCAACGAACGATGAAATCAAGTTAATTAGTGAAACTTCTATCGGAGTAACAAAAGTATCCATCTGAAAGGGAACATCCCTAGAGGGAGAGGTCGAACGTCCAACTTTATGGTTAACTGCCATACGCTCTAACCGACTGAGCTACTTACCCCTAGTGTAATCGGCAAATTGAAAATCTAATAATTAATTGAATGGGGGTTCCTTTTAACATATGTGTAAAAGGTTTTACTCTGGCTTAGGTTAATACGGATACGATGATAAATTTTTTTATATGTTTAGAGTATTATATAGTTATAGTGAAATATGTTAAAAAAAGTAATCTCGGTTTCAAGTGATTGGATCTGTATGGTCGTTTTCTTTTCCTCTACAGCTCCTTCAAAACATGGAAAAAAATGGCAAAGAAAAAGAGAGCCAAATCTCAATATCACAGTTAACCGTCCAATTGAACAAGTTTCACATACCAAAACAGTTTAGAAATCTGGATAAAAGGCAGAAAACAAGTAAATCTTTCTAACATTACAAAGCAATCAGCTTCAATGATACTTTGTGACTGATTCAGGGTCATAACTGCCAAATATAAGCACTTTGACAGCTATATATGTATATGTATAGCTTGAAGGTTATTCAGGGTAAGGGTTAGGGGAAGGTTTAACAGCGATATATCTGCTTTCCAGGCAAAGAATATTTGCGTGGATACATTTGAATGGATTGTACGAGTAACCAACCGACAATGTGTGCCAAATTTGGGCAGCATAAAAACAAAGCCCATCAGCCAGCTCTCCTTATTTTTCTTTTTCTTTTTTTTCATTAAAAAAATCACATCAGA
Source organism: Adansonia gregorii (assembly GCA_038382025.1). Classification (NCBI taxonomy): domain Eukaryota; kingdom Viridiplantae; phylum Streptophyta; class Magnoliopsida; order Malvales; family Malvaceae; genus Adansonia; species Adansonia gregorii. The sequence continues at coordinate 12,039,237 of JBBYHO010000008.1, read as the reverse complement.
AGACCTTGGATGACGGCCAGCGTCTTCATTTTTTATACTTATTATAAATTATTCAGAAAGGACCAAAAAAATAATAGTAAGAGCTCACAAGAGCTCCAACATTTTAGGTACCATACAATTTATTTTTCTACTAGTTAAGAGGAGATAATATCTCATTTCAGTCCAATAATCCTCATAGAGTTGCATCGAGGTTTTTAATTTTCATAAACTTCATGGTGCAGTAATTGTTGCTTACCAATAATGGGGTTTTAAAAAATTGAGGGACACAATCACATTAACGCTGATGGAGAAAGATTTAGGTTGAACATCCGAGGACCCAACTATAGTTAGATGCCAATAGCTTGAATTATGGGTCTGAAGATAAGTGATGCTATGGGTAGGAGACCAAAGGTTGGGGGTTTGTTGAAGGACCTTTGCCGACTTCATATGGGCATGTCTCCAAAGAATTTGGCTATGAAGGCTACTCACAAACTAATGTTGATCAGATTAATCTAACTTCTCAACCCCACCATCGGCAGTTGTCCCCTCAGCCAACTTATTGAAGTAACCTACCAATGATAGAAAACTCGCCCACCAATTATATTTTTTTTATACAAATGAAATCACAATCTGCTAAAAAAAAATTATAAAAACTAAAATTTATTAAATAGTAACTTCTTTTAAATCTACTTCTGCCAAATTCAGGTCTATGATTGCAACTGGCCTTGGCTTAGTGGACCCGAATTTTTTTTTAAATGTCTACCAATTATAATGAACTTTAAAGATAGGAAAGCACAAGATATCAACTTATCATCTTTTTATATAGAAAAGTTGAATAGCTACCTAATTAGCTACACTTCAGCCACTAAACTGGCCTTGTTTGCAAGTATCACGGGGCGAGACTCAAGCTACAAGCTTGTCCAGTTCTCGGACCATGACACATGCACATACCTGTTCTATTTGTTAGCTTTCAACCAACCTCACAACATATAAAAATCAGACCACAAATAGAAAGAACCTCTTTGTGCTTCTTCAGGAAAATCAGGATTTTGATGCTAAGGCATTGAAAAGTTCGGCTAAGAGAACATGTAGAATATTTTAGCCTCATGATTAAGTTATAAGGATAAGAAACCTAAACTTCCATATTAAAAAGTAAGAAGGCAAATAGTACGCTTCTGTAGGTCTCTATTCCTATAAATCACCACATTTGTGTTGGTTCTAGGGGAAGAAAATATACAAAGAAAAATGCAACACTGGCCAAAAACTGTACATTCTTAAGAATTATACAATCAGAAAATGACACAAGATACATCATACAAATAATCAAATCTAAGAAACTAGATCATGGAAATTAGTGTTGGAGTCATACAAAATCATTACCAACTAACCACATTTAGACAATTTGGACGATGTCCTTCCCAAATTCCGGTAAGCAAACCCTCCCAGGCAAGGGGAAGGAATCTTACCAGGCAGAAGATTCGTTAACCCAGATGTGAATAGGGAGCTGCAAATTCAAGTTTCATTTCTTCTTTTTAAGTGCACTGGATCTTGAGAACATTGGCAATTTCACTCCAAACAATGACTTATGAGACTTCTTGTCTTTGGAATGGTTGCTAGCATCTTCGGATGCAACATTGACAGATTGAAAGCGTTCTTGTTCATCATCATCATGGTTGGTATCTCTAAGCAGCCGTAGTAATTCCATTGCGCTCGCCTTTCCTTTATCACTCCCATTAACAGATACATCAAAAAGGGCAGGGAATATATCACATTCATCCATCACTAAGTGACAATATTTAAAATGTTGTGAGCACAAAGCAAGGAGAATAGCCAGCGCATGCTCTTGGTCCTCAGAACTGCCAGTCTCAATTAACATAGCAATAGAAGTAATGCATCCAGAAGTTTCAGTAATAGAAGCCCTCGCCTCTTGGATACAGCACAAATTTTTCAACACTACTATGCAGTGCCTTGCAAGTGTAGCATCTTCTAAGAATGGAACGAACTTTGGGATGCATTCCAGTGACACCAAATTGGAACAAATATCTTGGCTTGAAGACAGATTGCACAAAATTTTAATGACTCGTTCCTGGAAATCCAGGATCTTTGAGTCAAGAATATTTAAAATGGAAATAAGAGCACCAGATGCGGCAATCTTAGATCTACAACTGCTATGGCATGACAATACTTCTATGATGTCGAGAACCTCTTCTGTCATTTCTGAGTCGAGAGACAATGACAACAGGCTATATGCATCTTCATTCAAGTACCGTATGCTATTCCTGCTAGATGCTCAAAAAGAAATGAATATGTCAGAAATAAGCCCCTCTGTTCCGAAAGATCCATGCTCATAAACAGGGCAAAGGATAACGTACACGATCAAACAACACTTCAAATGATCAAAACGACATGCAGCTATGTGATACAGATATCACAAGCTTTGAGGGAGCATGAGATCAGGAGTTTTTCAATTCTTGCCAGACACAGTACTGACTAGGAAATTAGGGAATACCAAAAACAACAAGCCCATTGAACTCCAGCACAGTTTAGAAGATAGAAAAACAATAAAAAAATCCCAAACTGATGACATCTCACATCATAAAACATGGTACAGATGCCGCATATGAAAGAACTCGTTACCTGTTTTTGCTGAGATATGTCAATAACAACTGAAATCCAGCTCTCTCTGCTCTAGTGTCATGTAAATCATGAGAACTGCTCAAAAATTTAATCAGAGGTTCAATGAAATTCTTGGATGACATGGATATACATGCTAGATCGTCATTCTTCAAATGATTTTTCATATCTTCAACCATCTTGTGCTGTGATTCCCGGTCAAGCTCCGGAAGGCTAGTTAGAGGCTCCAAATCCATTTTACTTCCACTGCTAGGTGATTGGTATTGGCAAAGATTATCACTGCCCTGCTCTGGTATCAAACTTAAGCAATCGCCAGTCTTGTTCCTTGATCCATCAGAAGTATAACTAGCATCCAAAGATCCAAGTGATATACTGCTGATGTCCACTGGGAAGCGCATATCATATATAGAACTGCCAAAACTAGCTATGGAAGTGGAAGAATTATCCAATGAGAGAAGCACATCCGATTGCAAACTTGGGTCCTGAAGAGTGATTCCATACTTCGTACACCATTTTGATATCAGATCCTTCATGGCAGCATTTGGTGTCATTGCCAGATGGGTCAGTTTCATTCCAGTTTTTGGGCATGTTTCATTACCATCATCAAACCACTTCTGGATCCAAATCCTTTCAAATGTTTGGCCAGAAGCAATGACAACAGGATCATACATCAATCTTGACGATATGGGGCATTTAAATTCTTCAGGAGGTACAGCTTCATTTAACTTTTCAGCTTGAGCATCGTACTGCTTATACTCCATATAAGATTCCACATCAACAGAATGAGTATGCATAAAATTAGTACTAGGCTTGTTAACTGCAAACGCCTCTTCATTAGGATCAATTGTGTTGTCTGTTTGCTCTCCAATGATCAGATTAGCGTACTTCTTCAACAGATACAAAAGATATTTCAAGATCTTTTTTTTTTGTATGTCAGTATCACTGACTTTGTCCAGCAACTTCCTAATAGATCTTTTCTCTATCACGATGGCAGTTGAAGATGTAATATGAAGCCGGGATGCTGCAGTTTGAAGAGCTCTTGTTTCAGCATATTCCATTGAATCAGGCGCTGCTGCTCCCTGCTGAAGCAATTCTCTAACAACCTTCCCGGCCTCTTCCTCATATTTATCAGGGACAAAATTTGCAGCTCGCAGATCATCAACAATTTGAGAGATCTGCACTGACATTCCATTATCAGCTTGATAAAAGAACTGGACATATGAAAAGAAAAGCAAAAAGGTATCTAAAACTAAAATATAACTGATTTGATTTATAAAGAACTGGACATATGAAAGAAAAAAAAAAGGGTATCTAAAACAAAAATGGAATTGATTTGACAGTATGGTGGCTCCAGGGGCCAGGAAGTTACAGGTTCAGGAAGAAAAATAACTTCTCCATCAAAGCAGGGTTAGGCATACATCTGACCCTTGTAAACACCATAGAGAATTAGTTTCATGCACTTAGATGCCATTTCGCCTTTTAACTATCTTGAATTCAAATGAAGAACAAAAGGCCAAAGATAAACATGAAATATACAAGGAGTTCATCACATATATCAGGGAATACACATGAATTACAAGGAGTTCAGTTGGTGCATTGCTAAAATTGCCAAGGATAAAAAGGCAATCTATTTAAAAACACAAGTGATTCGATCCATCATCTGCCAGCCACTTGCTTGGGACAATAAAGAAGGATAAATAGAAGATTAATAAGACATGTAATTTGACAAACCTCAACAGCTAGCATAACTGGAACCATACTCTGGATTTGGCATAAACCTAGTTCCAACAAGTTCTTTGATTTTTGACATCTTGAAATGATGGCATCTGTTGTTATTGCCTGAAATTAATGGTGGAGAACTATCAACAAGATTGTACAATTTTATCAATGAAATGAATGATAAAGTAAAGGAAATTTTATTTTTAAGCTCACAGACACCAGCAAAACATTCCGTTGAGGATCTATCTCTATAACAGAAGCCAATAATGAAAAGTTTAACTCTTTGGAAGAGTACATACCATCAGATTGATAAAAATCGAAATAGCAACAAACCTTCCACTTCATAATCAGTAAGGCAATACCCAAAAAAAAAAAAAGTGTATGAGACTAATTACAACAGCACACCAGATAAAGTTTACTCGATTCGCTGCAGTACTGAAGAAGTAACTTTGCTTTCTCAATTGCATTGTTCAGCGAGCATAGTGCCTTAATTCCCGAGGTGCATCTAGGTCGAGCAGCTTCAATCTCCGGAAATATCCTTAAAATTCTATCAACAAACTTCCTAAGTTCTGTGCACATCTTGTGGTGCACCTACAATCAATAATGATAACAACTTATGAGAAAACTGTTGTCCTTAAGATATTCAAAAACGAAAGTCAGCTCAAATTTTAATTTTGATTCAACAATTGTGAAGGCAGACTATGTCATTTATCTTTCCTCAGACAAATACATGATAGTAACTCTCAATTCTAAGTTTAAAGAAAAAGCTAAAAGTTTGAGATAGAGCAACAGAGGTCCATAATATTCTTGAACTACGACAAAGCAGAAGACTTTTTCATTCTTTTCCAAGTTTTCAGTTTTATCTCAGCCATTATATGTCAATGGTATCAAAAAGGATAATATATTACATTTTCTTCATAAATAATTAAAAGTTCACATTGTACATAAATAGTTTCAACAGTCCATAAGAATAAGCATATGCATGTCAGACGAAGATAAAACACCTTAAAACAGACATGGTATGATGATATGATCCTTTATATGCAAGCAAAAACACGAGAAAAATTGAATGTATCCAGCAAATTATACTTCGTAAAAATCAAGCTATATGGTTATAGTATGAATTTTAAAGATTTATTTTCTTTTTGCAAAAAAAAAATATTGTTTTTAAATACATATGCTGCAGGTAAAAAAAAAAAAAAAAACTTAAATCCAAAAAGTCCACGTTTCAGTAATTGTACCTTAAAGGAACTTGGATAGGTCGGAGTCTCCACTACTTCGGCAGCATCAGTCCCCATTCAAAGGATATATCCTTAGAAAATAAACAGAATACAAGTCAAGTAGTTAAATAGATCATGAACTCAAAACCAACTGAGTTTAAAAGCAGCTCTAGGACTTAACAGGCATCGATCAAGCTATAAAAAATGAATGGGCTTTTCTGTATTGATTCTTCTGGTGATATTTCAAAGTATAGCTTTATGGTTGTCATTAATTATGCACCTTTAGCTCATAGACTTTGTGCTAAACTTAAGTCAACGAAGAAAGATATACAACACATATCGCCTTTGTACCCCACCAATTACGATGCTTAGTCATGATAAACATAACAATATGAAGCATGCGTTTGAAATTTTTTTTTCATTAAGATGTAAGATTTGATTAAGAAATACAAATTTTGAACTTAACCATGATAAAAATTATGGGAATTGGGAAACAAATTAGGGAGGGAAGGGGAAGAAACTCACCTAGTGATGCTGAAACCAGAGCAATGATGAAGAAAAGTTCCTTTTTTTTTCCGGTATGTGTATTTTTGAAGCTATGAGAACACACCAAATATACAGAACTTGAACCAGCAGAGGCAAAGACTCTTTATTAAGAAAAATAACCACAAAAGCTTGGCAGCTTAAATAATTAAGCACTTGCAGAACAGTCAAAAACCAATTTTAACAGTAACCAAAACCCTAACAATAGAAAGCTAAACTTTTTTTTCAACTCTAAAGAAGAATTCAAGGCAACAAGAGTAATCGCCTCGCAGCTCTACCATAGATGAGCAAAGTGAAAAGAAAACAATAGTTCAAGAAAAGCTTTAAAGATGACCATTGCCGATTGCATAATCTTCTTGCTCTGGCTGATAATCCCACCACTCAAAAGACCATCTTAACCGCCATAGATGAATTTAATCTAAAACCCAGACCCTTGAAAAGGTAAGACAATTCTAGAAATGAAAACCCTTCAATAAATCACCTAAAACAGTGACTGCCAATCACAACCCTTTAGCTTTTAGAGCCTTCAAGACAAGACACCGAGAAAAAACCAAAAACCCAAGAAAGAAAAATAAGAAAAAAAAATCGCCAAAGTTGCCTATAAACAAGCAGTTGGATTTTTTTCTTTATGAAAGTCTTTGCAAAGAAGACAATAATGAAAGTTTCTTATTTTCGATATTTAGACAACTAAAAACTACAGATAAACAAAAGAAAATAAAAATAAAGACCCGTCAACGGGCCATGCTTCTCCAATTTCCAGTGAAAACAAACCGAGTATCAGATGCTTCTTGGGTAATCTTTAAAGCTTAGCCAATAACATTTAAGAGTAACGTTTTCGTTAAAGTTCCCAAACGTGTGTAACAGTAGCACGAGTCTGTCTCACACGCGTGCGCCGTCTGTGATTATTTCTCAACCGTTGATATTTCATTATCGTGGGTCCTACTTGTTTGAATCCAACGGTGATTATAGTTTAGGATGTAGCTCAGCTAATGATGCTGACCGATGGGAGGCCGACGCCTGTGCATTCAAACAAAGCAGCCTCTCTTGAACGGCCAACGCCGAAGGCTCACTTTAAAAGGTCAAAAAGTCAGTTTCCCGATTGGATTGAAAAATCCCAAAAACAATATTTCAGAGTTGCGAATGTAAGTTTCCCTTTGCAATTTTCTTTCTAAAATTAAATTGCCAGTAGTTGTTTAATAATGAAATGAAATCTACTTGATAATTGTTTTAGATTATTAGTCAATAAGGCCATAATATCCCATATTACATGTTTTTATTTTATTTAATGTTTGCACATTCTACTTCTTAAAATATTAATTAATTAAATTAACAATTACAAATTACATTCAATTAAATTATATTTAATAATAATTTTGTATTTTTCACTTTGTAATATGTGAACAATAATATTTTGTTGGAATTTGGCAACCAATTAAGGCGATATATATAATTATTATTTTTTTTTTCTTACATCAATAGAAATAAAGTATTAAATACAAAAAAAAAATTAATGGTGAATAAATAATTATTAACTGATGTCTAGATGTACATAAATACGAATTCATTTTCAAATGTCATTTATATGCGTTTTCTAAACCAAAATATTTGTATTTATTGTATAACATATATTTGTACTTATGGTATAAAAATATATTAATTTTTAATGTTATCAAATTTTTTAAACCATAACAATATAACTGTAAAATAAAATCATCATTTAAAACTCTAAAAAAAACAAAATTTTATTTATTATGATTAAATTATTGTTGTTGTTGTTAATAAATATAAAATGTTTATGATACTATACTTATTTCAATTATTTTTATAAGTATTTTATTTTTAAAATTATTTTATAAATTGCATTTTATTTAAATTTATTGTTAAACCAAGTTTGAAATTTTTGCTTATTTGATATTAAAAATGTTGAAAATTTTTTCCTTTTTATTAAATTAGTGAGCTACCTGTTAGATATTTGTCTTAAATTGTAATTAAAAATTATTTTTTAATAAAATTTTATTGGTTGCAGATTATTTAATTAAAAATCAATTTGGTAAATTAACCGAGTTAATAGAATAAAGAGTATTTCATATGTTTAAACCTTAGGGAGTATGGGTTCGAGTTTAGTATTTGTTTATTAAGTGTTATGTAATCTCTATATTTATAATAAATTTTTCTTTCGTATTCATAGATGCAGGCAATTGAGATTAAACTATATTCCTTTTTGTATATATGAATTAATCTCGTGTTGATATTAGAGTCGATACGTTTCTACTTAAAAAATTCTGAACACTACTTTGTTAAATTAAATTTTATGTTTCTTTAGTGGAAGAAAAAGAAAAGTTGATAACAATGATATAGATGTTTTTCCGACCATTATTTTTTATAAAAGAGAATTTATAGACATTCATAATTTATTAATTAAATTATTCTTTTCATTTTATGTCAATGCCCTATTTGTTTAACAAATAATCTTATTCTTTCTTTCACCCTTTTTTTTCTCTCTTCGGTTAGCGGCTAAAAGCAAAGGTAACCTGGAAAAAAAAAAAGGAAAATCTGAAACCAAAATTTGTAGTTTTGAATAAATTTGAGGACCACGTAATCATTAACCCATTTCTGGCCTACCACGGTTTTCATCATGTTAGAATGCCGAATGGCAAATCTAAACCGTATTTTGAGCGCAAAATTTTAACGTCAATTATAACTAATAACAGTGGCTGAGGAGGCGCATGTTTTCTCACCGCCCTCTTCTACATGCGTTATTGTAATCATTGCCGAGAAGAGTAAATCAAGCACTGTCATCCAATCATTCATCCTTCATTATCATTTAAAAAAAAATTACGAAGATTTTTCTTTTTTTCCTTGCTTAAAATATATTTTATTTTTTTATTTATTTTAAGAAAAATAATATTTTAGTGCAAGAATAACATATGAAAATTTAAGTATGATTTTTAAAATATTTTAATAAATTCATATTTAATTGATTCTAATTAATAAAAAATTTAATTGATTCAATCTAAATATTATGAAAATCGATTGTTTAAAAACCGATCTCAAATAAAAAAAATACTCTAATCGCTCGATCAACCGATCCAACTGGGGAGTCGGTTCAGTTTAATAACTATCCTTACAACTATGATGAAAACGTGGATTTTGAGAATAAATGTGAACTTACATCACATTTTCAGCGCCATTCTTTTCGTATATGGAAAAAATCCTTATCAACACTAATCTTTTCTATTTGTATAATTATTACAAACAAAGTAGACAAAGATATCTTTCACATAAATTTAACAAAGTCCATCTAATTAATTTGACCTCTTTTTTTTTTTATAGATTACAAGCATATGTTATTAAAAGTGTTTATAAGTTAAACTCCATTAAAATTTAAAACCTTCTAAAATTTTTTACTCATGTCTTGACCATCCTGCCAAACACTAAATCTCGACCCATTATTTTAAATAATGATAAAAAATTAAAATTATTAATTTAAATAAAAATAATTTTTAATTATTTAGATAGTAATTTAAATCAAATTAAACTAATCCGAATTATAAAATTATCATTTAGACTCAACTAAATAAGAGTCAAACCTGTTTGATCGAGCAACCATGAACAATTCTACTCTACATGCTACTAAATTCAACAACATCAAAAAATATAACATTATTTATCTTTTTTTTTTTCTTTTCAATCTCTTCGCATTGTTAATTAAATTATAGATATGCTCCACCAAATTTTCATGTTTTAATGAACTATTCAAACGAGTCAAACATTTTATTCTTTAAGATAAAGAAATCTCAATTTCAAATTTGTTAAGGAAAAAAAAAAGGGTTTATGTTAAAATCCAACACGCCATGCTTAATTTAAAGTGTATGTTTTCAAACCCAAAGCTTGAAGATGTCAACTTCAAACGTTAAACATTGAACTTGTTCCTACGGGAAGGCTAAAAATTACTCATTCCTGCTCAATGTCGGTTTTAAAATACTCAATAAATTTAATTTTTTTTTTAAAAAAGGAAGAATTATATTTAAGGTTCATTTCAGTCTGATTTCGAATGGAAATTATTTTGACCATATCAATTGTTATTGAAAACAGATAGTTAAAACATTGTTCCCACATATGTAAACCAAAAAAAACAAAAAAAAAAAGTTTGTTCCCACGTGAGGTTAGAAGAAATTGATTTTTTAGAAAAAAAAAATATGAGTTCGTATTTGAAGTTTTTATAAGTCGGTTCAAGTCTTAACTTTAATTTAAAAAAAATTATTTAAGTTTGATCTAAATTAAACTTATATTGGTGTCATAAATTTATTTTACCACTAAAAACATCAAAAAATTAAGTTAATATTAATATATATTTATAATTAAATTTAAATAAAATTATTTTTATAAATAAAAATATTATTTTATACTGAATAAATAAAAAAAAATTCTAAACCTGACCCAATTCAACTTGAAAGATAGGCGGATTGTCTGAATTTCCTCGTACCATCCCCTAATTGCACACCCAAGATATTTTTTTTCTTCTCATCAAAATTTTCATTCCTAATCCATCTTAATTAATAAAAAAAGGACTAGCGACAGTAATGGAGACATGAGTTGAAGAAATTGGCTGGCGAAATTCATACGCTGCACTAGGTAAAATCGAAAATTATTTTAACCATAAGTAAAACCCATGGTTGTTATTCGATATAAAAAAAAAAAAAAAGAGAAAAAGAAAAGGAAAAGAACTGTTCCTAAGAATAATAGGACACTGTCTTGTCAATTTTTAATTGAGGCAATATCTAGCAGAAATATTTTCTTGTCTACTTTAATATTAGTAACGTAAGGGTCCAAGCAAAGGTAAAAGCGAAAAAAGAAATCGATGCTTTATTTATTTACATGTATACTTAATACAAATGTCGATATTAATATTTTTAAAGGAATAAAAAGTCTAAATTGCATAGATTTTTATGTTACGTTAGTTGCATTCGAAGGGAAATCTAAAATCTTACTGCACTTAGATTTTGGAAAGAAGTTGAACTTTGATTTGTTCTTTTCGCTTCACTAGCGCTCGGCATTTGCATTTAGCTTTACAATATATTTTTGTAGTTGTCTACTTTCTATCTATGTTATTTATCATTCATCTTTTCTCAAACTATTTTAATTTATTTATAACGAGTTTGTTTTTATTAGTATTTTTGCTTCTTTTAACGTATGTATCAATCACAAATTCGTTAAGTTTTATTCGAGAGCACAATAATAAAACCATTGCATTGGAATACTATCGAATGTTTGAAAATAAGGTCACCCAAATATTTGCAAGTTTTAAGGAGCAAAGGAGTCTCAGTACTAACCAACTATTGAACAACACTTATCTCAGGTGAATAATGTTTTAATGATGTCAATTAAGTCAATAGGAGTGAATAAAATTCTTAATGGAACTTCCTAGTAGACGTTGGTCCAATAATAACTCTATGCATCGATGTTCGATCTTGAATTTTCAATCCGTATGTTGACACTAAACTAAGAAACTCAGTCAAAGTGAATGAAAAGGGCTCTGGGAGGATTGCTAACCTCACAAAGCCTTCGTCCTGATAAAATTTAAGTCGCCGGTCGCTTTGATTTGCTTTCGCCTGTCTTTTCAGCCTTTGGTAAATTGTTTTGAGATCCTTACTATTAAGATTTTTGCAATGCCGATAACACGTTCTCTCTCTCTCTCTCTCTCTCTCTCTCTCTATATATATATATATATATTCAATGTTACCGGAATCTATATTTATGATCACCAACCTCCAAAAGATTTATTTATGTATAAAATTTTGATACGGAAAATTACTAACCATAATAAAATGCAACATGGCTACTTCACGTTTGGGACAAGGATATATGACAAAGTCGCAAGTTGCTGATTCATGGATGTTGATCGATACTTGCAACAAAACCTACATGCACGGCAACCTCCAATATTTAAGTGTTGTACAATACTTATCAACTAACTCATCTTTAGACTTTGACTCTCATTCCCATACATATAAAGATCTCCCAAATTTTTAAAGTTGGATGCGTAAATTTATTAAGAAATCTGTCTTTTCACTTATCCTCAACAAGACATCAAGCAAGTGATTAAGGCCTAAAGAAAAGAAATAGTCAGAATTAAACTTCTTGGACACTTCAATATTCATACTCCTCAAAATTAGCATAAAAATCATCCAAAACATAACATATTGTGTCTGACATCCTATCTGAAATATATAGCAGGGTAACAAGCCGACATCCATGAACTAGAGCTAGCTTATTAAAATGAAGCTGTTTTTTTAAGTTTCAAGCTTCTTCATCTCAAAAAGGAAAATGCAAAAGGCAAAGCTGGATCACCATGAGACTGATGAATGAAACATCGGAACTGCGGAACGTAGCCAACCCAATAGGCTCTTGCAGCCTAGCAACATCTTTAGGAGGTTCAAAACCTGACAATAACCCCAGAAAGCCGTGGCCTTAAGGGAGAAGAAAGTAGACAAAACATGAAATAAAGTGGCGGAAGGCAACGGCTGCCGATTGGCTTTATCACGGTCTTGATGACAATACAATAGTACTCTCTCTCAAACATCATCTCAATAAATGATTAAAGACCTTATCCAAATAATCCAGGCCACATATCCATTATCAATATCACCTTAGAAGTCCTTAATTAATTCGGTACCTCCGCTCCCTTTAGTCCGGAAGCAATTTCAGGATTCTAGCAGGGAAAACATACACATGGTCACAGCCCATTTCCAAAATGACAGTCCATCCAACCACCTGCAGAGTCCGCAAAGCAAAATTCTAAACTACCCCTTTAATTCCCTTTTGGTGTACTGGCTTTAAGGTTGCAAAGTTTTGAGTGTTACTTTCATAACCTCATGGGGGCTAATTTGTTTTATCATCATTAAGACACTTTTGACAGACACATGTTAAAAGAACTAGACGTAATTAGACGACTAGACTGATTTCTCTTGATCAAGAACATGAGTACATGTACATGCTGGAAAGATAAAGCCATTGCCAAAAGTTGTTATAAGATTGATCTGCCTGAAAATGTGCATTTGTTGTTTATGCATTTTTAATGGATGGTTGCCCAGCTGACCAAATATAAAGAACTGTGATAGCAATCCTTATTCAAGCTATATATGACAATAAAGGCGACTCAATATATTAGTGCTTTGAAGCTTATTTTCTACTGCTTCCATGGTCATAGTCCCCAGGAAGCCTTCATTCAGATTGATGGAAGTCTTCATACAATTACATATGAACTGGAAACACCAAAAGGAAACCTTATGAGTCACTCTGCAGCTTTTAGTTTGCTTCGAAAGCTCCATGTCATTACCTTAAGATTCAACCATTTTCTTCAGTTTAATTAATAACATAAGCCAGGCACTCCAAGATCTTTCATTCTACAAGAAATTCATCATAACTATGGCAACTACTTCAAGGTTTCAAATTTCTTTTTGCGAAAAAAATTGAAAAGCATATTGGATTTTTAAAACTTCAGTTGATGTCAAAACCAACATTAAGACACTGCTAATGATAAAGAAGAAAAGAGAGAAGGACCGGCCAGGAAGCAAAACGAAAAGGAAAAATGATTATTCATAAAATAGTGAGACCGATTGGCCCTTATCCGAAGGGCCAACTGCCTATTGCTTTATTTGCTGGGGAAATGGTGGGCTAATGGAACTTCCATTTACAGCTTTAGCATTGCAAATAATTCTACAGCTATTATATGATCACCACCTCAAGTAAGAAAATAAAAAGAGATCATTTTCCTTTATTGGGTGAAGATATTTCTGCAGTAGTGCTTACTCGGATTAGTCCATTCGTTCATGGAACAATGCCCAGTCCTGCTAAGGGGAGGCTACTGCCTGGCTGCTGACTGGTGACTGAACATCGAACGTTAAGGCCATGAGTTGTATGTTTTTGAAAGCCAGCTAGAATCATTAGCAAAGGGTACCCAAGGGTGGAAATTTTTCTTCAAATGCTCGTGACACAAGAGCAAAGGAGAAAAAGAAAGTATGACAAAATAAGTTATTTAAGCTGCAAGAGCTTCAGTCTTATTGACCCCATGTCTTAATTATTGTGATATAGGACGAAAATAGAAAAAGAAACTATGACAAAGAAGTTATTTAAGCTGCAAGAGCTTCGGTCTTATTGACCCCATGTCTTAATTATTGTGATATAGGACGAAAATAGATGTTTAAAAATCGAATATCCGACACTATATTATTGGAATATTTTGAATTTGTATAATTTTTAGATTTAAATATTAAATTTATCACTTATGATAGATTTAAAATTATTAATTCAAATATAAATTTTTAGACATACAATATATGAATTCATTTTGATTTTGATTTAAATATTATTCATTATTTAAATTTATTTTACTTATATAAATACTATCCGACATTCAATTACAATATCCACTTATATATTTGCACAATATATAAAATTTTATGTTTATATAAAAATTTCAACTTCCAATGACTTCTAATATCTAAAAAGTATTGCTATCTAATTTGAATTCATAATTGAATATTAATATTTAACTAATTAATAGATAAATGAATTTGAATACAATGTAGTTAATTAGATTCAAATATTTTAAAAATTACTGATACCTATTGTGTTACTGTCGTTTTCTGCAGTCCATTTCAAGCTCAAAGAAAATGATTAGCATTATCTTTAGCTAATGCCGCGACTGGTTTATCTAATGCATCATTAGAATACAACACAAGGATGAGTTGGCTCCAGCTAATAGTATCTACGTACATCTGATATGTCTTTTCATTGACCCGAAACTAACAAGGCAAAGAGGTCCCACGTGCCACCGACCTGAATCAAGCAATACGGCTTGTTTTTCGGTAATAGAGATTTGTCCTTTGCGCTGATGCTCGATCTTGTGTTCCTGAGAGGACGGCTCACACTATACACTGCCCCTTTTGGAGGATTTATTCGCTCAACTGGCTCAAGCCCACCTCAATTTTTCTACCTGTTTATTTCACGGCTGAGACTCAGCTCTAAGTTTGTGTTTGCGTGGATTGATCTCTCCCAAACCACTTCTTGATTTCCAAATAATGAGAAAAAAAAAAACCATCTTTTCCCTTCCATTCATTTTTCCAAGTTTTGATTTCACTTACCCTTTCTTACAAATTCAGGCAGCCTGTCAATAATTCTTCGGAGCTTGTCAATAAATCCTATGTTTTTTTTTTCTGTTGTACTTTAGATTGTCATTAATGGCATCCAATGCTCTCACTCCTTCACATTGCTCTACCTCCTCCTGGACACCTAACCAAAACAAAACGTTCGAGAAGGCTCTGGCTAGATATGACCACGACACTCCCGACCGCTGGCACAATATTGCTAAGGCTGTGGGTGGAAAGTCGGCTGAGGAAGTCAAGCAGCACTATGAGATCCTAGTCAAGGATCTCAAGGACATCGAGTCTGGTCGTTACCCTTATCCAAGTGGGAGCAGCAACTAAAGTAGCGATCAGTATAAAACAGTGGTAATGTGTTACTTCGTCGTACTGCTTAATACCGAAAAACCTAATAAATAATCAGCTCACTTCTAAAACCACTTTCCATGAGAACTATTTACAGCCCTTTTCATTTGTCAAACATTGCAAGATATCTTCAAACTTCTTCAGATAACCTAGAAGTGAATAAAAGTTTCATATGCATAAGCTTCACATTCCTAACAATGCAGCTTTCGTTCTTTTTTCAGTTTCATAGCTTCTTTTAGCTACGTTTCTTCAACTTTCGAGCATAATAAATGTTAGAATAATTTTTTTATTGTGTTTTTTGCATCTGTCTTTAAACGACCAAACCCTAATGGTTTTCCAACCTATATGGAACTATTAGCTAAACTGATAATATTTCTTTTGAATGTTTTCATATTTTCTTTAGGATACTAAACATCAAATTTGTGTTCTTTGTCATAACCTTTTTGGAAATTTTCTGTTTTAAGGTTTTCAAGGTTTTTACATTTGTCTTTCAGGTTTTCCTGAAGAATAATCAAAGGCTATCGTGAAAGAACATGATGCAATGTTGCAGAAAGATTAGTTAGCATAGGAGAATATTCCACACCAAGAAAAAAAGAAAAAGAGCTAATATTATATATTATTGCTATTTGCTCTTTTAATTTAATCTCTTCGTATTTTCTAGTTTAATTAAATTATTAAAATGTTAAATATTTTATTAAGGATTTATAATATGCTTTGTTTATTAAAATATTATTGCTTAAATTTAAAAAAGCCTGAATCTGGTTCCGAGTTAGAATTAATTAATTAAAAGAATAATGAGCAGTAAATTCTCGAAAGTGTGTACAAAATTACAAACAAAGTTACAAAGCTAATCAAAACCAAATATATATATATATATATAATATTCTAAGAATTGCACAAATAATGTTGCCGGTGTTACGAAAAAATATTACATACAAAATTTATAAAAAAATACTATAGAAATCACCAAAAATGTTATAAAAGTTAAAGAAAATGCTAGACTCGACAATTTTAAATATGTTTACTCAAACAAAATATGTATAAAGTAATTAAAATATAACATAATATGAATTGATGTTTTAAAATTCGTATAATATTAATTATGAATGTATAAAAAATTATATTAATATAAAATATTTTATATATGATTATGAAACGATAAAAAATATGAACATGACATGAATACAATAATTATCAAGTTCATAAAATATTACACGTGCTGTAAAAAATTATGAAGGTATTAAAACTATTACGAAAGTTACCGAAAACATTACAAATATTATGAAGATAAAAAAAAGTCCCAAAGTTACCAAAAACGCTACAAATATTGCCAAAATATTGTGAATGATAACCTATGGCCTTACTAAAATAATAAGTATAATGTTGGAATCGATCACATAAAACATATTTTAGGAAAAAACAAAAAAAATATCAATTGATTCCTTTTTGTTTAATTATATATATTCTTTCAACCAAATTAAAATGAACAAATAAAGCCCCGAAAGGAAAAAAACATTTTCGGGTCGGTTCTCGGCCGTTTCAGGGCCCAGTTGGATTAAACCCTACCAAGCAGCCGCCAGGGTTTAAGCTGGCGCGCTTGTCTGCGTCTCTGAGAACTCAACTCTTCAAATCCCTTTCTTCCTTCCTTATGATTCGAAATTCCAATCCTGACTCAACGTAAATCAGCCCGTTAACTCGAAATTTTTGTGCCTTTTTTGTTGTTGCTTAATCACTCATGGCTGCTTCTAGATTATCATCTTGCGTAGCATTAGCCGCCACCGCCGCTGCTGCTGCCGCCTCTACGTTCCAGAACCGTGCGTATGCCGACTCGCCATTTCGGTTCTCTCCTTTCTCCTCATCCTCTTCATCTAATCCCTCGGGATCGCAGACGGAGCAATCATCAAGTGCGAAATCGGATGCGAAAGCGGAGCCCGACGAGCCGAAAGGAGCAGGGTTCGATCCGGAGGCTCTCGAAAGAGGCGCTAAAGCTCTTCGAGAGATTAACAACTCTCCAAATGCCAAACAGGTAATTATTTGTTTTTAATTCCCTTTTATTTTTCCTTTTGAGAAAAGGATGAAAGAAAAACAGAGTTTGAATTTTTATTGCCTGGCTTAGTTAATTTGCAGAAGGAATAATTAAAACAAAAGCATTTAATTGACTGTGATTGAATGGGTGTTCGAGGATTTTAGAATCAATTGAGTTGTTGAAATGAAAACTTGCTTTTGCTTTTGTTTCGGGTTTCCAGGTTTTTGATCTTATGAGAAAGCAGGAAAAAACAAGGCTAAACGAGTTGGAAGCTGAGAAAGCTCATTATGAAGCAATTCAAGCGCAGGCCGATATCGTGAGTGATAAGCTAACCATGCTTGGTTTTCGATCGGCTTACCCTCAGTATATAGTTCTATTCCATTTGTTACAATTACTACATAGAGATGCAGCTTGTAATAAATGCTTATATGATTTTTAACTTATATTATGATCGTCAAATTGGCAGGACAGGCAACGGAAGTTGGCTGAAGAGCAACGGAATTTAATGCAACAACAAGCGCAGGCAAAAGCACAAATGCTGAGATATGAAGATGAGTTGGCCAGAAAAAGAATGCAGGTGGAAGGAGCTGCTTTGTCTATGTGCACATTTTATTTCCTGTTAAATTAAAAAAAAAAAGAGTTGAAAATGAGACCCAATAAATTCTAGTAATATGCCTTTAGCTCTGGTTGGTAATATCTAAAAAGGGATATCATCTTTGAAGCATGTTAACTTAATTATCAACTATCTTTTATTGAATCCTTTTATCTTGAAACTATGGTTGTTTTCGCCTAAGAAATATTATGTCTTTTTGTGTGATGGAAATGACTGATATAACAGATTGGTTATGACTTTTCGTTTAGAGGTTCCTCTTCTCTTCCCTTTTAAGCATCAAATTGTTTATATAATAACTCTTCTAAGTTCTATAAAACTGTTATATTTACTATCTTATTGATCTTTGCAGACAGATCATGAAGCACAGAGGAGACATAATGCTGAATTGGTTAAGATGCAAGAAGAGTCATCTATTAGAAAAGAACAAGCAAGACGAGCTACCGAAGAGCAGATACAGGCTCAGCAACGCCAGACAGAGAAAGAGAGGGCTGAAATAGAACGGGAAACTATAAGAGTTAAGGCTATGGCTGAGGCAGAAGGGCGTGCTCATGAGGCAAAATTGACAGAGGATCATAAAAGGCGGATGCTAATAGAAAGGGTGAACGGAGAAAAAGAGAAATGGCTTGCTGCAATTAATACAACTTTCAGTCACATAGAAGGTACATAATGTTTTGGTATTCTTCGTCCTACTGGCTTTTTCCTTCAGTGTATAATTCCTTTTGACTATTAGATTGAATCACAAATCGTCGTATGGTAATATTTCCTTGAAATGAAATTTACAGGGGGTTTTAGATCTTTATTGACTGATAGGAATAAGCTGCTTATGACTATTGGAGGAGCTACTGCATTAGCTGCTGGTGTTTATACAACAAGGTATTTATGCTTTTTTTTTTCCCCTAATTTTCTTGTTGCCTTCAACCGAAGTTTGATTTAATAGATTAAACTATTGAAAAAATTTTCTATATCCCCTCATTTCCCCCAAAACGTTGGGGTTGTTCTGCCAGCTCGTCCACAGTCTCTTTATTGGGAAACATAATGCCAGTCTGCTTTATTGCAATTTTTGATATGGAAAGCTCATTTCAAATACCTGAGATACCGGAAAGAAGTTTCTGCATAGTCATATATTGGATGGTCTAATCAAGACATTACCGTCTGATTGGTATGAATGCTTTTGGGAATGTGTCGCTGTGCTGGATGCTAGCACCACGTTGACTACAGTAAAAACAGGTTAAAACACATCTGAACATTGTATTGGCAAAAGCATTGAATCTGCCCTTTGAAGCAATACTGCCTCAGCTGACTGCACCTTAAACTCTGCCATCGTCAGCTTCTCTTCAGGCTGGAATAACTGTAATGATAAGTGCATTGCTAGACTGTGTTATTTGACATGTTAAGCTATGCCCCATCCACTGACTTATAGGAAAGATGAACAATTTTGTACCCTCTATAGACTCTTGTATGTTTATGTCACAAAAACGTTTCTAACTTTAATCTACAGAATTTATTCTCTTAGTACACTTTGTTATTGGCATGTTGAGCTGTGCCACATTCACTGGTTTATATGAAAGATGAACAGTTTTATCTCGTGAATTGAATCTCATATGATTATGTCACTTATAAAGTCTGGCTTAATCTACAAAAATTTTCTCTTAGAGGGTTAGCTTAATTGATAGCTAGTTTTTTAATCCAGTGCCTCTTCAAGGCCGTTGAAACTGAATTCCTTGTTGTGTTGACAGAGAAGGAGCAAGAGTCACATGGGGCTATGTTAATAGGATACTGGGGCAACCATCGCTAATCCGAGAATCGTCCATTGCTAAATTTCCATGGTCGGGCATGATGTCTCAAGCAAGGAACCGAGTTCTAAAGTATAGTACAACAGCACCATTGGAAAGCAAAAATGGTCTTCAGAATGTTGTTCTCCACCCTTCATTGAAAAGGAGAATAGAGCATCTTGCTAGGGCTACCGCAAACACCAAGACTCATGAGGCCCCTTTTAGAAACATGCTATTTTACGGGCCTCCAGGTACTGGTAAAACACTGGTTGCAAGGGAGATAGCACAAAAATCGGTAGGTTGTGATTGATCATTTCATCCCCCCCCCCCAACGTACTGTGGTATGCTTGTACCTTATACTCAAATTGGTGCCTGGCCATATTGTTTCCTAGTCTGGAGTAATTCCTATAAATTTCACAATATGAAGCACATCGGGAAATTAACTGAGAATGTTGAATTTTATGGAGAATTTTAGAAATTTTAGTCCTCTCTTTTTCTATACTCACCTATCCGGGAGTTAATAATCTTTTCTATACATTGAAAAAAGAAAAAAAGGAAGATCAGTAAATATTCTATGGAAATTAATAAAGTGAAGCTTAATGCTGTTGGACTAGTTCCAGAATTTGTACTGTCTTCTTGACTTCCCTGTGGTAGGGAATATATCTAACCTTCGACAATAATTATTTAGCTTCTTTGCTGCGATATGATACCATATGTTGCAGGGATTGGACTACGCAATGATGACCGGAGGTGATGTTGCACCACTGGGCGCACAGGCTGTCACCAAAATCCATGAGATATTTGATTGGGCTAAGAAGTCAAAGAAAGGTTTATTGCTTTTTATTGATGAAGCTGATGCTTTTCTATGCGAGTAAGTTACCTTTTCCTCAGGGACGTGTCAAATTTCTACGTGGAATTGCAATCTGTCTGCACTATGCCAACGAATGAGTTCTTTCTGGTGACCCAAATTAATAATTGTGCTGTTGATTTCATTAATGCAGGCGAAACAGTATACATATGAGTGAGGCACAGCGGAGTGCTTTGAATGCTTTGCTTTTTCGAACCGGCGATCAGTCAAGAGATATAGTTCTTGTGCTTGCCACGAACCGGCCAGGGGATCTTGACAGTGCTATCACTGACCGCATCGACGAGGTGATTGAGTTCCCACTCCCTGGGGAGGAAGAACGATTCCAACTTTTGAAGCTTTATTTAAAGAAGTACCTTTCCGATGAAAGCGATGGTACATCTAAGTTGGGTGCTTTGTTCAATAAAAAACCTCAGAAGATAACTATAAAAGACTTGTCCGAAGATGTGATCCGAGAGGCTGCCCAAAAGACAGAAGGTTTCTCTGGCCGTGAGATGGCAAAACTGGTGGCTAGCATCCAGGCAGCCGTCTATGGCCGCCCTGACTGTGTTTTGGATTCTCAGTTATTTAGGGAAATAGTAAATTACAAGGTTGCAGAGCATCACCAGAGAATAAAATTGGCAGCTGAATGTGGTTTGCCATCTTAGTTTTGGTTATTTATTTATACCTAAAGATTTTTATTTGCAGGATAAATGTAGGCTTGTTTTTCCTTCAAACCATGAATATGGGAATTTTCATTTTATTCTCACATATTTCAGAATGATAAGAAATACATAAATAGTGGTGTATTACATTAAACTGCTATCGTCTTAAGGCCTATATTACTCGATATTGGATGTGTGTTTTATATTGATGTGTTAAATTTTTTTCAAGAATCATTGAAAGATCATATTTAAGTGTATTAATATTTGTCAGACACAATTGGCTTCAATTGACCAATTACTATTAGATTCATTCCGAAAACCCGGTGATCTGTATTGTGCTCATCGCAGTTCATCTTTGCTGCCCTGTTGGATTTAGTGGCCCGTGCAGCATCGGCCATGGTTAATGCTACAGCCGAAAAATCCTTCATGCCGCAGGCTTTGATTCAGAATGGAATCAACTTGGAATGGAGAGTATATTGCAATTTTAGAGACAAATATGATTATCCTATGCATTAACGCATAAACGCTTGCCTGAATTTTGGCATTAACGCATTGTACATGGCCCCAGACAGACGATTCTCCATATCTACTCAAGAACATGATTTTTCGCTGAAAGAAAACGAAAATACTAAGAAAAGTGTAAAAGGGAAAGTTGAAAATCAAAGATAAATGGACAAAATGGTGAATTGGGTTGGATTTTGAGATTTAGAACGTTCCTTCACATCGGGGCCATAAAAGAAGCGAACCCCGTGCAAATGCAACGGCGTAACCAAACAAAGTTCAAGCGCAACGCCGGTTACTTAGGGATGGCAGCTGGTATCCATAAATTTATCTCCTCGTCCATTCTAAATTATTATATCCTAATTCGCAAAAAAACTCAAAAAAAAATCTGAATAGTTTGCAGAGATCGCAATCCGCAGTCTATCGTATATTTCATCCTTAAATGCCGCTAAAGGTGCCATTTGCTCTAATTTACAGGTTGCATGATGGCAAGTATTTGTTCTTCCCTATACGGCGCCTTTAATCAAGCCACGTTGCCGATTGCAATGCTACGTTTCAACAGCAAAACAATACAATCTTCAAATATCTGGGTTTTGACCTTGGTCTTTCTCACTGCACTACTTTTTCTCTCTTTTTTTTTTTTTCTTCTTCTTCCTAAGAAACAAACAAAATTCTTAGAGAGAAAAGGAAAATAGAGAAGATGAAAGTGGTGGCGATGACGTTATGGTGGAACGGTGTGCTGGGGAAGTGAAGAAGAAAAAAGGAAGTGAATATTACATCATAGTATACCAATACCAGAGCAGAAGAAATCAAGCATGGCGCTGCTGAAGCCATGCAAGATGCTGGGGACAGCCGAAAATCACTCCTGGTCTTCTTTTTTTTTGGGTCAAATCATCAGCCCTAATTGCATGTTCATGAAATTTGTCAAGCTTTTTGTTTACTTCTATAGCTGATTTGTTATGTATATTGCACTAACTGAAATATTTTAGAAACGCCCTTCCCTTTCCTTAGTTAAAATAAGGGATTCGAATTGGTATTCGTATCACTCATCAATTATTATCGAGTCAAATGCTAGGAATTGAAGATAAATGTGTTGGGATCACTCATGATTGAATCAAATAGCCTAAATTATTAAGACAGGTACTAAGGATGATACATGCATCTTTCAATCAATGTCATTATTGAGTCCAATCAATTATGAAATCAATTACTCGGATGTCGAACTATATGTTCATTTATCTTCATCTTTTTTTTTTTTTCCTGAAAAGAACAAAACAAGAGACAGACACTTAACATTAAATGTCATTGGCTTAGACTTATGAATCTACTATACATGCAAGTGATATTGTCTAGAATTTTCCCTATTTCCAGCACATCTCCAACCTCGAAAGAATCTATCAACTAGGATAAGTCTTCTTCAACCTATCGCTTTAATGGAGGCCAACTAGTCAAATGGTTCAGTTTTAGATGCCATTAATGTTTCATTCCACAACATAGAGAGAAAAAAACCAGGACTGCGACTGTAATGTATAATATGACCTTGAATGGAATCATTTGTAACTCAGAAATTTTTTCATATTTCGAAAATCGAAACTAAAATAACTTGGCATGAAAAATTCTTAAAACAATCAAAAATAGGAAATTAGAAAGAATGGAATTCACGATGCCTGTTAATCATATCAAATTCCGTTTGCCACGGCTTTAATTCTAGAGGGAAAATAGAAGACATTTGTTGGTAGGGTTTGAGCAACCAAAGATACCATGATTAATGGGCTAAATAGAACAAAATTTTGCTGTAGTTTAAAGATGAAGTGATCTGAGTGTAAAATGGAACATTATTATTCATCGTGTTATTGCCATATGGGTGACATTCTAATATGTTTTCTAGTGGGAAATAAGTATACTTTTGGTTGAGAATGTCTCTAATCTGGACTATATAATTAAGAATCATTTGCAGAAGATGTTTAATTTCTTGAAGGAAAAATCTTGACAAAGTGCGATTCCTCGATGTTTTAATGGAAGAACTAAGAAAGTACTACGATATTTATATGTTTCGAAAGTTTACAAGAACTGAAATATTTCAGAAATTAGAAGAAAAAGGGAAGAATTATTCCAAGGACTTGCTACTTAATTTCAAGTATTTTCAAGAAAAATCTTTTCTTACATTTGCTTTTTCTTCATGGCCTGTTTATTGTTGTGCATCCAAACTTTGAAAACCGGTCTCTTTACTCCCACTTGAGCACAAAACTGCTGTACTTCTTGCTCATCTTGCTTCTGGATTCTCCAACCCAACTTCTCAGCAAATTCCATCATCTTATCTTTTTGATCTTGACTGAACTTTGTTCTGAACCTCTTCCTTGATGACTGTAGATCACGTGATGATAATTGCCCTCCAGCATTCCAATGACACATATCCAGATCTTCACTTGAGGACTCCGCCGCGCCGCCATAGTTGCCACCACCACCACCACCACCGAAGTTCATCATTACAGGTGCAATTGGCACGGTGGAAGGACTAACAGATAATCCAAGGGAAAATTTTTGCTGATGAAGAGGTGTTTGTTGTTGAAGATGAAGCTGAGGATGTAAAGTACTATTTCTTCTTGTATTGTTTTTGTTGGGATGATAGGCATGATAACAGCTTGGTGCATATTGTGATTCCCCATTGATTTCTTTCCTATGAAAATTCCTGTGGCATTCACAGGCTGCACATCTCAAGGCTTCCGGGGTGCCTTCTTCCCCACTTGGCATGAATTCTCCACAGCCATCCACAACATGGCCGCCCCTGTTGGCTGCGTGGTTCTTCAAGCATTCTCTATATCTGATCAAAGCAGTAAAGCCACTGATGGTTGTTGAGGTTGGACCAGCCGCTAGTGGTTGGGCCTCCGATGTTGGAGATTGTTGCCGGGGTGATTTTAGGCTGCTTGATCTGTCAACTTTAGCAGTCACCGTGGCACTGGTGGTAGCTAGCGGAGCTGAAACTCGATCTGGGTCTTGGTCTAGATCTCTTCTAGGCTGGTTTACTTGATGGTGTGGATTCAACTCAGGGTGGTGAAGAGCGTACTGATCTAGGGTTTGAGGTGGCCTTGGATTGAGGATTTTTGTGTCACCATGAACAGCTTGATCTCTTCTTCTTTCTCCTACTGCAGAATTTATGGGTTCAGAAGAAGAATAGACTTTTGAGGAAGAATCCCTGTTGAGATGATTATTGTAACTAAAAGAGCTTGCCATCCCCATATCCTTATGTTGGCCTCTTAGTTCCATTAACTCTGATTTTCTACTGTAAAAGCTAGATCTAACTCTTGATCTTCAGCCACCCTTTTGTTAGTCTAAATATACTATTAATGAATAATGTTTAATTCTTTTCAAACCGGTCATCATCATCAACATCGAAACTGCTTAATCAGCGGCTAACCCCTATTCTGACTTCGACGTTTTAGTGCTAAACCCACCAACTCATTTCACTAATCTTCCATTTCCTGTTCACGAAGACGTAAGCAATTGAGCAGTGTACAGACTAATGAATTTTTTGGAGAAACTAAAAAAATGATTAATTTTATATAAAGAAAACTATAAAGTGTTCAAATAAGATTTGGAAGCTCAAACAGTAAACGGGACAATTCGACATGGGGCCCTTAGCTGGCGGTACAGTTTTACAAAGAACAGACCTTGATTGAGATCACTGGTCTTAATTTTTTATGTAAGAATTCTCTAAGTGTACTGTCAGCACAGTCAAGCCAATGCATAGAAACTTGTTTTAACAAGGATTAAGGATGCGAAACTTGAATCTTAAAAACTGTAAACAAGGGAAAAAAAAAATTTTGGATGAATATTTGAGGGAGGTTTTGTTTCCTACTCACCCACCAAAGACCGTAAAATCCACCTATCGAAGGAACAGGTGGGTTGATCTCTACTCAAAAAACCAACAGTGATGAGTATTAAAGATACTGGTGACACTGAGAGATCAAGTAGTCTTGCAGAACAACCGACAAGGCCATGTTAGTTCTCTCTCAGAGCCTGCAAACTGGTCCAGCTCCTAATTATTGCGAGGCTGCGTTTAATCTTTTTCTCCTCTCTGCAACTCTAAACAAAGCCACAAATGAACAAAGCTAAATGTAAAAACTTTATGTTTCAGGACAGTAAGCAAAAGAAGATCAAAGAACAGTATTATAAAGCTAAAAATTATTAAGTATGTCTTGAGAACTAACGTTGGCTTGTTTGCCAGGAATGTTCCCAAAACCTCCTCAAATTCCCACACTAAAGCTATGAGTCGATCATCTTCAGACATAAAACCTGAAGTACAGTATCTCTTAAACATGGGGTTAAGCTTAAGATAACCAGCAAAAAGGAAGAAAAAAGAAAAGAAAAAAAAAAGCAAGGACCCACGCGGCATCTTTCGTGAGTTGCAGGAATTAAAGTGCGGGGAATGCTGGTCCACAGCACTGAAGCTCTGTCCTTTTAGTGTGTGTCAGATTCTCTCTATCTATGAGGCACCCGTTTTTCTTTTAGCTTTTAAGTGCGCCTGCCTGATCTGTATTGACTGCCCTTGAAGTTAATATTCAAAGGAAGGACGTTAAGACGTCAACGAAACATGAAGAACCCCAAACATTAATTTTACAGCGAGAAAGGGCGAACTCAGGCAGTCGTGGCCTAACATGTTCGCCAGTAGTCAGATTTATCTTAACATTGATATGCAGTACTGACTTCTTTCCACCTGCTTTTTCTTTACTGGTAAAACTCCTCTTCTCTTTTCTTTTCTTGTTAATTACGATTCCATCATTGTCTGAGAGTTTTGGGACTAAATTTGTTATTATTTTACGTATTGATGTAACGATTGTTTGATATAAAAATTAATGCCAAATAAAACTTTCTTCCCAACTGTTCCCTTGGAACCAAAAAACGACTATAACAGTCCAATTCTCTTAAAAGGAAAAAGAAAAAGAAAAAAAAACTGTCCCAGGTCAGGTATTCTTCCCCTTCAATTTGAATTTGAAGCTGTAATATTAATAAAAGTTTCAGACATTAGGATGTTACATTTTAAGTTTATTTACATTGCAAGTTGCAAAGATGTAAAATAATATTTAGGCTTTGTTTAGTAGAGTTAAAGGATATTTGAAAAGATAAAATAATTACAACAAAAAAATGAAAAGATGAAAATAATAT
>JBBYHO010000008.1:11968850-11986554 GCA_038382025.1 Adansonia gregorii | reverse complement strand
ATATATATACATAATACTTGTACGTGACCTGTCCTGTTCATTGCTGATGCCATTAATCCTCCTGCTTCCTCCATCACTTCTATACTTGGGAAGGGGTACCTTGCCCGACTCAATACGCTTGATATCATCTAAAAGGATTTCATACTGCCTCTTGACTTCCTGCTCGGTTGTTCCTCCGACTAGCTTGGCTATTTGTTGCCATCGACCAGGAACATCATCCTTATCGTATATTGCCAGAGCAGTCTCAAACAATTTGTTCTGCTCAGCAGTCCAATTTAAGTTGCTAGAAGATGAAGAAAATTGACTAGATCCCATTTCGTTACCAAAAAAAAAAAAAAGAAAATATAATTTAGTTGCTGATGAACAAAGCCTTGATCAAAATGGGAGGGAAATCCAAGGCAAAGAAAAACTCCATGGGGGGGGGCACCTTAAATCAGGAAGCTTTAATGTGTTGATATTGCAAGTTGCCAAATAGAATTTTACAGCGTATATTATATGATAATTAAGCATCCATTCGAGCAAGGATGGTCAATTTCTTCTTTTTCAAATTCTATTCGACTAAGGTATATTTTATTTAATTATAAGTACGATGTTGTGAATAATTTATCACCATGTTGTATTTCTTAAATATAGACAATGCAGTTTTAACATTCTTGAAAGAAATGAACCTAATCAGCACCGAGAGTTTATGAACTTATTATGATATACCTAGTCATTTTTGAACTGGATCAACTAAGGCTAATAAAGAAGATAAGCAAAATACCAAAACGGCTCCAATCTTCTAAGAAATCAGAGGTGAAAAAGCAGAAAAATAGAAGTGTCGAAAGTTGTCAGAATAAATCTTGGAACTTGGAGGTAGAGAATACAAGAAATAGCCAAGAATTTTGCAAGAAGTTGTGGAAAACTTCTTGAACTCTTTCCTGCATATGCTTCATTCGATGCCAACTTTTGAGTATCACTTTCTAGTTCTTTTCCTAGTTTCTATATATAAAAAATGTTAATCAATTCTTAGCAATATTGGTTAAGATAATATCTATTGAAAAAAGTGTAATTAATATTTTTTAATTCAATAAAAATAGTTTATTAAGCATAATTTTTTAAATGATAGTTAAATTATTTTTAACTATTGCCTATGTATACTTGTTGACTGGACCTTAAGAAATCTAATGATCAACAGTAGTTAAGTATCAAAATTATTAAAACTTTCTCGTAATTAAATTTACTCGTGAGTCTAATCAAGACAATAATTAAAATTTAGTTTAATTTGTATTGAATCTAACCTATGCAAGATCTTTTATAATCAAATTTACCCGTGCTCTACCCAACACAAATTGGACAAGGTAAAAAATTTCTTAAACCATAGCCCAAACCAAATTAACCCATAATACTAACCCTTCCCACCGAACAAACAGCCTTTGCCAAGTGAACCTTAGAAGGGTATTGGCATTATATATTTCATACTAACATTCCTTTTTTTTAATCTTCATTTGAATTATAGCTGCTGATTTTGCAGTTTGATCTTTAAACAATCTTGGAATCTTTATTAAACAAGAAAGATCCAGATCAGGTCCATCCTTGTTACTTTACATGTTCAAATCAATCAAATTATAGCCTTAAAAATTGATTAACCATGTCACTTATTGCTTAATTATTAATATATATGTTTTTTTCATGTCAAATTGTTATGTTATAAGCATATTGACCAAATTCATTGAACATTGACTTGAAGTTTCTCCTGAATGAGATGGTGGCCTCATCTACAAAGAAAGAAGACTTCAAAACTATAAGGATCGATGATGCTAAGAAGATAAGGCTATGAAGCTATCTTATCTCGTCTCTATAATGATAGCATCTTTTCTGATACCTATAAGCCATAAAACATGCCTCTAATCTGTCACCAACAACAAAATTTCAATCTAATTTTTTTCCTAACTTTAATTTGGCTAAAGTTAGATTAAAACATGTATCAAATTATCCGTTCAAATTTAAAAATTTATCTACTATTTAAGAGCTTTTGAATAGACATATATGAGACTTGAATAAGAGGCTCAGATAAAAAAAAAAAGATTTCCATTAAAAATTAAGTTGAGCTTTTTTTTTTTTAATTTTCAAAGTTCAAACTATTTTTAATTATATATTTTTTATGTTTAATTTAATATAAAATTATAATTTATATTATATAAAAATAAATATATAATATTATAATGTAAATATTAAAAATTTTATTAAACTATCTATATTTTAAAATTTAATAAAAATATTAAATTATTAAAAATTAAATTTTAAAAAAATAATACAAATGAATCTAGATAGTTTTAAACTTATTTTTAAAAATATAATTAGATTTGATAGAATTTAAAACTTATACTTTTAAGTTCTGCCAAACTTTAAGTACACATGTATAATTGTAATGCTATGCTTAAGCTTAATTGAACCTCACCTGACTTGCAAACTTTCTTCTTTTTTTTTTTTTTTTTGGCGGTTGAGGCTAAGACCTAAGAGAGTAAGAGAGCATGCGTTATAAAAAAAACAAAAAAGGTCCCACCGAGATTTGAACTCGGGTTACTGGATTCAGAGTCCAATGTCCTAACCACTAGACCATGGGACCATTTTGGTGATAAAAATCCCAATAAACTCTGTTAATCAAACTGGTTAAAAAGACAAAGAAGTACTTTTCTTCGGTTATCCTTTCAAAAAGTGTAACACGGGTCCCACGTCAACCATCAGATTCCCTGTTGTAGTAAGAAGAGTCAAATCGATGCCCACCGCACCACCAAAAAAGTTGGAAACCGGCGGTTCGGGAAATGTGGCGAAGAGTCTTTAGCAGCTGGCCGACGGCCGCGTCGCCAGCCCTAAAGGAAAAGAAATGGGACGCATTGGTGATCGGCGGTGGGCATAATGGCTTGACAGCCGCGGCTTACTTGGCTCGTGGAGGCCTGTCGGTTGCCGTGCTCGAGCGACGCCACCTCATAGGTGGGGCAGCTGTAACCGAAGAAATCATTCCTGGCTTCAAATTCTCTCGCTGTAGCTACCTCCAAAGCCTCCTCCGCCCATCCGTTGTCAGGTGGGAACCGCTTCATGTTCCTCTTTGGAAATCAGTAAACAGGAAAAACATTTTTGTTTTTATTTTTTATTTTTTATTTTATATTTTGTTACTAATATGTGCTTTTGGTATGGCATTGAAATCCAAGAGAGCTAGAATTAAAAAGGCATGGTTTGAAGCTGTTGAAGCCGACGGCGACGACGTTTACGCCTTGTCTTGATGGGCGTTACCTGCTATTGGGACACGATGATCAACATAATTACTTGGAGATATCAAAGTTTTCAAAACGTGATGCGGATGCTTTTCCAAGGTGTTTTCAATCTCTAAAATTCAATTTTATACCTTTTAGAATAATAAATGTAAATTGCTACTTCTTCATTTTGAAACCTTAAAACATGCGTATAAATTCTCTAATTATCAATTTGAAGTATTCCCAAATTTAGTGAAATGTTCGAAATGTATCCATATCTTATGTTATCCGGACTCAAGAGATTTGGATGAATTTTTTATATAATTATGTTCAATTTTTTTGAAGGTTTTTGTTGTATATAGAAGATCAGACTTCATATTCACGTCCAAATATGTGTCGCGGACACCTTTACTTTTAGGAAAAAAATGAAAATGTCAAATTCTCTATTTTTCAATTTGAAGTATTTATATGTCTGCAGATATGAAAACCAGCTATATAAATTCTGTAAATTGATGGATTTTCTTTTGGATTCACAAACTCCTGAAACCTTGCACTGGGATTCATCATTTATTGATCGGCTTCGGGATAAGTTAGAGAAATCAGTGTTTTGGGCTCGCTGCCTGAGGCATATTCTGGCTTTGGGGCAAAAAGATATGGTGTAAGTCATATTGATCTTTCTTGTGGATAAGTATAGATGGTAATTTTCTTAGAAGTTCTTGTAGTTTCTTAATTTATTTTCCATTAATGTTTCCACAGGGACTTTACGGACCTTTTATTGTCCCCTACATCAAAGGTTCTAAATATGTGCTTCAAGGTTGTAATTATCCTAGTAACTTTCTTTTAATTTAAGAGAGCTGATATATCATATATATTTGCTGTCTTGATTGGTTGGAGTTCCTGCTTAATGCATGAGATGAAAAAATTGTTCTCATTCCTGCTTAATGCTCGACTACTTGTCGAATCATCATGTTCTAACTTTAAGCTTGTAGTTGTTGCCCGTTACGATCACGAACCAAGTAAGAATGTTTTGGTGCTTTTCCATAGTTGATGCCTTAAGTGCAATTAAATCAATTGCTAAGTTTAGAATAAGACAGTTGAATAGCCAACCTTCGATCATTAGTTTGTTATGACCAGAAGTCAGATCCTTTAATGCTTCATGCATAATCCTTATATACTTAAATGGTACATGCATACCGTTTCAACTAGTGATAATTAGAAATTTACATGGCTAAGGTGCTTAATTTTGTTACGTATGGTTCAAACTTGAGATGGGAAAATTACCATTTGATGTTTCCATGTAATGGTTGCATTTTATTTATGAATTCAGAACCTTGCATAACTGAGCTAAGTGATTACCTAATAGTTTCTTGATCAAGAAACTTAATATTGGTGCCAAAAATGAATTTTGTGGGTTGTTTGGCTTTTGGCAGAGTGATATACTGAAGGCAGTTCTTGCTGGAGATGCTATTGTCGGAAGCATGGTAAGACCTCCATACCTATTAATGGTTTTTAATATCTCTCGAAATTTCCTGTTAGACATATAATGGTAGAAAAATAAAAGTGAATTTGAAGTCATCTGTGTTTAGAT
Organism: Adansonia gregorii; assembly: GCA_038382025.1. Lineage (NCBI taxonomy): Eukaryota > Viridiplantae > Streptophyta > Magnoliopsida > Malvales > Malvaceae > Adansonia > Adansonia gregorii. Next base: position 11,981,733 of record JBBYHO010000008.1, on the reverse strand, counting down.
GATAATCAGATGTGTAAAATAATAATGTCCTCATCTTTTTTCTTTTTATATAAATAACGTCCTCATCTTTTAGTGGACTAAAAGTAATTCTACATGCTGGTTTAACTTGATTTAGTCCACCACAAATTCCACCCTCTTTTGAAATGGGCTTTTGTGTCTACTTGATAGCATGCTCCAGCGACCTTAGGCATTAGTAATTGGAATTTGCAATTTGTTCCTGTAGGCAAGCATTCATACGCTGGGGAGTGGATATGTTCTACTGCATCATGTGATGGGTGAAACTGATGGTGATCGTAATATATGGTCGTGAGTATCTCTGAGGCAAATTTTAATCAGTGGACTGGGTGATCAATTCGGTCATCAAAAAATAAAAAAATAAAAAGACTACGAATTACACCAGTCTGGTGTTGAATTGAATTCATGCTTCCTTTTAGTTCCAGGGAATAAAATTTGAGATAGCATTTTTTTTGTCATCCGTACACTCATGATGGAGATCATATATGGTAGAATGCTTGATTGATTACATTGTTTGGCATGATTAATAAAAGATTTCTTTATATTTGATGGTAGCTATTGGAATGCTATTGATCTCCAGGTTTTATGTCCGGCTTACTATAGAATGGGCTTAACTCAATGCACTCAAAATTTGCTGTAGGCATGTTGAAGGTGGGATGGGCTCCATATCCGTTGCCATAAGTAATGCTGCTATTGAAGCTGGGGCTTCTATCATGACAAATGCAGAAGTATGTCGACCATTCTTTTGTTGCACCAGAAAGTTGAAATTTATGAATATGTCACCTAACAAAATTTCTCATAACTTTTTCTTTTAATTTAGGTAAACTTCCCTAATATGTTGTTATTATTATTCTGTTGAATAAAGTGCCATTATGTCTTAATCTTTTTATGCAACAGGTATGTGTAAAACACTTAAATTCTTAGCTAAAATGGAATAACCTTCTTCTAGATTAACATTAAGTATCCAACAAACTCATTACTTTGTTCTTTCCAATAATTCTGCTGATTTGTTTACTTTGGTTCTCTGTAAAGTTTTATTTTTGTTGTGGGTTTTCGATTCTTCGTCTTGCTATACAGGTGTCACAGTTATTGATCGGAGATTCTGGTAAAGTAGAAGGGGTTAGTTTACTTCTTGGCTGACAAAATGGATAAATCTGTAAGTGTTTATCGGTAAGTAGATTACTTATTAACATATTTCTAATCTAGGTGTTGCTAGTTGATGGGACAAGAGTACATTCTTCGGTTGTTCTATCAAATGCAACCCCTCATAAGACCTTCCTGGTATGATTTTCCAATGCTTACATGTTTCCATGTCTGTTTCACGAATTAGAGAAGTATTGATTTAAAAGTTGATTTGTTAATAAAAGATGACTATAGGAGAATTATTTGGTGAAAGATGAAGAGGAATTAAATTGTTTTCCATGTCTTTTTGATGCAGGGGTTGGTTCCTCAAGATGTTCTTCCTGAAGATTTTCTTCGTGCTATCAAGTACTCTGACTACAACTCTGTAAGACCATTTCCCTTAAAAGCTATCACATTATTTAGAGATGGTACCATGGTTGAACCTACATTTATACACACATTCCATTGTTTTTCGGATTTTAGTTGTAGAATACAACATGTTCTATCCATCTTCTTGCTTACCTGTCCTAGTTCAACTATAATTTTCAAATTAAAGTGAGCAAAAGAACTTAACAGGAGAAGACTTATTTTCTGCACACTTTACTGGTTTCTGTAGCTGGAAGTTATCAAGAATCTAGATAAGCTAATTACTGCTTGGAACAGGGAACCACAAAAATCAACGTAGCTGTTGATAAATTGCCCCAGTTCCAGTGTTGCAGATCAAATAATCCAGAAGTGAGTCCTCATCATACAGCTACTATTCGCATTTGTTCTGAAAGGTAAATTAAATGTAATTAATTATTTCTTTTTAATTGAAGAAAGTAGGGCTCCATGTGCCTGAAACACTCTTATGCTGGGAGAAAATTTATCCCATGGTCGCTTTGGCAACCAACCGGCAATAATCTTGAAGCATTCTGCTGTTAAAACAAGCAGTTATAAAGATGATCTCATTAGTTTGATAGCTTGCCAAAGATTCTGCCTGCCTTGCTTTCAATAATATGGATTTCAGGTAGAAAATACGGTAAAAATGCTTGTAGCAGTTCCACTTTGGTTAGAATTAAATAATATCATTTTACATTGTTGCTTTCATCTTGGGGACCGGTAATGATTCTGTATACAGCTGCATTGACCTATTGTTGAAAAGGCTAATCATTCTTAGCATTGTCCATCTGCTTGTTCTGAAGTTGCAATTTTATGATTTTTTTTAACAGTATTTTTTGCCTTTTAGGGGATTACACCTTAAAATGAAACGGTTTATTCTTCCTTTTTTTTTTTTTTTTCATTTTTTTCCTTCATTGTTCATTTGGCACCATAAAAGCATGGACGATATAGGATCGGCTTGTCAAGATGCTTGGAATGGGTTACCTTCAAAACGGCCAGTTATGGAGATGACAATTCCTTCTTCATTGGACAAGACTATTTCTCCACCTGGTATAGTGAACTTAATCTTTCTCGTCTCGGAGATCTTAAAAACTATGTTGCTCAAACTCTTCAAGTTTTTTTTGAAGTATCTGTGTCCGACAGATATCCAGACATGGGTATAGGATATGGTCTTCCAAGAATCCTTCAAATACATAGAAATCTTGGAAAAAATTGAATATACCCATGTCGAATTCGACATTCACACCAAGGTCTGAGTAATATAGCTTAAAAACAAAGGCTAGAATGATGAGGAAAGCAAAGGTGTAACAATTAGCAACCTGTCCATTTTCACTTAAAACCTTAAAAGAAACCTAGAAACATTTGGATAGCATGTATGCTAATATTTAGTTGTTTACATATGAATTGAATTTAGGCAGGAGGGATTTTTTTTCTTGCTTTGGATTCAACCTGCAAGGGGAGTTTGTATCGGAGAGAGACAGCAGAGAATTATCAGTTGATAAAGAAAATCAAGTTATTAAATAATTCTGTCTCCTCTTAGCTATTAAGTTACGCAGTGCATTTGCCGTTAATAATGGTGCATTTCCATGTAGGAAAGCATGTGGTTAGCTTGTTCACACAATACACACCCTATCAACCCTCTAATGGTAGTTGGGAAAACCCTATATACCGAGTAAGTTTTGGTTGCTAGTAACAATACATATTTGTCCACGTGTAAGTTCTATAATAGCTAAATGACTGCTGTCTCGGTAGGAATCATATGCTAAGAGATGCTTTAGCTTGATCGATGAATATGCCTCTGGCTTCAATTCATCGGTTATTGGTTATGAAATGCTTACTCCACCTGATCTCGAAAGGGAATTCGGTCTAACTGGTATGTTACGCCAGTGAACTCTTCATAATGTATTTGGCTATATGATTTGTCGACTGAAGATCTAAATGCCGAGTTTTTCTGCGTACATGGCAGGTGGAAACATTTTTCATGGTGCTATGGGATTGGTTTCACTCTTCTTGTTGAGATCTGCGAAAGGATGGTAATTCTTTAACATTTGAAAGTAATTATCATAACGAACAATCCAACGAGTTACTGACAGGAAAATTTGTTTGATTTTAGGTTTGTTCATGTTTAAAACTTGCTAAGAAGAAGAAAGTTTTTTTTTCCTTTTACTTACAGGTCAGGCTATAGGACACCGGTAGGAGGATTATATCTGTGTGGAAGTGGAGCACATCCTGGAGGCGGAGTGATGGGTGCGCCGGGACGAAATGCTGCACGCATTGTGCTCCGGGATTTTAAGAAGCATTCTTCTTAGGAATTCTCTAACACCCTCATGTTGCGAGTCGTTCTTCTGTATGAGCAACTAAAGTTAGCTGGGTTTAGTTCTGGAGTTGGCTATGGGCTTATGGCTATGATATCTTAGTTACTTGGATTCGGAACGATTGTCGGATATAGGGTATTTTCAATTTTTTAATTTTTTTATATATTTAAAAGATTATATTTTAATATCTTTGTCCGAATATATATCATATCTATAAAGCATAGATACTTGAAAAAATAAATAAAAATTTGGATAACGTACCTAGAATCTCATGGCCTTCTATGTGGTGCCACTGCCACTATGTTCCTGGTGCTAAGACCATGGAAACAAATCTCCAAAACAACAAAATCTGCTATTTGCTTATTTGTTACTGGATCTCACAGTTACAAGCAAAACCATGATTTCTTATATAGCTTTAATCTTTTTTAACCCAATAATTAGTAAACATCCACATTTGCCTCACTTCTCATCTTTATAAATTAATTAATATATATTTTTGATCTCGTGCATCTAAGAGTGGGGTAGTTATTATAAATATGCACTTCACCAATATCTGGTGGACACGTGTCTTAATGATTGTTTGGGCTTGGCTTCCTGGGCGTCGGCTTTTTTTTTATTTTTTTATTTTTTTATTTTTGGAAATGTTAATGCGCAGATTACGTATTATATCATAACACCAATATTCAACCTTGCTCGAGAGTCGAGGGCCGGGCCCATGTGTCACCTAACCAAGATAGTATACTGGTCATGGTGGAAGCTGGAATTTAAAAATTTTGATAAAAGTTTATTGTAAGTTTTTGTATAACAATAAATAAAATATTTTAATTTTTTATTATTAAATTAAATATTTTAATTTTTATATTTTAAAATTAGAATAAATAAAAAATAATTAATAATATTAAAAAATTATATAAATATTTATAAAATATTAATATATAATGTAATATGAAATTTTAAATTTGATATAAAAATAGTTTTGTGTTTATTTGTGTTTAAAGTATTTTTTTTATAAAACTTAAAATATTATGTCGATATTTTATTGATATTTAAATTTTTTAAATTATTTATTATTTTTTTATTTATTATAATTTTAAAAATATAGAGATTAAAATATTTAATTTAAGACTAAAATGCTCTTATCATTAAAGTACAAAACTCACTGTAGATTTTTCAAAAAAAAACTATTTAAAAGTGGGTAAAATATTGATATTATGTAATATAAAATTTTAAATTTTATCTAAAATTAAATTTAAGTTTAGTGTCAGATTTAAGTTATTTTTGAATAAAATTTAAAATTTTATATTAAATAATCTATTAATATTTTTTAATATCAATAATTATTTTTTATCTAATATAATTTAAAATATATATATATATATTTAAATATTAAAATTTAATAAGACAAAAATATTTCTTCCAGGGAATCTATACTTTTACCGAAAATTTTAAACCCCTGATAACCAACGTGGAACCCATTTGTCTTGATTACGCTTTCCTTGTCCCAACCCATGCTATTCGCCTCTCCAGATAAAAAAAAAAAAAAAACAAACAGTTGCTCGCGGCATCTCATTTGCTCCAAGCTCCACTATCATCTTCACAAATACTCTCTCTTCCTTTTTAGCTGACAAGGTCACTTCAGAGTTCAGAGCAATGTGGCGAAGGGGCTTCGGCACCGGCAGTCACGCGAGGACTGTGCACTCGCTGAAGGAGAAGAAGTGGGACGCGCTTGTGATCGGGGCTGGCCACAACGGTTTGACAGCGGCGGCTTACTTAGCTCGCGGTGGACTCTCCGTTGCCGTGCTCGAGCGGCGCCACGTCATCGGTGGAGCGGCAGTGACTGAAGAACTGATCCCTGGCTTTAAGTTCTCGCGATGCAGTTACCTCCAGAGTCTTCTTCGCCCCTCCATTATCAGGTTCTCAAAGCACATTTCCGTCTTATACTACTATTTTATTTCATTCATTTTGAACTTTTTTTTTTAGATTAAATGAGTCGATCTTCTTATTCTTTTTTATATTTGACTTTGTTAGAGAACTGGAGTTAGCGAGACATGGATTGAAGTTGTTGAAGAGGAATCCATCATCGTTTACGCCTGGTTTGGATGGAAGATATCTTTTGTTAGGGCCTGATAAAGAGCTTAATCATTCTGAGATCTCCAAGTTCTCCAAACGAGATGCTGATGCTTATCCAAGGTATGTATCAGTTTTGATCTTCTTTTAATCCGATTGATTTTACTTTAAAAATTTGAGTTCTCTGCTTATATGTATGTATCCTGTATGTATGTTTGTATGTGTGAATAATGTTATCGTTTCTAATAAGAAAACAAGATTATTATAAATGGAAGATGAATTCGAAAAGTAAAAAATTCAAACAGTGGTCTCCGTTTTTCATTTTCTTTTTAAGTAATCTGTTTTATTGTTTTTCTAATTTCATAGATATGAGAGTCAGTTAGAGAGGTTCTGTAAACTCATGGATCCACTTTTGGATTCACCGCCTCCTGAATCTTTGCAAGGTATTTCCTCTCTCCAAGATCGTTTGAAGAATAAAGTACACAACTCAGTCTTTTGGACTCGTTTGCTGCAGAGGGCTGCTTCCTTGGGGCAGAAAGACATGGTGTAAGAGTTCCTTTCCCTAAGTTGAAGTGGCTTCTGATGTGTCAATGTTGCTTCATGTTTATTATTTTGAATAGAAAGTACTTAGAAACTTACTGAGGATGCTTTCATCAATCTAGTTCATAAAAGTAATCACCTAACTGCCTTGAGGTGCTTGCACATTTCAATCATGAAGTCTGTCAGTCCATTCCTGTGAATCCACTGCCTTACATCATGTCTATTTATTTACTTGTACAGGGATTTTATGGATCTTTTATTGTCCCCGGCTTCAAAGGTTTTGAATCACTGGTTTGAGGTTGTTGTTTGATCTTTTAATTTCCCTTTGTATATCCTTTTAACTTCATGGTTTGCAATAATCAGGAAGTTTGTTTTATTTCCTTCAACAGCATAAGGAAATTGATTTATGGTGATTTCAGCTTAGTCTTGTTTTATGAATGCTTTGCCTTGTCTGAAGCAAGATGACCTGGACAAATACTAAAACTGGTTGGATGCTCATTTTCTTTCTCTGTAGTAGCTAAAGGATCACACATAGGTTTGACCAGTTTATGGTTCCGTTGTTGATGTGCAGACAGATATTCTGAAGGCAACCCTTGCAACAGATGCTGTGATAGGGAGTACGGTAAGAAATTTTAATAAAAATAGTATGATGCCTCATTTTTGACATTTAAATCAGTCTATATAATATGTCATACATAGAGGCATATATGCTATACCTTAAACATGCTGTAAATTTTAACAGGCAACTTATTTATCAGAAAAAAACTGATATGTTGGTATTTGTTTTTCAAAAGATGAACAAATAAAAAGCTTTTTTCTTTGGCTATCTTGTAAATATTAGTTGATTATTTGACATCTCCTTGAATTTGTGTTGTAGGCTAGTGTCTCCACACCGGGTAGTGGATATGTACTGCTACATCATGTCATGGGAGAAACTGACAGTGATCGTGGAATTTGGTCGTATGTATAATATTGCTTGATTAGTCTATTAAGTTGTGCATCATTGACTTAGCAAGCATTCGTTTCATTATCTTTCTCCTATTGTTTACAATATTTGATTATAATTTTACTAATAGCCACATTCTACTTTGTCTGCGAGGACTCAAGAGCTTTTAAGAAGAAAAAAAAAACTCAGTAGCATAATTCTGCAGTTCTAATCTAACCAACTCAGCATAGGAATGGCTACCTGACTACAATATATGGGGTAGCCAAGTTGTGCAACGTGTGAAAATTCTTTTTGCCTTCTTTTCTTAATTTTTCAATCAGTAAGTTACTGTTGTATTCATAACATAATAAGAGAAGCAGTGCCAATGTTTATAGCGGCATTGGCTATCGCGATATGTTTTTACTACTAGATATAGTCAATTGATGCTTTACGGAAAATTGATCAACTTATATATCTAGTAGCATATGATCACGGAACTTCCTATCTATCTCCTATCCTACTTGTCTTTCCTAATGACACAAAATGGTTGAGAATTTTAGGCAGTCAATTGATGCTTTCCAATGATTAATCTGAACTTACATCTAATTTTTCTGCAATAGCATCTAACCGTTCATTTTAGTTGTAAAATGAGCCTTTTGTTTCTTCTTGAGTAACCAAAAGTAGTGTGATCATGATGCTCCTAAATAAACTTTCTGATTTCCGACCCAAAATTAAGATTTATACTGTTTCCTCCTAACCAAGTGGTGCAAGTACTTATTTCATTTTTGGAAATTAAGCCTACTGTATTATGACATTTCAAAATTCTGTTAGGGTCCATGTTACTATGCTCATAATTACCCATAGTCTACAAGGAATACTTAATTGCCAATTTTTGTTCAATATTAATTTTGCACTTGTATACTATGGTGAATTCCCTTCATTGGGCTCTGTTTTTGTTCTGTTCAAGTTACTTTAATTCCAGAGAGCCAGAACATCTTTTTAGATTATGCTAATGTACCATCATGAAAAGCTTTCTCTTAAGCAACCAGCGCAAAAACTAACAATTTTTTAGATATGCTGAAGGTGGAATGGGGTCAGTATCCATGGCAATCAGCAACGCTGCCAGGGAAGCTGGGGCTCATATTGTTACTGGTGCAGAGGTAATAGTTTTTTGAATCACTTCGCTAGCTTTTATGTTTCACTTTCCTCCTTAGGACTGAATGGAACTTTTTCTATGAAGTTTTAAATTGATGCCTCTTGTGATTGTACAATGACATTGAGTCACAGAGATCCTTTATTCTGGAACTTGCTTGAAACAGTGAAAGTCATATGTAGAGAACATGAATTGGAAAAGGAAAAGAAAACTGGGTTCTTATTGATATCTTTTAAATTTTGTCAAGAACAGACTGATGCATGTACCTCTTAATTTTTCACGGTTGCGTGATAATATGATATGATTCTTGTTTTTGTCATGCTATTTGATATATCTCGGTCAAATTGATTTCCCCTTTCACGCACCCATAGGAAGCAAAAGACCTGGAAATTGATTACTGTCACACAGGTAAATATGTCAAGGTCATGCAGTTTGTGGAGGATTTCCTTTTTCATTTTGACTCTTTAGTTTCTTTTTGATGTATGTACTTTTCTAGCAGAATGTATGTTGGGCAAATCATGTGGATTCTGGGTTTAAACTTTATACTTCTCTTCTCACCTTCACAATATTGGCTCTTATATTGTCAAGGTTTCACAGCTGATGGTTGATGACTTGGGCAAAGTGAATGGGGTTAGTTTTGCTACCTGTGTTTCTGCAATGCAGCAGATCTTTAGGCTTAAACCAAACTAATTGGATGTTGTCAACTTCACTAAACATTGGTTAGGTGTTGCTGGCTGATGGTACACTGGTGCATTCTTCAAGCATTTTATCAAATGCAACCCCCTATAAAACGTTCATGGTAAAATTCTACTGCTTGTTATTCAATTGTGTTGCTGAAACAAGCAAAAACTTAGTATTGTCAATATAAACAAAGCAGCCTGTGTATTTAGGTAATTAAATTGCGCTTTTTAATTTACTTTTATTTGTCATTGTCTATGCTTTAATATCTGTCGCAGGAATTGGTTCCAAAAGATGTTCTTCCTGATGATTTCACTCGTGCCATTAAGTATTCTGATTACAGCTCTGTAAGACCCTCTCTTATATTCTTTTATTTAACACAACTTACTATTTTGGCTTTTGTTCTCTGTCACTTGATTGGCTATACAATTGCTGGCCAAAAGAGAAATCAGCTATACAATTACTGTTTTTTATATTAAGCTAGCATGGATATGTTGCAAGATCAATATAGTATGCTGATAAAGAACATTTATAATGTGCATATCCATAAGTGTGAAATACAGAGTGATTTATGCTTTTGCTAAATGGAGGCCAACGAGCAATACTTGCAAAATGTAGTTATATTGCCATTTGTTGAACATTTTTTTTGCTATCATTTATTGAAACAGGGAACTACTAAAATAAACTTAGCTGTTGATAAATTGCCTGAGTTCTATTGTTGCAAGTCAATTTATCCTGGTGCTGGTCCTCAGCACTCTGGTACTATTCATATTGGTTCTGAGAGGTATGCTGCAACCCTTTACGAAATGTATCTAAATGTTCCAGGCAAAGAAACTCGTTACATAAAGCTTTCGTTGAGCTAGAAAGTCATTCTTTTGGAAAACTTATAAAGTATGCTACATCAACCTTTTTGATGACAGCTTTAAACTTTTATCACACAATAAAGCGAGGAAAGTTAAGATTAAAAATGCCTTGGTTAACAGGGAAGTAACTGAGCTTGCTGTATTGGCATATTTAATTAGTTTTCTCCTATCATTTGCTTGTATGATCTGTCTTAGTGTGTTAAAAGAATTTAACAAGGCTTAGACTACGATAAAAGAATTTAGAGAAATAGGACATTTGATCTAGTGGAAAAAAAAGTAAAGCTTATTGTAATAATCTATTTGACAAAAAACAATAGGAGTTAGTTCATTTATTGCAGATGGAGACACCAAGAACAATGAATTGATACTGATAGTGCTAAGTTTATCACTTGGCATCATAACTAACTTGCTTTTTCTGTCTCACAGGCTTAAATTATTATATGCAGTTTATCATCTAGCGCCATCAGATTTTATATCTATTGTCTGATGATGCACATATATTGGTCACTCTTAAACTGGATCTCCAAAACTCTATGATTCTGGCAATTGTCACGCTAACTCTAGCACTCTGTTTACCATATCTTCTCTACTTTTACATCCAAAGTTTAAAGATATCCTATTCCTATGCCTTTTTTTCAGCATGGAGGAGATTGATTCAGCTTGTCAAGATGCAGTTAATGGATTGCCATCAAGAAGGCCAGTGATTGAAATGACGATTCCATCTGTACTAGACAAGACAATTTCTCCACTTGGTACCTAATTTTGGCCATCTTTGTTTTTTCATATTGTTGGATCCTTTTCTTCTTTCTATCTGTATTATATTATGAACTAATGATTTTTACATTAGAACATCATTGCACTTTTTTTATTTTTAATTTTAGTCATGCTAGTCTTCTGATGTTCCAAGTTGAGCAAAGAGCTATTTTCCAATATGGCTAAAAGAATCTTGTAATTGTGTTGTCAATCTACGTTAAATGTCCACTATCTTCAAATCATGAAGTCTCAGAAATGTACCATCTTCAGGATTTGATTGTTTCTGTTAGTTTTCCCTCTCATTAACATATATAAATGAATATTGGACATGCTAGCTGTTGACGGCTAATGCGGAAAAGAATATGGCCCAGATCGAGCTACTAAAGCTTGTCATTGAAGTCTATTTGCATTATAAACATTCAGGGTTTATGCAATATGTTTCGTTTTGTTTTTGGATAATGTATTTATATCGGGATCTGACATGTTTAGTTTCTCCTTACAATATAATTTAGTTTCAATGTATCAACATATAAAGCATACCTATACGAGGTTTGCTACTTATAGTATTGACAGAATCTTTCATGTTTTTCACAGGTAAGCATGTCATTAACTTGTTCATCCAATACACCCCTTATAATCCATCGGATGGCAGCTGGGACGATCCTGCTTACAGGGTGAGTAGAGTTTTATCGAAATCATCTACTTCGAAGCTTAGTTAGCATGTAAATCAAGCTTGTTCTTATCAGCATGTTACATATACTCTTCATTTTCCTTAAAGTATCTATGTGTGGGTAAAATCCTCTAAATACATAAAAAAAACTTTTAAAAAAATTACGTATATCTGTGTCGGGCACATAGCCATATCTGACACAAACCCCGAGCCTGGGTAACATTAGCTTATTGGTGGTCATGTGTTTACTATTTAGCTGCTATTTCGGGGCAACACGTCACTTGAGTGGTAGGGGATCATTGCTCCAATGCTGACCATTCCCTTATAAATAATTATATGTTGATAATTGTAGGAATCATTTGCGCAAAGATGCTTCACCTTGATTGATGAATACGCTCCGGTGTTTAGCTCATCTATCATTGGCTACGACATGCTAACTCCTCCTGACCTTGAAAGGGAAATTGGCTTGACAGGTTTATTTATATCCATATTTCTGTGCATTATTAATTGGACACGCCCTGCTAATCTCATGCTGATTTTTACTTCTAAATTGAAATAAAAGAAAATTAGTTCTCAAACCTAAACTTTATTCCTTGCTTTTGTAATTCAACTTCATAAATAATTTTTTATTAATGACTCTCTTTCAAACACATCTTCATTGTCATTATTTCTGCCATGTTATATGATTTAAAATCAGCAAGCAAGTCCCAATGTCAATTATGTTCGCAAAAATTTCCTTTTGTAATTTACCCTTTTTCATAGAATTCAATTTCCTCATTTTTGGCCCCGAATTTTATTTTATCAAAGGTTTAGTTTGAATATCAATAGTACTAGCATCGTTTATTGCAAAGAGTTAGCATTGAATTTTAAAGTCACTGACATTCATTGTTATTAGGAGGAAATATCTTTCATGGTGCTATGGGATTAGATTCTCTTTTTCTCATGCGACCTGTCAAAGGATGGTAAATCTGATTCATTTTTTCTGTTCTTTTAGTGTTTTAAATTTATTCAAATTTATCGATATAAAAATGTTAATTAATATAATCCAAATTTGTGGATGTCAGGTCGAATTATAGGACTCCGTTGCCAGGTCTTTACTTATGCGGGAGTGGTGCCCATCCAGGTGGTGGTGTGATGGGCGCACCCGGCCGCAATGCAGCAAAGCTAGTTCTCGAAGATTTCAAGAAAAAATTGAATTGATTTTCAGAAACTAGAAGCCCTGGTTTTTCATAATGGTCTGGGAAATAATAGTATCCTTTGGTCAAATTCGGAGTAGATGCTGCCATTTGATCGATTGGTTGTTTAACTTAGTTAATGATGTTCACTTCATGTCGTTTTTGTTTATAATTATAATGCTGATTGATTTGTTATTTAATATTATCTAATATTTACCATCTCAGT
>JBBYHO010000008.1:11914949-11925251 GCA_038382025.1 Adansonia gregorii | reverse complement strand
TATATATATATATATATATATTCCTGTTCATAAACATCATTAGCTCCAAAGTATTCGTCTATGTCAATTGCTCAATTATTAACAAAATAAAGCCAAAAAAAATTGCTATGCAAAACCTGAAAATCTATTTAATTTCCATTGGAAAACTCCAAATTCCTGAATCTGGAAAGTGCATGATTAACTCTAATTATTGAATATTGATATGGTGAACGATTTGAATTGTGTCAATTGCATTGTTATTGATTTGAATGAAAATCTGGATAATGCATGACCTTCTTATTATTGCAGCTTATGGATCTTTCACCCCTTGTTGAAGCGTTCTCCGACATTTCACCTCTACTATTTTAATTCCTATACCATTTATGTATGTTTGTATTTTTCGTGGACGCTAAGAGTCACGGTTAAAATGAAGGTGCAGTGATGTTTATTTGTTTTCGACTTTGCTATTTCTTCTATATTATTTTTTTTGTTTTACTTTTATTCAAATATAAATGCTGAACACGGATATGATCAATTTTTCTTTAATTTTCAATTATATCTCTGATCTTTATTCGGATATGTGTTGATCATATACTTTTATTTAAATATGTGTTAGACAACGATAAAAAATAAAAAGTCAAAGCAACCATGCTTTGTCTTTACATGCTTTTGTTGTTGCATTTTCCTACAATCTGCCATCTGTTTCGAGGCAAGTTGAATCCCCTCATAACATCAGAGCCCAAAAATTCTTCTCTTTTGGTTGAATCTCCTTCTGCAACGCTTGCGGTGATTCAATCTGCCATTGTTTAATGCTAAAACTTCTGATTAATAAGCCATTCGACCCATAGCTGAGGGGTGCCGCAGAACCAGGTGCACTGAGAGGGCTATGTCACGGGCCAAGACTAAGCTCGGTTGGCCCTGTCGGGCACAGACCGACTCTTGAGCCGTGATACAATAAAGGGACAAACAAGAATGATCTCGAATCCAAGTCCGATAATGACGACTAATACCTAATCTTTTCCCTGGTAAATAGCTGTATATCAATGAATTTGGCCTTTAATGCGGCCGAAGATATGACGTAGAAAATATTAGATAATACATCCTGTGTTCTAAATAGAAGTACTACATGAAAATGTTATCCAGTTATGATAGTTGCGGAATCAATCTCCAATTATTTTTTTGTCCCAATAAACTACAAATAATATAGCAACTCGAACTCCGGTTAAAACTTTCTTTTCTGGTTATAAAATAGACATTACAGTTAAAAAGGGTTAAGGGTATAGATTAGCAAGGAAAATAAATGCCCTACTGCTCAACTAAAGCAAATCTATCGTAAAAAGAATGTTCCAGGATACCAAGAAATTACTACACTGGCTGCAAGTTATCTCTTGTAGGTTTTCTATTGACTCTTCTCCTCACCATCTTGTGACTGAAGAATCAAAGAGGGCTTGTCTTGCTCGAGGTTTGTTACTGCATCAGGTCCGCATATCCGGGTCAGCTCGTCCTGTTATAGGAGGAAAACATATTTGTCGATAACACATTCGAAAATTTGAACTGAGGAAGTAGTGATTTTAACATATCTAACAAATGATATCAGAATCAACAACAGCAAGGAAGCAGGGTAAGCGAGTAAACAGAAACAGGAGCATTAATAATAAAAGGACGAGATCTCCACTAACGAAAAGGCGAAGCTGTTCTATACCTTAATGGAACTATTTTCTGATGTAAGCTTCTCACATTCATCAGAAAGCTTCTTTAGTTCCTCTCTAAGATCACGGTTTTCGTTCGCCAAGCTCTGCACTCTGGCTTGTAGCTCTTCACACTCAGCCTAGGGAAACACAAAATACAAGCTACAGATGTTAAGCTTTTATTCAAGCTGTATTAATACTCCATATGCTAAGGAAATAAGTTCTAGAACCATTGGTTGACTGAAGCATATAACCAGTCTACCTGCTTACGTAACCTTGATCTTCTAGCAGACTCCCGATTAGATTGCTTCCTCTTCTGTCTTTTCAACTCACGTTCATCCTTCAAGAACCCACAGCGAGTTTAGTCAAAAACATGAAACGGCAGAATTCACATCCAAAACGTTCTAACTGCTTGAAAGGATGTGAAAGGAAGCGAACAATGTTAGACCATAAGGACTAAGGCAGGTCTTAGCAACGCGGGAACATAATATCGGATTAGAAATGGAGCAAATAGTAATGAATGAACATGCAAAGTAAGAAACAGAGATTGCCAAGTAAAGCTCATACTTGAATCCACCGGTCAGTCATCACACCTCCAGCAGGAACCGTGGCTATAGCACCAGATGAGTTAGGTGTCATTTTTGCAACTCCCGTGGCCACAGGGGATCCACTCCATAGGTCCATCCCTATATTCAAGGTAGTTGCAGGCACGGAGACTACGGGTTTCCCAGGAACTAAAGCCCCAGCAGTATCACTCTGTGCATTGGCTGGTAACAAAAGTGATTTGTAATTAGAACACTATCACGGTTTATAAAATCAACCCTAAGTTTATACCACAAAATACACTTAGCAACTCTTAATTCTTTTTTTTTTTTTTTAAATTTTCACGCGGTCCCTCACAACAGTTTCCTTACTCCTGATTTTATACTATCTTGAGGACGGAAGTATAGAAGCAGAAATTAGACAAGGAAACATAATATACCATCTGCAAGCATTTGTTCAAAGCTTCCCTTTTTACCAGTAGCAAGTTCCTAAAGAAAAAAAGGGCGCACATTCATTAGAAAGAGCAATTAATCATATTATGATGTTAGCCAGTAAACTATGTTGATGCGGAAACTGAATTTCAAAAGTAGTCGACACCCATGATGATAATCAAATAATGATAATTACACACATGTTGATTATTCTCATCACTTCCATCTGATGTACCCTCACTGCCACTTTCACCGCTGCTAAGAAAACACTTGGAATTAGAGAAGGCACTAACAAAAATTGCAGAAAATTTTTTAACCAAAACCGAATGAATGAGAACGAATGTGAAAATCAAAAGGCTATTGCACCTTTGAGAGCCAGCATCGTTTCCAGAGCCAGAAGCCGCCTTTGCACTATCTCCAACCTTGCTTCCTGAAGTTCCTTTCGATTTTTTGGTGGCAGTTTGATCCTTTCCATTAGCACCTTTTCCTTCATGGTCGACATTACTCTGTGCAATATTTGGAGTCTATAGAAAAAAATTGCCAAGAGGAAGGCCATTTAATTTATGAGCAACTAGGAATCAAAAGCAAATACAAACTGCAGAAAGAAAACACATAAGGAGAGAAAAAAAACATGAATGTTACCATGGCCACATTAGGATGTGCATAGACTCCTCCCGAAGGATACATAGCTGGGTATGGAACTGGGGTGCCATATGGAGGCATTAAAGGATGCTGAAAGATCATCAACAGAAAAGAAAAGTAAGAATATTACTCTAATCGAAAATCAGAAAAAAAAAAAAGAAGACTATTGCATAATGGCGATTTCAAATGCAGTATCACCTGGCCTCCCCATATATATGGATGTGGAGTTGGCGAAGCAACGGTTGAGGCAAAGAAGGGAGGTGGAGCAGCTCCAGCACCATAATAAGCCTAAACAAGAGGCTGAGTTGTAAGATTGAATAATCACTTACATAACAACAACTTTTAGGAATTTCGTAAAGGAGATCAACAGTTAAAAAACTAAATAAAACCAGCTGATATATGTACTAAAGTAGTATACGAACCTGCATCGGGCATGACCAATCAGGATATGAGGGTGTTACTGGTATTTCCTGTAAGTGCAAAGCAGAAATGTAAGCAAAACTCATCCATGTGTTTGTGATGAGAAGGCAAGAATGATATGGGCACATTTTTTGTTCTTTCCAACGGGCAGGATGGAGGCAATTATGAAGAACCTGCGTTGAGGCAGTAGGTTTGGAAGGCTTGGCATGTGTGCTTTCCTCTTCTGTTCCCATAATTGCTTCGGTATCAAATTTGTATATCCTCAATGACTTCTATGAAGCACATAAGAACCCAATAACAAGTAACCGTGTGTGTCAGAAATAAGAGATCACAATTCACAAGAAAATTATCTATCAATGTTTTAGCCAACATGGAGAAAAAGAAAAGAAACTATAGCTCATTATTCGGAATATCAAGAATCAGATAAAACGTTATAACTGCAGATAACTCACAAGGTTTTAATATTTTATGAACATAAGTCATGGAACATAAATATATACAAATGTCAATACCAGCATATTATCATGAAACGACTTCCAAATAGAAAGATAATAGAACTGAACTTAACTCCGCGGAAACATAATCTACAAAACCCCCCCAATTTGCTTACAAAATCACTTCCCAACTTGAAAGGCCCAGGGCATGCAAGAAGTCATCTTACACTTGCATAATCAAGCAGAAGACAAAACCATCCCAAAAATATTGTATACACCATACCCCCAACACCAGTTTCAAAATACCCTAATAACTATTTAAAGAAGCTAAAATTTAGAAATAAACTCGTTTTTTTTATTTTCCTTTTTCAAGATCTTCTCTCATCTTGGCCACGCTTCTCGTGGCAAATTAACAATTTATTTTGATCTTCCATTGAACTAACTTAAAAGATAAAACATCCATCCTTTTCCTAACAAGTGAAGAAGTCAGAGGACAGCAACATGTTTTATATCTGACAAATACATCAGATAATGAACAACCTTGAAATAAAAAGTAATCCTTCAAGTCGACTAATTACATTCCCCACCCAACCCCCCACCCCCCCAAAAAAAAAGAAAGAAAACACAATCTTCCTTCCCTCCAATTTGTTTCCAATAAAATATCAAACTTTTACAACAATTCTTATATTAACCAAACATTAGAAGGGAAAAAGCCCACTAGAAATTGGCAGTTTCTGATTTAAGTAGCCCAAGCTAAAGCTAGTCAACATTTAGCCCTCTTATTCTTCTTCACTACTCTAATAAAATTAAAAACCTAACGCTGACTAGCAATAGACGTCTAACGGCTGGAATCCATAGCTTCTCAAACATGTCAGAGAAAAAAAAACTATAAATTAATTACTAATAAATTGCTAAAAAACTACTTTTTCCAAAGTTCAAGAGCTAACTGTTAATCTTCAAGCCTAAACCCACAGGGAAGCTCTATAGTCATAACATAAGCAACGCTCAAAAGAAAAAGATAAAAGAAAAAAAGTAACAATTTACTCATAAAGTTCAGAGAAGAACAAGTAATTAGCACTAATCCAACTGCCTAATCGAAATTAAAGATCCAGAAACTACTTTTTTTAACGATACAATTAACTAAAATTTAAAAAAAAAAAAAAAGAGGAGAAAAATAGCTTTTAAATGGTTTTAAATTGCAAATAAAAATAAAATTAAAAAAATAAGGAAAAGAAAAAGAGAAAAAGAAAGACCTGTTTTCATGGGGTCGACGAAGTAAGCGAAGTGGAATTCTAAGTCGAACACTTTAATAAAAGGAAATTAGAAGAGATATTTATATAAATAACGATATTTTTTTTCTTCTTCTTTCTACTTTCTTTATCAGACGGCTGAGAATTAAGGATAGGAACAAAAAACAGCCGTACGAGAATTTGAAATACAAAGCCGTTCGTTGTTGTAGGGAGAATGGAAAATAGTGAGTTCCAGAGAAGCAAAGGAGAGGAAAGGAAAGGAAGGGGGAGAGGAAAGAGAAAGAAAGAGGGGAGGGTTAGTTAGGGTTTCGCTGGTGACACGTGCGAAGGAAAGAGGAAGACAGCTGGGAATGGTTGACTGGATTAGCTTTTATGACATAGCATCCAACTGGATGATTGATTTACCATTAAATTAAAAAAAAGGAATATCCTGTTTTAAACTACGTCGTTTTCGTCTGTCTTTTCCTAACGGTTGTTATCCATTTGGGCTTTTGTGGCTTCCACGTCACTTAAAGTATTATCCTTTTTTCTTTGGAATACCCTACGAAATGAGCTCTTACTCTCTCAGACGGCTTTGCTATTGCTTTATCCTTTAAATCGGATTTGATAACTCCAGATCCGATACGAAATTCAATACAATAAAATATAAAATATAAAAATATTATTATCAATATGTGTTGAAATCCATATAACTATATGACATTTATATGACATTTTAAAAATACTTCTGACAAAAGAAACAACAGACATACGACATAAACATAAAGATTATTGTACTAATTATTGGACTTGGATTAGTTTTATGAGACCTATATAAAGTTTGATGAGCTATAGCCCAAAACAATGTTTGAAAGGGAACCGGGCTCGAAAAGTTACAGAACCTCGGCTGTTTAGTTTAGTGAAGTCGCGATGTCCGAGACCGCCACGTCCCGATGGTTTATATAAATTTAATAATTTATATATTTATATCGTATATATTTTATTATATTATAATTATATTTAAATTTTATATATAAAAAATTAATATTAAATAAATTTTAAAATATTTATATATTCATATTATATTTTTATTATTTTTTATATCATTAAATTATATCATATTTAATGTTACGAAATTTACTTATACATGAGAGGGAAAGGAACAAAATCGCAGATCAAAAAGTGGGGAGAACATAAAATGATTATAGTTGATGCATTTGTATTGTATATTTATACATTGTGATAAATCAAGTGAAGCATCTCATTAAAAGTTCTTTTTAAAAAATAAAGATAGATAATTTAATTTTTAATGAGATGATATCATATAATTCATTAATAATGTATAAATTTATATCTTATCAACCTCGTAGAAAGAGAGAAAAAAATATTGTCAAGAAAAATATATATACAAAAATGGCGTCGTTTTGCACGATAAGGTGGGTTTGGATGAAATAATTACCAGGCTGACGGAAAAAAGCCAACCATGTTCTCGATACCTTGATCCTCCCTAATGCATTGGACATATTTGGATTCCCTAAACTGCAAACTGTTATGTGTCACGCAATCACATGACGAAAAACAACAATGTCCCCTCATATATATGTATATATATAATATTCGTCAATAAGAAAGAGTTGTTGTCCCTCTTTGGTGTCTTTTAAAGAGTGAGTCAAAAATCATATCATGATCGACCTTTATCAATTATCCTTCATTTTGTGTGCTTCGTTCTAAAGATGCCTTCGTTAACTTGTTGACCATCAACAAGCAAATCATGACAACCATAAACTGCAGCCGAAACATATATATATATATATATACATATTTATATTTTCTATTGCCTCACGCAAGCCCCAAGACTATGATGTCCAATATTCCTCATGAACATGAACAATTTTAGATGTCCCTCGTTGGTTGACAAGGCCTAAGAGGTTAACAGTGTGAAGATCATCATTCTTATCCTTATATATTATATTCTAGTTTGATTTAATTTGTTGCTTTAATTTTATGTAAAGATTCCCAATTACTTTTCCACTGAAACTTTCTTCTTTCCTTTTATAAGCAAGCAAACAAGCCATGATCATAATCTTTGTCAATCGTCATAATCCTGCTTTAAACTTTATGTAGAGGGTTGGGAATTTGGGACATATCATAAGATAATTATCTTGTTATTGGGAAAAAGTTTGTGGGAATTGAGGTGATTAATCAACCTAGTCAAAAGGTAAGTCGCTTCATATAGTGGTTTAATAACATTTCTAAATTTAATTAAAGTGTCTATTAACATTGGAAGAGAAAGAAATTTAAGGATTAATTACATTATATTGGATCGATTTCATGATTAATTATCTGTAAATACTACTAAAAATGCACCACTAGTAATTTACGTATACAGATTCATCCACTCCATGCCATGAATATAACTGTTTTCTCCTATGTATAAAACATCTTGATCGTATCCTTCTACTCCAAACTGATCTCCTAGGAAAGGTGGTGGATCCATGGCTTCCATTGTCAGAACTGATGAGCTTGGACTATTGCTTGAAACCCCCTCGACTCGTTCCGCCAGCCCCTGGATTTCCTTCTCTGCCTCACGAAGTTGCTCCTTCAGCTTTAGAACCTGCGAAAATTGAGTCGAAAGATTTCAGGTTTTAACGTACGGGACTATGCTTCAAATTTTGAGGTGAGCAATTCCCAACGTGGGAAAAAGTGCAATTTTCTGTTCCTCAAGTGGGCCTTGGCTAAGCCCAACGTCAGCCACCTTAAGTAAGACTTTATGGACGCATATTTTGAATGGAAAAAATTTTAAGTACTCTTTTTTGTGTAATGAAGTGGGAGGTTTGGTTGCCCTTTTGCCACTTTTTGTACAAAATTTCTTTGAAATTTTTTAATGGCCTAACCCAGCAACACGGCATGGCTTTCTTCGAGCCCGGAGCCCATGCACGCTGTAATATGGTGGGTCACCTTGTCTTTTTCAAAGGATAGGCACTGGCTTGATTTTCTTCGAACCAACGCTCTTAATTCTTTTGTTACTTTATCATTGGTGTATAAAAATATTCATAAATTGCGGAAGTAATCTATCTTCCACCATCTCTTTTTTACTAATAAATTCATGTTGAAGAAAAGAAAAGAAAACATGTTTTTCCAACCAGTGAGACCCTGAGAAAAAAAAAGGGTGAAAAAGAACAGCCTGATAGTATTATTAACATCTGTTAGGTTCCTGAGAAACCAGAAAAAACAATTAAAAAATGGTTTTAAAATAAGAAAGAAAGCTTTAATAAAAAAAGGGTCTGTGTTTAAACACCCAAGTGATCCAAATAAGTTAATCATTTAACGAAAAACTTGTATCTTAGCTAACTAGAAGAAGATGTTGGAGTTCAAACAATTATACCTCGGATTCAAGGTGGCATTTCTCAAGAACAACTCCTTCATGAACTGTCTTCAACCTGCTATACTCTTCCTCCAGCGTCTTGTTCTTCCAACGAGCCCTTCGATTTTGGAACCAAACAGCTACCTGACGAGGGTCGAGTCCCAGCTCTGAAGCAAGCCGGTCTTTCCTTTCAGACTCTAGTTTATGTTCGTTTCCGAAATTAAGTTCAAGAAGATTAACTTGTTCCTGGCTAAGCTTCCTTTTTTTAGCCCCTTCACTGCTTTCCCCTCCCTTGTTCTTCTTCCGCCGCCGTCGAGGCTTCGTTTCCCCTGCTCATCATATCGTCAAAAAAGATTGGGTTAAGCTAGCAAGATCGGAAAATGAAAAAGGAAATTTTTTTTTTTTTTGTGTTAAGTTTACAAGACAAATTACCTTGCTGTGGTGCAATTTGAGTGTAAAAACCAGGGTACATTTGGGAGATAAGAGCCATTTGATCTTCAAGATCATTCATTTGGGTTGTCATGATTTAATGATCCTTTGCTAATCTTGACTCTCTCTCTCTCTCTCTCTTAAGTATGTTTCTTTTTCTGTCTCTTAAATTTAGTAATGCCTGATATCTATGCTAGAGAAGTGGATGTGTTGGGAGTAATGATCTTTATTTATAGGGTTGAGTAGGACTTAAGCAATTGTTTCTCTGCCTTAAGACCCTAGACTTCATTGCCTTTTGAATGCCAACATTGCCCTTCTTGTGTTCCAATTTGGTATATAAATTCGAGAGAAAAGGAAGTGTATATTTTAATTGGTTTTCACCTCCTCTAAAAAACACGTGGATGAGCATTTTTTATTCAAAAAAGTCAAAGTCTAGAAATAGAAACAATTATTACATAAATAAAATAAATATTGTATGTCAAAAATAATTACATGAACAAAATAAATTAAACTTGGATTCAAGTGGTTAGTTGTTTAGTAAAATTATGTCAATACTTTCAAAGAAAATCACAAAATCTGCGCAATAGATATATTTCAATTGCTGGAAAAAAAAAGATATATACTGATTAAAAGGTAGTAATAAAAAGATATAATTTCCTCATCTTACATAATGGTTCATGGTGAAGCAAATTAAGATATTTTCTAATCCCATTTTTCCTTTTTTTAAGATCTATGAGGCCCTAGATTAAAATAAGTTTGGATTAGGCTTTCCCAATTAGGTAATTAAGAGAAAAGGTGAAGGGTGATTGTGGTGTTGAGCAAGCAACAAATACAAAATTTGAAAGGGTTTGGGATCCCAAATCTGACCAGCTTAGAAATCAATAAACAATGTGATATGGTTGGCCTCTGGATTTGGACACGCAATGCTAGTCACCATTGTTGTCCAATTAGGTAGCATTTCAACCCTTTCAATCACTAACTATTAGCCAAGTTATACTCTCCTTTTGCTCAGCCAATAACCACGGCTTTTAACTTTGAACCATAGCTCATTCCTAGCTTGCTCGAGATGAGTGAAAAATAAAAAAATTTGGGGTTAGTTTCTTAGTAGCACTTCATTTATTTAGGAAAAATGCAGCTATATAT
>JBBYHO010000008.1:11884073-11898261 GCA_038382025.1 Adansonia gregorii | reverse complement strand
AATTTTTATTATCTTTTATCATAATTTATGTAATATATAAGTGTAATGATAAGAAAAATATGTAATGCTTATTTATATTACCTATGATGGTAAACTTATATAATTAGATATTATAATTTATAGAATTATAATATTTCATATAATACTATATTTTATTACCTATTTGTAATAAATTTTTTGTAACTTACAAAAGTTTTATATAAATATAATAAATTTATATATTAAACATTTTATTATATTTTTTCAGAATTTATGTAAATAAATAATGTAAATGTATAATTAAAATAAAAATATATAAAATGCATACTCATATTATGTAATAATGTAAATGTATAACCATAATAATTTATGTAATAAATAATATAATTTATATAATTATAATATTTATTAATAATTTTTTTTAATTATAAAAAATTTATATAATTTTATTTTATATTTATGTAATTATAATAATTTTATATTATATTACAGAAAAACATATGCAAAAGGGGGAAAAAAATAAATATAGCAGCCGGTATGTAAGTGCTTACCAAAGTGCTCGGATTTAGAGACGCACAACAGATGCTCCCGCCTTTTTGTATTTTGGAAGATTTTCACAGAAGGCAATTCGCGCTAATAGTTATATAGTAATTACCACATAAGAGAAGCATCTGCGAGTATTCCGCCGTATCTCCCAAGGACTTGCCTTCGTCTATAAGCTTTACCAATTCGGCTTCTATGGCCCTCTCATCATCAGGTAAGTAGAAAAATCAAACTCTACTCTAAACCCTTAACCCTCTAGAATACACGTAATTGAAAGAATAGAATGTTAAGAGAATGAAACAGTTTTGACTTAGATTCCTCTTCTCTTTCCCTTTTCTTAAAGTTATTTTCTCTCATTTCCCTTCACTTTTCCTTGCATTTTCTCACTTTTGCAACCCCATCTCTTCTCTTACATTGCGTTGCCTCAGTGCCGTTCTTCTTATAAACCTCCCTTTTTATTTTTAAAATCCTTGTTCTTAAAACCTATTTTTGTGTCAAGATTTGCCCTTTGTGTCACAGGATTAATAGCTTTTGAGCTTACTTGTTTGTGGTCAGCTCAGAGTTTTGAGTTTATTATCTGCTAAGAATTTCAATTGAGAAGAAATCAGGAAAACATCTATTCTCTCACTTTTCAGCTGACATTCAGGTACTTTAAGCTCATCCATTTCTAGGATAGCTGAAAGATTTAATCTTTTTACCTATTGGGAATTGGGATAATTAGTTTATTCTTCTTTGCATCTCATTGGTGTTTAAACGTGAAAACTATCTCTGGGTTTTTAAGATCTTACTTAAGCTTGCTTATTTTGGTCATTTGTTGTAACTCAAGAACGTATTGTCTGGATTTTCTTGGATTTTTCAGAAATTTTCGCTTGAGAAAACCATCTGAATCTGCTTGATTACTGGGTTCTAATTAGGGTTGAGATTTTTGTAGTCTGTGGATTATTGAAGCCTAAAAGATCAGCATACCTCGGCCATTTGATCTAGAATTGATCTGCAACAAGCATTGGCCCTCAAGTCAACTGCGACATTAAAAGCTATAACCATATAATTTTCATCTGATCTTTGTAGTGAAACTTCACCTAGAGGTAGCTTCAAAAAGAGTTATTTTAGCATCGTAAAAGTGCTTCTGGGTTTTTAAGATCTCCACTCCCACTTGAATCTTTTTCAGCTATGATGGAACAATCCCAAGTCAGGACGGATTCTCAGTTTGAAGTTGAATTGAGCTCGTACGAGGATGCTTGTAGACATGATTCAGCTTTGCGACATTTTGATGCAACCCTCCAGGAACGTACTAACCATGTCATCAGCGTACTTGCTGCTGGTTTGGGTGGTGGTCTATCCATATCTTTTGACTCACTCAAAGAGGTTACTGGCTGTCTTCTTGAAACGAACAATGAAGTGGCCAAAATCATTCTAAAATGTCAGAAAGATATATGGAACAATCCAGACTTGTTTTCTTTAATGGAAGAATATTTTGAGAACACTAAAAAGACTTTAGAGTTTTGTACTGCCTTTGAGAATTGCCTCAAACGTGCTCGAAAGAACAACTTAATAATTAAGTTGGCAGTTAATTGTTTTGAGGAAGAGGTAGGATTACAAGTTGGGACTGATGAGAAGAAATTTGTGAAAACCTTAGAAGAACTAAGGAAATTTAAAGCAGCTGAAGAGCCATTCACCACGGAGTTCTTTCTACTGTTGGACTCAGTCCATAAGCAGCAGGAATCAATGCTAGCGAAATTGCTGGCTCAAAAGAGAAATCTTGACAAGAAATTGAAATCACTGAAAACATGGAGGAGGGTGTCAAATGTCTTGTTTGTGGCGACTTTCGTCTCTGTGTTGATTATTTCTGTGGTGGCAGCAGCCATGGCTGCACCGCCTGTTGTGACAGCATTGGCAGGTGCTTTGACAGTTTGTGTGGATCCAGGTGGGAAATGGTGCAACTGGCTTTGGAAGCGATATGAGAATGAGCTGAAAGGGCCGAAGGAGTTAATAGCTACAATGGAGTTTTTTACTCGCATTACAATCTATGATATGGAAAACATAACGGTGCTTGTTAACCGATTGGAAATTCAGATTGAGTCACTGTTGCATAATGCTGATTTTCCACTTAGGGAAGAAGATGCATTGAAGTTTGCCATTGATGAGATCAGGAGAAAGTTGGAAGAATTTACTAAAATCATGGAGAAATTGGGTCAACAGGCTGAGAATTGTAGCCGTGATATTAGGATGGCAAGGACAGTGATTTTGCAGAGGATGATGGAACATTCTGGCACGTCCACAAACGGAGACAGCCGTTGTGAACTCTAGCAATGACATATCTCACCTTACTTATATTATATCAATCTTATGTTTTAGGTTCCACCTCTACTCATCAGGTGAATACATTAATTTGTTCAGCCAATCTAATTTTGGTTCATTGTTAAACCACTTTCTTTTATAGAAAAAAAAAATCATCCTTGATTCTAATATCAAGGGTTTGGACTGGTTCATGGGTTAGACATAAATTGCTACTATTATAAATGCACTTGTCATCAGAAATAGCAAAGTTCTAGTTATTTGGTTAGTGCAAGTAGCATTATTGGGGCTATTAGTGGTCTATAGAAAGAACGGGGTTAATTCATCTCAAGGAGATGTGGCATCTGTGACTTCTTGAAGTTTCTGTTTCAGTTTTCCTTTTAGCTGAAATCTTTCTGTCTTGCTTGATTCGTTGTAAATAAGCAGAATTTTGATAAAAGTGAGGGATAAACTAAGAATTGTTTAACATTGGTCTAACATCACAAAGATGCTTTGTTTGCTTACTTTTTCTTTGTTGCCAAGGCCTGAATTCATTTGTTCGCATCTGCAGAAGATAGACAAATATGGGTTAAACAGAAATGTGCATTCAGCTTTATGAATGCATATATGATGTAATGCTCCTATGTGGTTAGGGGTCGAATCATTAACCGCTGATCTCCATGCTTGTTTCCTAGCAGGTGTTGTTGTACTTCCACTGGTGCGATGCTGTGGGTACTAGCACGAGTCTGGTTTTCTTTGAACCGGCGTCCATCGATGAATTGGAACTTGTTGTTACCTTGCAAAAGCACATCGACTAAGGAAAAGAGAAGACATTGCTAAAGCATGACAACAAGACGAAGATTTCTTGAAAGAATTGAAGTGTTTGTTCAAAACTTCCAGATGCTTTAAATTAGATTTGCTTGTTTTCTGGATCCCAATTGCATTAGCACATTCTGCAGCTTGCAGGTATCTGGGCTGGATTCTAGCACCTTTGAGTTCTTTCCAGTTTTTGCTTTGATTGGGCTTAATCTACTGAATCTAAATTGCTAAAATACTATTCAAATGGAAATGGTGATGATATTTCAGTCATTATCCAATTTTTTTTCTTTTTATGTTTCTTTTTCAAATGGTACCTTAACTTTGATTCTCTCAAGTCTCAAATGCAATTCCAAACTCTTCATGGTCTATGCTTGAGTTGAACTTCATCAATGTGAATTTGGAATTTTTAGAATTACAATGAGAATAAACGATCAGTAAAATCAACTACAATGATGGTCATTATGAGGAGAAAGGATTGAAAACAATGAAGCTTGATAAAACTTTTGATGCCCCGTTAAACTTTGGCCCCGATTCTCTCCAAAATTAAGTAAAGCAATCTCTTTTCCATCACTGTTTATGCCCATTCATGGTTTTTTTTTTTTTCAATTATTTAAGTCATTGGAATTAAAGAGCAGAAGCCTTGTCCATAAAGAAGATTTAATCTCAATATATGTTAATAGGAGTGAACTACGCAGGGTTCCATGGCCTGTGTTTGTTGATGATCAATGTATGCACTAATCTTCTTGTAAATGCGTTTGATTTGCAACTCGATCCATAAATTAATAAACTTCAGTTGAATTCAGTTCATTTTCC
This sequence comes from Adansonia gregorii, assembly GCA_038382025.1. NCBI lineage: Eukaryota > Viridiplantae > Streptophyta > Magnoliopsida > Malvales > Malvaceae > Adansonia > Adansonia gregorii. The sequence continues at coordinate 11,893,833 of JBBYHO010000008.1, read as the reverse complement.
CTATCTAAATGGATGCTCCCAATTAGGCAGCTTGGCTCAATGGCTCAAGCCTTCTCTTTGTATACATCGGCTTAGGCCCTAGGACAAGCATTTTGAATGTAGGTTTTGGAGGATATACATATATATATATATATATATGTAGAAGAGGTCGCAAATTGAAACAAAAAAAGAATTATAAATGTTGGGATTCAGATTCTAAATTTATTAGATGTGATCTCTTAAAAATAATTATATAAATAAACTAGATTAAACATCATGTTTGTTTGAAAGATGCTTTGATGCCCTTTCAAATTTTTCGATATATGCTAAACTAAACGATTGGCATATCAATATCATTAAGGCATGTGTGGCACAAAAAATATGGACATCATTGAATAGAAACGAAGAAATTCAGTGGCCTATAATATTTGTCAAACGACATTTTACTTTCTCAATTTTCACAACAGTCGTGGGCAAACGTCTTCAGGTATGGATGCATTAGGTATCTATTCCCCTAAAAATTTTATTGTTTAAGCATGTTAAGTTTCCTCCTTAAGTATATATGCACACTCTTAGTATTTGTTTAGGGCAGACAAAGAGAGAGAGTCAAAGGGACAAGGAAAGAAAAATATTTGCCTGTGATCAGAAATTTCGGATCATTCTTGGAAATATTTTATGGTCCTAATTTCTTTTAGATCTTGATTTAAATCAAGATTATTGTTTATATCAGAGTATACCTTATTACTTAACCATCCATTTCGTTAATGAGTATACTGAAGTTAATTTTAAGGTTATTATATAATAATATTTCCACTCAATTAATTGGAAATTATGAAAATAAAATGATCAATTCTTATATTTAATACAATATTATTGTAAATAATATATTAATTAACTTGAAAAAGTGTTTTACGAGCACGCATTAACAAAACATTTTAACCATTTATTAAAGTCGGTAAGATCTTATTTTTAATAAACAAATAACAAAGGGATTAAATCCATTGCTTGGCATAAGCAGAAGGATGAATTGTTGAGAAAAAATGGAGAAAAAACCTGATGATTCCATGTCCTCATTCCATGGCTAGCACTAATAAATTACGTATAAAATAGTTGATTGGATAAGATTGTTGAACCGATTATTTTGAAGAATTTCGGGAGGTGTGGGAATAACTTTGACGAGATTTATAAACAAACTAATTTTTAGATCTGTAAACCAAATTAATTATACATTAAACAAACAGAAAGAACGTATATAATGAATATGTGCCAACTCAACGGAAGGGCATGTTGAGTTTGACAAGATTATCGTCCCGATTCATCACGTCTCTCTATAACGTCCAGGAGATATCACTTCCAAATCAGTTGGTGCCATGGCTGAATCATCTTTCGGAATTTGAATGACTGTGTTTCCATCATGGAAATATTGGTTGAGCCTGATTTAGCTGAAAGATTTTTTGCGGGTGAGTTTGCGGTACGAGAATAGAGGAAGAGATTAAAGATATCAAAATTTGAATTCTAAATCTATTGAATACCAGTTACATCAATTCAAAGGTTGGATAATCTGTCCTGACGTGGGTTGACTATAAGCTTGGATTTTATTGATTCGGTTCGAGCTTTAATAAAATAATAATTTTTATTTAAATTTATTATAAATTTTTTTAATATTAAATTCAAAATAATTTGTATCGCGACTTGATTTAGTTTATGAATACTTCTAATGTCGATTCTTAAGAGTGATTATCCTGATTTAATTTTGACTCCTATATTTGCTTTGAGCTATATTTGTTCAAAGTTTCTCTTTTAAGTTAAAACTTGTTTTACATGGATTTACATTCAGAGATCTCAACTCTATTTAAGCAAAGAGAGAGTTTAACTTCACCCAAATCAATAAAAATGCTCCAAAAGGCAAATAATTACCCCCCCCCCCAAACTTACCTTTTTGAGTACATAAGCAGGCAATTTTAGCAGGACTCAAGCAAACAGGCTTACCTAAAATCTGTTCTACAACCTTCTCATCTACCCGTCAATCCATAAAATTTAAAAGCGGCTTAAATCAAACCAACTTTAATTACCACATTGAGTAATCCAATTAATAACAGAGGAGTTTTCTTTCTTCGATTCGGTTTCTGTAGAAAACTGAATCAAATTAATGTGGAGGATGTGTCTTTGAAATCTCTCGAAGAAAAAAAATTAGACTCCAGTGAAATCTAGAGATTGATCAATTTTTTTAGAAGAAAAACAAAAACCAACTTTCAAGTGCAAAAGTAGGATGAAGTAAAGGCAAGCAATTAAGCTTGCATAGCTATCCTTAATTCCCTGAATGACACAGCATGCCATGCTCTAAAATAAAAACAACATTAAACATTGTTTGACCAAACTTTAATGGTTAATTAATTAATCAATAACATGTACAATTATTTTTTCCTATTTTGGTGGGTTTAATCAAGAAAGTCAGCCGCAGTTCTTAATGTTAAGCAAAATCTAACAAATTACGAAGACGCAAGCAACTTTATAGTCATGCAAATCAAGCATGTTTCATTAGGGTTCTTTTTTTTAAATATTATATAAACTTGAATAAACAAGAATATCTTTTATTTCAGTTTCCTTCATTAATTAAATTCCAAAATTTCCCATGTTTTTCTTTCTTTTTTTTTTTCAACGATAAGGATGAATGCTTTTGGCATTGGCATTGCACGAGAAATACGTGTTAGTTTGATGAAATTCCCAGTCATCCAAACAAGAAATAAACAAATAAATGAGATTAGAAGAACGCCAAATCCATGCCCACAATCCACATCTTATTTATGCTGGTCAGGGCAATAATTTTGCCAATAGAATATATGCTATATTCATTAACTAAGTAGATATAAAAGATCGACCTTGAACATAATTCAAACATTGAGAAAGAGAAATATAGTGCATGTGTTCATGTGTAGTCCATTTTCCTGAGGATAAGACATGCCCTCTATTATTATTTCTTGAAAATTGAGGGGTTCCTTCAATTTGACATCCTTTGTCATTTTCATATTACGAACTTTTATGGACTACAGCCATGAGAGTTAGGGTACAAATGATTATATTCTAAAACTTGCAAAATTATTAAATTATATATTTAATAAATTTGGTGTTATGTCATAGAAACCAAATTTTAGATTAATTATTATTTTATATTTAAGTTAGATCTCTCAACATATTATCATTTGGCTTTTAAGTTGGATAGTATTTTTTTTTGAGTTCATCATGCGATAATTATGTTAGTATTCCATATTCATTGAGCATGAATTGCCTATGATCATGTATTCAAACTTAATTTACGGATTGATTTTAAGTTAATGTTCAACCATTTAAACCTAAATATACCATTTCTTTTTTGTAATGAAAAAAAAATAAAAGAAAGAATATGTGCAGCCGGATGGATATTTTGGTTGGGGATAACATTAATAATATGAATTGGTCATGTTAAAAAAAAAAAAAACCTGGCTAAAGTTTTGTTTTTAATGTCGATTGGGGTAGTGTTTGTTAAGAGTTCTAGTACATTATACATTTTTTTTGGCCAAATATACATATACACACACACACACACACACATTATGCACCTTTCCTCACAGCCACAAACCGTTGCTTATTGACAGACGAAATCAGATAAATATAATCCGCCTGTCAAGGAATGCCAGCAAACATGGCAATAGGAACATTCTAGTCTCAGCCCGACCGGATCAAGTGAGAATACACTGGTCGATTTTTGTTTGCATTAATGGAGTTGATTTCTGTCTTTCTAATTTCTTTTCAAGATTCAAGTGTTTTTTGTTTTTTAGTTAGTGAAGATATTGCTTAGGATGAAACGCTTGGGAGTTTCACCAAAGTTGTAATTATTTTAATGGACAAATTCGAGGGGGAATTCCGCCATTCTGAAACAATAGTGGAGTCCATGTTTGCATATTTCTTTTTTGAAAATTTCAACAATGTACAGCACTTGCCTTTTGAGCTGAAATTGACCCAATTGAGAGAAAAAAAAAGAACCCAGGAAAAATATCATTGTACCAACTTGGGGGAATTAAGTAGAAATCCTCTAAGCATTTATCAGAAGCAAACTTGTTAATTGGGTCAGGTCATAGCCTAAAATTTTTAATTTTTTGGGTTTGGTCAAATTTTTAATATCTTCTTACTGTTAAAAATATTAAATTAATAAATTTTTTTGATATAATTTATATATTTTTATAATAAAATTTAAACAAAAATCATTTTTATTAATTAAATCAAGACATTACTAATCATAAAATTTTATATCCAATCAGGCTGTTACAAATTACAAATTTTTATAATCAATCGGACCGTTACAAATCACAAATTTTATACATAAATTTGATCAAATTCGAATCAAGTAAATTGGACAACGCGACAGACACATAAAAATCTGCTTCTAAGCATCCAAATGTTGTAAAAGTATTAGATGTGCAATCGATGAACATGTACCACCACCTAATATTCTTCACAATATCTATTATTTCCGTCTCAAGAAAACGAATATGGATGGATCTGCAACTGCTGGATAAGCGTGATTAAATTCCCACGTCATGGCAGTTTGTGAAGTTAACCAAAGATGCTTGGGTCCTTGGCTTACAAAAGTTTCCAAAAAACAACTTCACATCTCCTTTAATAGATTCCTGTCTACTAGTGCCACACCCCTTCATTAACAAAAATATGTCGGAGATATCTAAATTACTCTAGCAATAGAAACGTCAGTTGTGCTTGCACTGTCGGTTCCAAATTTTGGATCATAAATTATGGTGTACGAGTAAAGATAGAAATATGAATAGGATAGGTATGGTTTTGGACCATTGGTTGATTAATGAGGTTGTTGACATAGGAAGGGCGGGCGACAAAATCCTACTCATTGACTCATACTAGGTGACGAGGTTTTAAATATTATCACTACGCACCACAAAATAGGCTTGAATGATGCTAAAAAGCGAAAATTTTGAGAAAAAAAAAAGAAAATAAATAAATACATTATAATATAATATATTACCTGAAATATAATAATTATAAAATCTCATAAAAATACTTACTGATTTTTAGAATTTGAAATTGAAACTCTCAAAAGAAGATGATAAAAAGTTTTAAGAGTTAAGAGTGGGGTTTTTTTTTTATTTTTTCTAATTCATATTAGAGTTAAGAGTTTCCATTGTCATTAAATGACAAGACAATGATATTATTAAAAGGAATTCCTGAAAAATGGTGATTAAAAGTAAATAAAATTTTTCAAGTATGTACCACGGTTGCTTGATTTGGTTTAGAGATTTTATATAATAAATTATTTTTTTAAAAAAAAAGAAATTGGATTGAATAAAAAAAATCTAGACTTGAATGCCATTATTTTCCATTAAAACAAAAGATAGAGATGGTTAGTTAAAGAATGTTTAAATTTGCTCATTTAATAGAAATTGAGTTAGAATCTGTAATCATCTAAAATTAGTATCATTATGGTAAAGAAATAAATATGTTTTACTTGTTTACCAAACTTAGTGACAAAAGTGGATAAGATTAAAAAGGATTTACATCAGTTACTTAAAAAAAAAAGTAATGAAATGGTAATTAGTAACTGTCTTGAAATTTTTATGTTTCAATTATAAGAAATTATTACATTTCTTGATAATGAAATTAGCAAATTTTATAAACAAAATTGATGGATGGTATATATCTTATAAAATAAAATTAAAAAATTTTAAAAAAAATACGTGTTTAATTAAAAAAAAAACCCTCTTCAAAGGCTTAAAAAAAAAAAACTGTTGCTAGGTGGCAGTGTTTGAATCGACTCAATGACGAAAATTTTCTCAGCCAACAAAAAGGAAAAAAATTGGTTGAGGAATTTTCGAGACTGCCGGACAACTTTCAAGAGATATCTGCAAAACATTTATTACACAGAACGAAACATATGTGGCGACACGTTTGCGTGAACGTAGCACTCATCAACCCAAGGTTAACTCTGTCTGAGGTCTGTCTTAACTGCCGTCAAAAGAGACAGAAAATTTGCCTAGGTAAGCCGTCGCGCTCCATGCACATGTTCAATAATTAGTCAGATTTTTTTAATCGTACATATATTTGTTATATTATTAAATATAAAAATATAATATAAATTATTAAATATATATTTAAAATATAAATAATAAATGTATTAAATTTATATATATTAAATTTATTTAAATATATTATATATATTATATTATTTTTATGTTAATTAAATATAACATATTCGTATATATCCTATATTGCTTTTGAAATTATCTGGATATAATTGTAATTACTAGACCTAAGGAACTCAACATCGAAGGAGTCGAGAATAATAAATTTTCATATGATCAGACGGTTCGGACGGCGTTTGGTAGTTCAACCTTAGCCATCCACGTGTAAGGTCGGATTAAGTCATGCTCCTTCGATATTTCCTCTCGTGAAACCACAGTCCACCAATTTCTCGTCTCCCAACCCCTCCGATAAATTCAAAAAGTGTTTTTTTTTTTTTCAATTTATTTTGCCTTCACGAGATAATTCCGTAAGAATATTCGAAAACGTATGGGATGAGGGCCGACCGGCAGGAAATTCAAAGAAAGAAATAAATAAATCCCCCTTAATTATCTCCAGTCTAATGTATCGTTTCCAAAATCTTTCAAATTATCGCGTTAATTTGGATTTGTTTTACTTTTTTTTTCCTATTTTTTTTCTTTTTCCTGTTCATCTTCCTCCATTGTTGGATACTATAAAATGGGCTAACCCTCCCTTGATTGTGCCATCACCAAACAAACAAAGCTTTCAAATCTTCACACTCTCCAAAAAAAGGGAAAAAAAAGAAGAAGCTCTTTGCTTTTTCCTTTTATTGTTTATTTTTGTTTTTAATTTGCTTTAGTTTCTAGTAATGGCGTTGAAGAAAACATTGGTGGAGAAGCTTTTCAATATTTCAAAAATTTCTTCGCAAGCTCTTACTAACTGCCGGATTTCCTCATCAACGGGTCAAAATCGAATCTCGCAAATATCCGGGAAGGCTACGACCGCCATGGCGCCGGATCCAGGAGAATGCAACGGTAATGGCAAAGGCAAGGGCAATGGCTTGTTCAGGCGGTTTCTTCATAAAGGGGCTATGGTTTCGCCGGCAATGAGGGCGTTACCGATGGGGGAGAATTTAATGGAGAGGTTAAGGGAAATTGATACGTCAAAGGATCGGATCCGGTTGGATGGGTTGAGTCCATACTTATCGGCGAAATCGGGGGTACCGGAAGGGGCGGCACTGTCGGTTCAGGAAATGAAGAAGTTGTTAAGGGTGGCGCAGTTGGAGGTTGTAAAAACGAGGCTGAGGAAGACCGGTAAAACCTGGATCTCGCATTCGGACTTCATTCAGATCTGCCGAGAAAGTTGTTCGGATCCGGAACAAGGATTACAGTTCGCGAAATCGCTAGACGAATCCGGAACCGTCATCGTTTTGGGAAACGTCGTCGTTTTGCGACCGGAACAGGTTAGATAAATCTTTTTCCTCGATTAATTATCTCTTAAAAAAAATAGTTTTCCTGCAGATAAGATTTTATTTATGTTTTGTCTTACAGATTATAAGCATATGGTGGTGGGAAAAAAAATATAGGTTTTAAACACGAATTTACAATTTACTTCGTTCAGATTTTTAGTTGGAAACTACCGAAAACTGATCTGATTTTTTTTTTTTGTGGGTATGTTTTTGCGTGCTCTTTCGACAGGATTTTTTACGACAGATCTAAAAACCGTGTAAAAGGTTCACACGTTTGAGATGGTTTCTGAGAACTGAACTGAAGGACCCCAAAAAAAAGCCCTTCGATGTTTCTACACCGTGACCACAATGATCACTAAAATTTTCAGTTCTTTTCGTGGGGTTTAAGGAGTAAGGCCATGGGCTTGGGATTTTCTCACCCCACTGCCTTTACCCCACCCATTTTTTTAAGTAAAATTTGATTTAAAGTCATAAAAAAAAAGGGTTAATTTTTAGAGTTGGTTGGCTATAAAATAAAATTTCCCCCAAACTTTTTAGTTTGTGGATGGTGAGGGATGGTTGCCGGTGTTTATTTGATTTGAGAATATGTACAAAATTATTGAGACATGGGAAGTGGAAAGGAATGGTGAAGATGAAAGGAGGGTGTTGATTATTTTTTTTTAGCTTAATTTTAGACGAATAATGAAAGAGATTGGCGGGGGAATAGGGGCTTCAACCGTGTAATGACGTGCCTGGAAGAATGGCCTTTGATAAGGATAGGCTTCAACTTTACATAACCATTTTTTAAATCTTTTTATTTCTTCTACTCCATGGTTTTTCCCTATCCTTTGTCAAGCTTTTCCATTAATTTATTGGTTCGGTTTGGCATTTTTTTCTTCTTTTTTTTTTTTAAAAAAAGGAAACCTTAATCTCTTTCCTCTTTGAATCAGTTTTTGTTTCTTTGATTGTTTTAATGGTGGCTGTTTTTTATTACAAAAAAGAAGTGCCAACATTCATCAGAAAAAAAAAATGAATTTTACCCAAAAGCGTCTTTTGATTTTGCTGATTACAGGTAGCGAAGGCACTTGGAGGTCTAATTCCACTGCCAGGACCCAGTGCCAATGACCCGAGAAGAAAAGAATTATTTGAGTTGGAGAAGCAGAAAGCCGTGATTGACCAAAAAGCTGATTCCTTGGTCCGTCGGGAACTCTGGCTGGGCCTAGCCTACTTGCTGGTTCAAACAGCAGGGTTCATGAGGCTAACCTTTTGGGAACTTTCTTGGGATGTCATGGAACCCATTTGTTTTTACGTCACTTCCATTTACTTCATGGCTGGGTATGCTTTTTTCCTCAGGACATCCAAAGAGCCTTCTTTTGAAGGTTTCTATCAAAGCAGGTTCACCACAAAGCAAAAACAGCTCATCAAGGCTCACGATTTTGACGTCCAAAGGTATAATGAGCTGAAAGGAATTTTGTATCCAAATTCGTCATCCAAAAAACCCTCATCGGCCTCGTTTGATCATTCGGAGAAGATGCAAATTGGTGGTTTAGATGATTGATGATTGAAAAAAAAAAATACTAAACATAAAAGATAAAGAAATAGAATTTAGGTGCGGCTTTCTGTAACATCTCGAGAGAGTGTTTTTTTTTTTTTTTTTTTTACTTCCGCTCAAACATATGTCAAATATTGGCGCTAAAGTATTTCCTCAAGAGTGAAGGATGATCCAAAAGTAAGGCTTAAGAAAATATAAACTTAGAATGGATTCAGTATTTAACTTAATGGATTTAAACAGTTATATATTCAAAAGGTTTGAGATGCAAATTAAAAATTAGGGATTATGTGTGAAATAAATATTTATTTCAATCTGATAATTCTACTCTGTTTATCTTAGGATTTAAACCCAAATTTAAAAAGTTTGAACTTAAAATTTTAGAAAGCAGGCTCATAAACTGTGGAGGCATTTATAATAAATACTTTCCCAACATATGAAGATTAATGTAATTTGAACCGAACCGTCTGTCTTAGTTTAGGAGATTGTGAAAGCCAGTCAATTTTGAACTCCTCACTTGCACCTTACAAAATTGAAAAAGTTAATAGCATAAAACTCGCGGGATTCCTTCAATTGCGTCATCTTTCAAAATTTTCTTCTGCTTTGACAAATTCCAGGAAATCATAAGAAAAAAAAGAAAAAAGACAAATACAAGTGAACGTGGCAGCCATTACATCCTCATTCATTGCTCTGAATTATACCCGTTAATTATTGCATATCTATATCCTGTTTTATATATATAT
>JBBYHO010000008.1:11830704-11859448 GCA_038382025.1 Adansonia gregorii | reverse complement strand
AGATGGCAGGTAGCCTGGTACAAGTCATTGTTAATATACAGCCTCAAGCCAATCGGCTCGACGTCTGTTTTCAATGTATGATAAAATACGAAAAATTAAATATATTGGTATCGTATGCATATTTATATATGATAATTTAAGTTGCATGATAACCAACGGTAGCTAATATTAAAATAAAGTTGGTTACTTAGAATTCGAAACAACTAACTTGCAAAGCAACAAGTACTTTTTACCTAATATGTTGCTTTTCCTTTGGGAAAACAATAGGAACCGACATCTCTACATTTAGATTTACTAAGTTATTCTGCTGCAACCATCGGTTCCTTTTTAATCCAAGATACCTATAATTTCACAGGTGAAAAATCACTATTGTTTGGGACAAAAAGATTTAAAATAATAATAAAAAAGCGGTGTTTTTGATATGATATTCCATCGATTGAATCATTATCTAAAGCTGAAAAAATACAAAACCTTGTCAGTCTCAAAACGTTTTACTGTCACAACATATAAAAGTATAGAAAGCAATATCCCTTTCAGCTATGTTTTCATTTTCTTGGTTTGAGAGAGAAAGAGAGAGAAATGGTAAGAATCAAGCTTTTTATGAGAAAAAAATGACTGCAACCGCATTTGCATAATCCATTAAGGAGTTTTAGTTTTTGTTTGATTTATTTTATATTATTTAAATATAAATATAAATATAAATTTTTTAAATTTTTTTATGTATATAAAATTATATTTTATATTCATATTAAAATTACGTTCAATATAAATATTAAATAAAAGTGAAGTTTTAGAAGCAAACCCTTGAAAATTAACCCTGCAATAATGGGGGGGGGGGAAGCAAAAGTAAGCCCATTGACTATGTTACTTTTCGTTGATGTAAGAGCATTTAGCTGAGGCTGATTGAATATTAGTACTACATGAAAGAAAGGGTTTAAAATCGACCCTCCAAAGGGGACCAATGACTGAAAGAGAAATAGCAGTAGAATCTATGATGATTCTTAAATGAGGGCTTATCGTTTTGTTTTGTTTTTGGAGGGAGTTTTCTACCTTGCCTTCAATTTCTGATAAACGTTACTTTCTTAGCCGACGAGGAGGGGTGGTCCAGAATCCTGATCACTCCTGACCCATACTATATATATATATATATATATATATTCTTTTTCTGAGGAGTGTTTCAATATATCACCTCATAGCTTGGGTTTTTGATAGGCTAAAACCTCCTGCTAGAGAATTCAATGTGTCGTCAATGCGACCATGTACCTTTCCAGAATGGTTTCTTTGTCTTGTTTAGTGTTATACATAAATTATTACAAATTAAATGCCAAAGAAACAGACGAAAAGTTTATGTGAGTGCTTTAATTTCATTGATGATTTAGAAAAAAAAAATAAATGAAAAAAAAGGACCACTTGTTTGTAATTCGATAATTTTGTATATTTATATAATAATGTACATTAATTTTATTTTAAATATTTTATATTTATATAAATTTTATATATTAATATTTTATATTAAATAAATTTTAATATATTTATATTATATTTACGCAGTTATGTTACATCATATCTAATTTACTTATTGTTTCTAAAGTTACCGTATTCCGCTCCGCCTAGAAATGGCAATGCAGAAAGTTAGCAGTCGGACGCCGAAGCGAGGACTGCCCACCAACCAGGACTCTCTCCCCACTATACCCCACTTAAAAACTTGTTTATTGGGCTTGGGACATATTGGCAGAAATTATAGAACTGATCTAAGATTTTCTCTTACAGGCTTGAGCAAGGCAGTCATGCACCCATGGGGGTAGGATAGGGTCATAACTCTTGACAGGCTTAGGCTGCGGTGCTATTTCTGCCAGGCTCCAGCCCATGTGTGGGGTGGTAGCTTAGCCTTTAGCCTTAGCCATATATATATATATATATATATATATATGTTAGATGCTAAAGACCAGAGGTAGACCGCCACAATTTTATTGCTACCAAGTGGTAAATGGAAGCTTTCAAGTACTACAATCGTAATTCATCGAAGAGGGAAAAAAATGAAAATTTTGTTTGAATTTGATTTAAAGTAGTTAAGTTGTTATAAGGTTCGAATTTTTTTAAAAGAAAATAAAAAGGAGTAGAAATAATTTATACCCAAATCATGTATTTTGAATTATAAAAGTAAATGGATAAAAATTAAATTGATTAAATTAGTTAAATTAAAAATTAAAAATTTATATTTAATTCAGTAAATGTCATTAAATCTTATTTTTAATCAACTGATTGAGAATCAATTAAATCTGTAATTGAACTAGTTTTAAGATTTTAATTATTTTATTATTAAAAATTTTATAAATAATTTATTTTATATTAAACACTATATAATTAAATCAAATATATTTTTATTTAAAAATTTTCTGCATTTCATATTAAATTTTTTTTATTATTCGATTTTCTATTCATTAACAAAAACCAAGACCTGATTTTGCTTAATTAAGTTGGATTAACTAACTTCTACATTCAAGCTGTAAAGGAAAATCTTGCAGTTTGTAAGCAAGTTTTAACTTTATTTGGTATTGTGATGGCAGCCGATTGTTAAAAACTACAATAACAAGGATGGGCAGGGCTCGAAGTAGCTCAAATACCCCCACCCTGACAAATCTAATTTGTAGGTCCAACCATATTTGTAGGGTCACTGCCATTGAAGTCCCTCAGCAAAAGAATGCAAATGTTGTTATATATAATAATGACATTCGCCTGATCTTCATGTCAGCTCTAGGGTAGAGGACCTTCATTTTTAAGACTTGAAAAAAGATTGTTTAATCTATGGTGGTACAGTTTTTGCTTAGACAGAACTTGAAATTTAAATCGTAAGTACTTTTGAAGGGCTGAGAATTGAGAGTGGCTTTGCGATAATTTCATTTTCATAGCGAGAAATCTCAGTTCCATTGGACGTATTATAGGACACGCAATAAAGTATGCACATTGATTTAAAAAGTTTATGTATATCCAATCAGAAACAAAGAGCCGACTGTGACATCATAAATGATAGAATAGTTGATACTGATAAAAATTTTCTTTCCTGGATTGAAAATTTATTGTTTTAATATCACTGTTCACCTGAAATGTCAGTTCTTTGGTATTAAAACCCGTGGAGTACTCATTAAGGAAGTAGTGATATCTGTTTCTTTTCTTCGAATTCAATGTTTTCCACTTGCATTGCCTTCTGGCTTTTAACTTCAGTAAATATCTATAATATTTAAATTCGGATAAATATTGAATACGAATATATATTTAAAAAATTTTATCTCATATCTATGTTTGAATTGATATAATGAATGAGGAGATTCAAAGCTATACATATTTACAGAAATAGTTTTATGAATTGCATGCCCATGGAATCTCTCCATTCTGAAACGACTTTTATCTCTGAAATTCTAACATTGCCTCTTACTCAGATATACCTAATAAAATTGGATTTTGTTTTTTAACATACAACTTGCTTGCGAGAGATTGAGAGGAAAGCTTCGGTGAAGTGACTGGCAACCAAGAAAATGACAAGGGACATATTCAACTGGCAGAAAAGTGTATAAACATAAAGAAATCTTTGGTAGTGGCAGACTGGCACAGTGATTTTCTTATTAAATACATTACAAAAGCGAAGTTCTTAAATGCAAATCAACCATGTATTATACATTTGATTGCTTTCCAGGATATATATATATATATATATATAAACCAGCTAGGAGCTAAAATATATAGGATGGGGACATGTCGAAACTCAAGTTACTGCTGCGCCTAGGGATTTACTTTGCTAGCTAAGCAAGAAGCATGGGAAGCCATGTGGGTGTGGGGCCGGAAAGGATATGAATGATTCAGGCCATGAAGCACGAAAGAAGAAACACATTCAAGGGACGCACATGCACCCTAATGTCACTACTCGCTATCATATAAACTACCCCCAACGACGGATTAAGAGGACCTGCACAGTTGAACAATATCAATGTTGGGCCTTCCTTTACCTCGCCTATGCTGAACACGTTGCAGGCTCACAATTGCATAGCAGTCCTAAAGATAACAAATTCTTGATTTAAATTGTCAAGTCCATGGACCTCTATTATTTTCGTGAAACTAAACAGGTGCTTGATGAAGAATATTAGGGATCAACCCTGTTCAGGCTTAGCCCAAGAACATGGGCCAACACTTAACGGAAGGCTAGTCCGAACCCATTTATCACTTGATATCCTTTTTCTAAGGTCTTTAATCTCTCGGATCATAAAATTTTCAGGTCATTTGAGAAAACAAATTAACAATTCGCCACCCATTTTCCATGATCACACAATGTTCAATCACATTTTTGCAACTCAACCAAAATGTTATACTAACTTCTAATAAAGACTTGGATTCTACAGAGATATAAATAAACCAAATAAAACATTCATTTGCACTTTGCAGCAAGAAAAATACAAAACCACATATATATATATATATATTTATTTATTTATTAAGCCATGTGGAAAGTTCACATGGAAGAAAAAGAACCTCTGAACTGAATTTTCTTTCTTAGAATTGCCAGATCAAAACAATAAAAGTAGATTTCAAACACTCCGCATTGAATTCTGGCACAAAATATCAGCATAAAGTAGTTATAACTGAAATCAAGCCACATCCAAAGAAAACTTGCCATGTCAATTCTTGGGAATAGAGACGAGAACTTCTTGTTTCAGCATATCATTATTTTAAGCTGAAGCGAGTTCTCTGCAAACTGTAAAGGTAATTCCAATTAATTTACATATGGTCTCACTTGTATTGTTATTTCTTTAGTCTACTGCTTTGATGTGATCGAGCTATCTGACTGGAGAACATATTGCCCTGGGCATCTGCATAAGTTCTGATGAAAGTTCTGCACCACCATACCTTGAGAGCTCTCTGAAGATTCGGGCAGTTGTCACCAACCTTCAGAAAACTGCCCAACGAAGCAAACGATATTCTCCGCTGGTCTTCTAGAGGCAACGTGAGAATTGTCCTACCGATGCTTTCCTTAACAACTTTCCGATCAAATGACCTGCAGCCATGTTGCAACCAGCTGTACTCATTGATCAATGGCTGCAACCAGGTTCGTAACAACAACTGATGAGTGTCCTTCACTGGTAGCAACCGCCCTTTTCCAATTCCAACAAATAACCTAGTCGTGATGCAGCTAACATGGTATCGAGACACAACGGGCAACTTTGAATGTAACGTCGCTTACTCTTGCAGCCTAGCCCATATTAGTGCAAATTCACCTGCTGATTGCCTGTCAGCCAAAATCTCAAGCAACCATGAGAGGTTATCAGCCTCCAAAGCTATTTGTTTCACCACAGGTTCTTCACTGTCCATGGGTTTATCAGTGAGTTGTGGTTCATCTGCTCGCTTGAACAGAGATAAAAGTGAATCCAAGCAGCTTCTGCATGATACAAAAACAGTTTCATTCCATATGCCAGCTGAACCAGCATAGCCGGGGAGGCTATTATTCTCCCTAAGAAGCTTCAATACTGTAGATTTCATTCACGCCAGCCTCTGTCCTCGTTGCTTTTAAGAACAAATTCCATTATGCATGAAATAGTGTCTTTGGGGGGATTAGAGACATCAGAATAGATGCGCTTTAATACTGGTGTGACCCCAATACCTTCACCCTAGAGTCACAAAACTGAAGATACCACCTTATCTTCTTGCTCTTCGCCAACCCAAGGAACTGCTTCCAATATTCCAAGCATCCTTGTATGCATGAGTTAAAGCGAAGTGGTTCAGCAACCTGCAAAGAAGTTCATGACATGCGCAAGGAAAGTTTCATACAAGGACAATAAATTTAATATACACAATCCGGCTTCACATATAGCAAAAAGAGACATTTTACAAATACATGCTACATCTATTGAAGTTTATGACCAAAAAAATTGTTGGATATCCATCATCATCATCATCCTGCTGGATTTTCAATAGACAAATACTACATGGCATAAACTAGTAAATATCATTCAGGGATGGACATACGATAGACCATGCATCTTATTAAACTGATAAATATTACATGGCATAAACTACTACTTTTACCCTGCTTTCCAAGCATAGAAAACAAATTTCGATTTGCCAGTATGCAGCAATGGCACAGTGTAAATGTAATTATCTGTTGTAATGATAATTGCCCAACTAATCCACATATATTAAAAAATGATACAATATCGTAGAGCAGAAATTATAGCACATATTGAAGTTGCAGGAAAAAGTTACACGAACAAGTTGAACAAAGAAATCACACCACATCACTGGAACTAACAAGAAGAGAGAAGGATATGTTGATTTCTAGCCTGGCAAGCATGAAATTCATGTACACAACCTTTAGGCACATTGATAAGAGGAAAAAAGGGCTATAGACAGATTATATTGGTAAAAAGTTGCAGAGTAAACCCAGGTAATTAATATAGGGTCTCAGAATAATAATGGGCCTCAGTGTGCAGATATGCCTTCAATTTGAGCTCGAAACAACAGCCTTTTCACCAGCATTTATGAAGTTCAAAGAGAAATGACAACAATTGACTAGCAGTACAAAGATTACTATTTTTAAGATTAGAAATTTGTATAAATAATGATCTTAGCATGTGTGTATGCACAATATAAAACGATTCAGCTCCTAAAACTACAAAGGCAATAACATGAATGTGCAAATTACCTAGAGAATGCAGAGCATGCGTGAAACATTTTGTTTGATTAATCGCTGCTTCATTTCTTTGCAGTACATTAGTCCCCCAGTCTCAACATAAATTTTGACATCCTCGCAGTCATCACTTTCAAGATAAGATAAACCAGACGCTTGTTCAGAACATTTATCAGCTAAAAAACAGCTATGATCCAATAGAACTTTATTGTGCTCACTTAATTTCACACAAAACCCTTGCTTTCCAAGTAGGATCACCTTCATATCACGCGTTCCCGGTTCACCATTGCCACATTCCTAGGCACATGTTCTACCTTAGGCCTCGGCCTCCTCTCAGGAATTACTACCAGGATTAACTAGATTTCTTTCTTTGATCATCAGTGTTAACTGCTGACCTTATTGGGGTGGTCACTGGCTTCTTCTCAGCTAGTGGGAGTTGTTTCTTATGAACATTAATCTTCGGTGGTGGTGAGGAGGTTTTGGGTTTGTTTAGAGGATTTTGTGATTTGAGAGTCTTTTTGGAACAGAACAGGAAAGGGACAACACCAAAAACCTTTAGAGGTCACAGCAATTGGGATCATTTCTAATGTTGGTTTCGCCTTGCTCTACCCTAGTGAGTCTAATTTCAGCCATTTTTCAGCAGGAACTCAATGCATTATTTTAAGAACATAAGGCATAGACTCCCTAAAGTTTATAGTAGCAAAATTTCTATGCAGTGATAAACTCGCTCTCTCCTGGCCAAAAAAGGCTGTACAAACTGCCTAAACCAATAAGTGAAATTCCATCTGAAACAAAACTACCAAAAATTGGAAACACTTCAACTAACAGCTTTCCCAAGATAAAACATACTTGAACAGTAATCTAAAATAAGCATGATAAAGATCATATAAAGTAAGAACCTAAAATTTCTTCAAGACACTTGTTATATTAGCAATACAAACAACAACAAATCCCAGAAAGTCAGGGAAAGAAAAAAAAAGGCAAAAGCTTTAGATTAAAAATCCCAGAGAAAGAAACAAAAAAAAAAAAAAAGGGAAGAAGCTTGAAAGCTGTTATCTATACAAATGAGGAAATAAGCCTAAAAAAGGGTACCTTTTTATACACAAGTAACACAACAAAGAGACTCTTGAAAACTTCCAAACACTAAAACCTCAGCAAGAGAAAGACAGGAGTTAATGTGTTAACCTGGCAATGGCATCTCCCCTGAAAATCCATCTCTCATCTCTTATTTCTGAGCCCACGGGTGCCTAAACTGATTGATTGAGAGCTCTGGTGTCCAGCATCAACGGAAACATTTGAACTCAGACTTTGCCTGGGGCTGAACAATGAGAAAAAGTATCACTCTTTCAAAAAGATTTTGCGAAGAAAAAAAATACAACCCACAACATCTAAAGTAAAATTCAATCATTAGAGGGGAACTTGATGCGGTTTGGTTTGCTTTTAGTTTAACGCTGTTTTTGTCTCACCTATGCTTTTGATGACTCTTCTTTTATTTCGGATGTCTTTGCCACTCTGAATATTCTTCCTTTCGTCCTAAAAACGCTTCCTACATGATCAAACAAGCTTCTTTTTTAATTGTTTCTCATAATCCTTCTTAAATTTTCTACCTTCATTAAAGTTGTTTTTTTTGGCCAAATCCCATAAATTTTTGGGTTCTTTTCTGCCTTGAGTTGTTGTTTTCATGGTACGCTGCTGGATTTTCGATGCAGAAGTGAGCATCATTTTCATGAATATTGGATTTTCAACGCAATGAAGGAAAATATTATCATATTATGATAATTTTAAAAATATTTTTATGATTCTTACATGGGGGAACTTAATGGGTACCTTTAGATTTCAAAAATGGAAAAAAAAAATGTGCATATAAATATTATAAGTTTTTTTAAAATTTTATAAAAATAAATGATAAAATGTGAAAAATTTTACTAAATTTGAAATATATTTATGGGGGTTCAACAATAATTGGGACAGTTGTGTCAATGCCTTGACTATTAGTTTATGCTTTGTTAAACAAATTTATGATGACATTTAAAAACCAAAGAGAGATATTTTATATCATAAATGTTCCCTTTTATCACAACATGTTATATGACATTGGAAGGTTCAAATTAAACTAGAAAAAAAAAAGGAATGAATAATCTGCATCAAACCCCAATGACTTTAATATCCCATCGCATTGACAAGTTACTAAAATTTTAATCAAAGAGTTCAAATTATTATTTAAAACCATTTTCTTAACTCAACTTCTCACAGTCTAATTTGATAATCTATCATTTTCTTGATCCCTTTTCTCCATAATAATAATAATGAGCTTGTTATGCTATCTGATTTGCCATTAATTCAGATCCTAACAAAAGCTACCGAAGGCACCCCATATGTCATGACATAATAATAATAATAATAAAGGAGGAAGCATCTTAGTTCGTAGGAACATGAAAATATAATTGCTTTACTCAAGGAAGGTGTTTTGCTTGTGGCATTTTTTAGACAAGATGATGTCATTAGTTAAGACCCAAAAATTAACGTAAAAGCAGCTCTTCAAAATCATTTTGACTATGGGTTTGGGATTTTGGGGCACATCTACCATTTCTTTTTTTGTTTTTGGTTTTTATCCTCATTTCAGGACTGATTTATTTCTCTTACAAAAAAAAAAAAAAAAAGCTCTGCTGTGATGCAATAATGAAGTGTTTTAGCAATGATGGAAAAAAGGGAAAATCATTTGCAAAGATGGCCTTGGTTTGCTCGAAATTTGGCCTACCCTTACCCACTCTTTTGAATCATTCTTCATGTGGTGTGGGTCGTCCCTGCCGTGACTGCTGGTGCCATGTTGTGGCTATCAACAATCACTCACAACTAATCTAATAGAAGATTAAGGTAACCCTTAACTCCCTGTTATTTCCAGGTTTTAATCTCTATATTCTTAGTACATTATGATTATTTGTATCTTAAGTATTAAACCCAAGAATGGACCTCATTATTGAGATGTGTCAAAACCTCCAGTTTGGCACTTTTTTTTTCCTGAATTTTTTGGTTATTTTGTAAAAACTTTTTGTTCTCTTCTTCCTGTCTTCAATTTTATCTACCCTTAAAAACTGTGTTCGACAGAAGTGCTCAACATGTTGAAACAGTTTAGAACCTTACCAGTAACATGTTTTGGGCGCATTTTGAAGTACTGTTATTTTTCCATTTGCCCGTGGATGATGTCTAAAGCAAACTCAGCTAAGTTGCCTGCTATGTCTGCGCTTTATTTTCAACTTTTGTCACCCCAAACCCCTTTGCCCATGTGGTCATGGTCCCTGCCCTTGTTTCTTCATCCAAACTCGATTTTAATTAGAAGCTTAAACTTAAATCTCTCTTGCATCAAATTAACTTCATCCTTTAACATGTAAAAGAACCTGGAGATGCATGCCTTCTCAGTCCTCCCAAAGCTGCCTGTACTTATTATAGTAAATTATCTCAATTAAATCTAAATGTTAGGTATCGAATACGGGTATGTGTCCGATACAATATGCTTAAATTTTTTATATAAAAAAAAAAACATTTATAACTCCTATGTGAATATAATACTGGTTCGTATATCCAAAAAAGAGAAGAATATCATAGAGGTCTTGCATGGATTGTGGAAGATGCTTGATATGCACAAAAAGTCATGCCCTCCGAAAGAAAGGTAACTGTCAGCGAAAATAAAGCAATTTTATTAACGTTATACATTACTCCAACATATTGCTAGTGCATGTTAGATGTTGGACGTTTGTGTCTATGTATATTAATAATGATAATAATTATTTGTTATTTGCTATCATAAAAGGTTTGATCTAAATTAAAGTGATCAATAAGGTTTAAAATTAAAATGGGATCAAGTCATTTTTTAAATTATGAATTTATATGTGCAGATATCTTAATATTTATTTTCTAATTTATCATAGGTCAAATTAAAAATCAAAAAGTATGTATAGTTATAAATAAATTTGTGGTCGGTCAATTGTAATAGTTTATGACATTTCATCATCCGAAAAGAAAGTTTTTTTCTTTGAAAATTCATATGTATCAATTTAAAAAATCAAGAATCATAAAATTAAAGAATCTCATCATATTCATAAATTTAAATACGCTTTCGCATCTAATTTTATTTTCTTAATGATTTATTATAGATGATCTTGCCAAGACAATTGTTTTCGATCTACAAAAGGAATTTTCCTAGCAGTGCATTGATGATTCATAAACTATAAAATAAATTAAGAAACTTAGCTACCAGAAAGTGTTGACTATAGCAATTGGGTACCTATCATTCTTATTATTATTCACTTGACATAGTATTAGCTTTGTTTTCATGTTCAAACTAAAAGAATGGCAAAACCTAGAAAGCTATTCAGCTTCTGTTCTCTGCTAATGGCGATCATGTTCGGTTTTTCATCATCTGTTCAGTTAAACGACCCTGGTATACTTGCTGATTATTATTTTTTTCTTGTTTTAAGATCTCAGTATTTGGTTTTTTGTTTCAATAGCTGATAATTTCTTCTTCGTTCTTTTTTTTTTTCCCCTTAACATTGATGCCGTAGATTGGTACTTCTGGTTCCCCCTCTATGTTTGTGCTTGTATTGTTAATCTGCTAAATTGGAAAATCTCCCCAAAAGGAGCAACCAGACATATTGCAAAAGTACCACTGTGCCTTGGAGTGTTCTTGTTTATTAAGGTTGTAATTGAAGATTTTGTAAGTAAGATAGCTGGATTCTGGTCATTAGATTTGACCGAGAGAGTTGTTAGGGAGAAAACTGGAAGTTTGTTAGTCATCATCTCTATGATTTTGCATTTGATATCTTTATCAGAATCAACAGATCTCAAGCAAAGAAAGAAGAAGAAAATTGGAAGAATTGTTGTTGAATATGGTGAGACACTAAAACCAGTATATTTCCAATTGTTTTCGTTCATTAACTTCCAATTTCAGGAGTTGAATGGTTGAATTGAAATGAAATTGAAGTGAAAAATCAGAACTGAGACTGACAGAGTTTTAATAGTTAATGTTTCTGCTTAAATTTCCTCAAAACAGGAATGGCAAGCTTAGCGGCTTTCAGTTACGGGCTTCCCTTTGTCTTCTTTGTGGTTCAGAAAGGGGAAATGAGGTTCTAGAACAAAACTGTTGAGGGACCAGGATTCGATTTCCTGCCTGGAAATGTGCCAAATTACCTTACCCATACACTACAGTTCATCTCAGGAGCTAATAGAATTCTGTTAATGCAAAATCTGTTACATTTTTGTGACAAATATCAGTTAAGAAAAAGACTGGGCATAGTGATCCCTCTTTCTGTTTGTTTTGGAGAAAATTAGCTCATGAACCATTTGAGAACTTTGAGGTTTCGATGTGTCAGTAATGATATACATTGTATGGACATGTCATTTACTTAATGAGTTTCAGACATTAGACCTACATTTGACAATTTCTTTCATTTTAGTAGCTGCATAAATGTCCTTACTGCGAATTGAAATAACCTGAAACTTTATACAGTAGAGAGCAAACTACAGAGAATGTCGCGAAGTAAAGCTGAGGCATGAATAACTTTCCCAGGCTAAGCTATGAACCTAAGAACTCCGATAGGGAAAAAAAGGGGTGAAAAATCTGTAGCAAACTCTACCCAAAAGTGGACTCAGTGCTCAAGAAAGAAGTAAAGGAATTGGGGGAGGCAAGGGGAGAGTTTAAAAAGTGATCCACCATATATACTGCGTGCTTAAATTGCATTTCCTTAAAGCTCGTTTAGAAAGAAGAACTAGCATAGGTACAATCAGCCTTGGCTGAAAATTTCGTACTTCAAGTTGCACGTTCTGTCTGCAGCCTGCATGAACTCCATTGTCACTGAGATTTGGCAGTTTACAGTTGCCCTAGTGCAAGAACCAACTGCTAAAACTGTAGAACCTTTTGCAACAAGAGTGCCAGATTTAGTCCCGTGACTGGCTTGATAAGCTCCTATGTTAGAGCTTAGTATCCTCATAGTGCTCGCTAAGGGATTAGTAAAGGCGGCCACGACATGTAGAAGCTCCACATTGACATGGATATCCTTCTCCAGGCACCAGTTCATATCGATAGTCAAAAGTCAGCTCTTCGCCCATAAGTATCTGCAAAATAGTAAAATGAAAGGGTCACAGGATTCAATACATTTATAATACTAGAACAACGAATTCTTAAGATTTTTCCATTTTTCCCATAACAAGTCGTAAATAATTATTAATTATCCAAGAAAAGATAATTACCCTAATAAGTGCGAGTGTAAAACCAATCCAAAGAAGTCAATCAAGAATAGCATTGAAATGATAATCTATTACATCTTGGTAGAAGAAAAAAAGTCAAGAAATGCCAATTTTAAACCTTTCCTTCACCCAATTAAACTCTTTTTTTTTTTTTTTTGTTGACTAGTCACCCAACTAAACTCAGTCATCTAAACCACAACATATTCCATGAACCATTTTCAACAGGAGATCATCCTCGACTTCACAGATGTGACAGATTGTAATCTATATCTTTGAGAGGCACTTACATCTTGATTGGCATAGAGACCAATGTGAGCACGGTGACAATCCATGCTGTCCACAAGAACTTGATGATTCACAAGATTTGGAGAGCAACTGAAAGGAATTCAAAGGAAAAAAAATGAAGTTATCAAGAGTGCATCTATAGAAATTCAGGATCTCAAAAGTAAAGGTATGGTATTCATTATTTAAGTATAAACCAAAGTTGAACTGCACCAATTTGGCCCACTAGTTCCTCCAAAAAGTCATAAATGCTAAAAGGCCTATTACTCATAATTAGAAAATGGTGAATATATTTAAATCTCTGAATCCTCAGTCACACAAGTGCCATGGCCAAGTTACAATCTAGAAATACCAGAATCAAGAGTATGGGAAAGCATTTCAGTACACGATGCATACAAGTGTACCCTCACCTATGATTGATGAACCGAGAAACATTTCCATATATGGATGCATCAATAACGTATCGAACCGGTCCTTCAATCAATCGGCTCATATCATTGATGTTAGAATCAACGTTATACATGTAGTTGCAACCGTCTCTATCATACCTGAAATCAGATCATACAGCCTATTCAACATAAAGCATAAAAGCAAGCATGAAGTGAAAGCATATCTCCGTAAATCAAAGTGAAACCTGGTAAGCCTAGTTTTTGCCTCCTGCTCATCTAAGATCTCACCAATGTACTCACACACAAATGTGCCACTCAGAATTGGTTCACCAGCCCTGACACCCCAGCCCTGAAGATCAACATGAAGTACAATGTCAATGGACAAAACTCTAGAATACAACAAAAAGTTGAAATCATTACTTTATTCTTTGTTTTGAAGACTTCCAGTTTCACTCGTACTCCATCTTGCAAAACCCTATTTGGGCATGTTCTATTGCATCCACACATGTGGTTGCATTCATAGACAAGGTAGCCCTCCTGCATAGTTTCACAAAGGTTTAATCTCAAGATGTAAACCGGAATCAAGGAGAGCAGTAAGATGCCAACCAGACTATGAAGCCATATCTACTTGTCAAAAAGCGCATGTAATTCTATAATGTTTTGAATGGTGAAGCTATGTAATTCTAAAAGCAAAATAAATCATACTAGATAATTATCAGTATCCTATCAAGTCAATAATGCACTCCCTGACATAATTATAAACAAATCAATGCATGGCAAGCAACGACATGGACAAAAGAGAAGTATCTGATTAACTGCAAAGAGTCTTCAAGCAAATAACAGCGCATACTCTTTCATTTGTAATTTTGAGGAAAGATTAATAAGCAAGCAACAGCAATATATGATGCTTTAGAGCGAAAATAATAATAGTTGACAGAGCAAGAATTAAAGCACCTCCAAGATAATTCGCCCTTTGTTATCATATGGAAATCTGCCACGCATGGGTTTCCCATATATGTCTCTTGCATCTTCATAATCATTATCGAAGAGATATACATGATCACATGTCTCAGGACAGCATGTTGAATTGGAACAGGTGCACCCAAGTTGCACAGTCTGAAAAGATATGTACATAATTAGAAGGAAAATGAAAAATTACAAAACAAAAGTAAGAGTAAAACCAACCCAAGCACTGCACAAATGCATCCCATCCCATGAGAGGTGAGATGCAAGCCATACGACACAAGGATGATGTCTATCCTTGTCTTAAGAAATTGCATTTGATGGTATATTATCACACAAAACTGAGAAATCTCTAAGGGAATTGTAAAGAATATTAAAAACGACTTCTGGTCGTAAGACCATTGTGAAATGCAATCATGGTAGACTCCATTGAGGCATAATTGTAAGGCATCTATATGAAGGAGCAATAAAGAAAAGAACAAAAAAATCCAAACACAGGGGTACCTCAACATCAAGATCAAGGGATTGATCAAGCAAAGATTTTGTAATATAAGTAAAGTTCTCCCAAGGCATGCAGGATCTAGCATTTTGATCATTGGAAACATCACCAGAGATGTGGAGGGAATCCGAAAAACCTTCATCCACTACACATGCTACTGGAACTGATTCCTTCCCAAAGCTTAAATCATCACACAAGACACGGGCCTTGTGCACGGGCCATTGTTTAAAATGTTGTGAATGAATGATATAGTGACACTCATCCAGTTCCAGCTCCTCATCTACATTATCCAAGGAATCTGCTGATGGGCAACCACCACAATCATTTGGAAGAGGCATCAATGGGGAAAGAAAATCTGGGCCCCTGACAGGCTTACATCCATTTACGCATGCAAATTCCTCTTGGTGCCACTCGACTTGAATGTTATGCTCACTACAAAGCTTGGCTGCCTTAAGGTACACATGTTCTGGTAACATCCCATACTTCTCCTCCAAAGATGCTTTGAGGCTCACATTGCAGCAAGAAGAGCGAGCAATAGACAAAATGTCTAAGTTATTTGGTCGCGGTTTTGTTTTATGAATTTTGGAAAATAATATTTTTGCAAGGGCTGAGCATTGGGGTTCTGCTAATCTACCAAGATTTGATGTCTCTGTTACATGAGGCTCTACATTAATGATGTCAGTGTCAATCAACTTTGATGCCTGCAGGCGTTTTTTCATAGTTGCAGTTGCCCTATTCCTGATCCTATATGACACTGCCCCCAGACCTTTCTTAAATCTAGGATGGCTAAGTCTTCCAGATTTTAGTTTATAAGCATAATATCGAACCCCTCTCTTTGGAGGACGAGAGCTAGTTAAACTTGGTCCCATGTGAGCTGCCTGGTGGTGGCGGCCAAGATCAGGCAGCAAATCAAATTTCAAGCCGCAAAACCTGCAAATAAACTTTTGAAAACTGCCTACATTCTCTGAATTATTCTCTAAAGAAGCTGAATTGCTAGGCTCAAGTTTCAGCAGAGATTCCTCACCCGCAGATAGATTAAGCTGTTGAGCATTCTTTGACAGTCTAAAATCAACAGGATGAGCTGAGAGCACATGCAACCATAATTCGTCAGTATTACCAAAATGGCTGCCACAGGAAATGCATCGAAGAAGCATGCACTGTTCAACAAATTGCACATGATGTCTCTCCTGAACATGGGACTCTAAAACCTTCTTGTTAGTAAATGAATCCAGGCAGATTGCACAAGCATAACCTCTAAACAACCATTGTGCTTCCTTTTTATGATTCTCCATCCAGTGCGTTCCAAGCTGCTGGTCATCAAGAAATTCCACTAAGCAAATTTTGCACTTAATAGTCTTGTCATCATCAAAACTGTCGTTGATGGCCAATGGCAAGGGAACGGGTTCTTCCACAAAAGGGGACATCGGTGCACCTTTGTTGCCAGTGAAGCCCCATAAACTTTGAAGTCTCTCCTTTTCACTGTAAACCAACTTAATTAAAAATTCCCCAACCCTAAAATCTTTAGATGCTTCAGAAAGGGCCCACTGAAGTTGGACTTCCACAGGAACTGGGTTTCTCAGAGATAAAATACTTTTAAAGAGCTTGTAGAAAAGCTCACATGCTTGATGTAAATGCAATTTTTGCTCAAGTGAATAGCAGTCCTTCAAAAGATCTATAAACACTTCTCTGGATACTATCCTACTCTTACCGTTTCTTGCACGCTTGAGCCAGCTTGGAAGGTGTTGATCGCAGTATAATGAATACCTCTTAGGACTTTCATGACAAGGATCAAAATCACTATGAGAGTATAAGCCTATGCAATGCAGTAATTCTGATCTATCACGATCTTTACCAGAATGTTCAGGCTTCTCAATTAAGCTGTTTCTTCTGTGCCAGACGTCACCCTCAATTACTGACACTGGCTCCACCTGCAGGGGACTTTCACTGTCTGCCACCAAAACTATATCTCTGCAGTATGTGGTTTCTGAACTGGGAATAATACCCACATGCTTCCTTTTTTGTGTGTGCTCTGGAGAATGGGAGATATTATTTGCATCATTTTTAGGTCTGTGTTTCTTGCAGAATGAGGAGCCATATAGCGACCGATGTTTGCATCTAGTGCCAAGCACAGTGGTACCTTCACACATTGGCGTTTCAACAGGGGGAGTCACTTCGGTTTTGCCAGAGCTACCAATAAAACGAGAGGCCAAGTGCACACAACAATAAACATCCCCCTCATTTGCCCACCTCACACACTGCCTTCCCTTTGACTCTATAAATGCTATGCACTGTCGGTTTTTACTCCCAGCATCTATAGTTTTCTTAGCAATTGCTTCATTCACAGGCGTTAACTCCACTTCTTTAGGTTGAATGTGCAGAGTTGAGGTGCTCTTAACCTCTTCACTGGCTGTTGTTATTTCAACATCTTTGGAGTGGATGGGGTCCGAATGCCTTGCTTCAACCACAATATTATCCCATCTGTCAGTCAAATTATTTGACGTGTACATTGGAGTGGTTTCTTCCCTCTCATCTTCCTTTTTACAGAGTTCTTGTGTTGGCATATTGACATCAGCAGCATCTCGGCTATTAAAAAAATCAGAGTCAATTTCAACAGCCACAGTTTGATCTGAACTACTGCTTTGCACGTGGGAGGCATGTGTCTCTGCACGACGGACTTCAAGCTTAGGCCTCTTCCTGCTAACTTGTATATTTGTGTTTGAGGGACTATCACTGTTTCGATGGTCGATATCTCCAGCATTAGATACAGGATGAGACGTTGAGAACCATTTCATAACTTCATGCTTCCAGGTTTTCCACTCAGAACCAAGCGAGGGCTGCACTGGTGCATCCCCAAGAGACCTAACCTCATTCCACAATATAGTATCAAACAGTTCCTGAACCAACAACAAAGAAAAATATTAATTTTCAATATGCACTATGCAACTGATACACTGATGAACAGTCTCTGGCATGAAGTATCAACTATGCAATCGCAAGAACAGTCCCTGCCCTGCGTGAAAAGCAAGTTATGCAACTGATGCACAGGGTCCCTTGTACGTCTTTATGGAATGTTGGAGTTAGTTGTAAAGCCTTTACTACCAAGCCCAAAAGTCAAGGGTGGAAGGTTTCTTTTTTTCCTTTCTTTTGGGTGGCAAAGGAAGGGTCGCACTGAATGTCAGGTGCAAAAATTCTAAAAATATGGGAAAGCCATTTTTGATTCATAATTTTGAACCACATCCTATTTTGCACTGATATTAACATAAATGGGCAAGGGTAACCAAAGATTGAGACGTACCTCCTTTAGCAGTTCAACGGATTCAGCACTATGTGCATTCTGACATTGGTGTAGCCATAAATGAAAAGACTGTTGAAGCCAGTCAACATTTATGTAGCGTGGCAATATCATCTGCAGAGAAGAGAAATGTTACTACTTACATATTTAATGCACGTAAAAGAAGAGAATAGCGGAGGAGATAGAGATAGATTTGTTATAGTGGAGATGACACTGTGGTTATGATATTGATAGAAGTCATTGCCCAACTAACTTCAACAACTAGGAATTTGTGATCATTCAGATCCCCTCAGTATATATTGTCATATAGTAAAAACTAAAAATCTCCATAAAAAAGGTGTAATGTTAAAAAACAACTACTTTTGTAAGTTCTAAATAAAAGTGTAAGTTAATGTATTATATTAAATCAATTTCAGGTTAAGAACAAGGATGTAGTTCGGAAGACCTTGCATTAATCTATGTCTGTCCATGTTCATAACACCTCTCACCTTATTTTCATTTATTCAGAAGGTTACACATATGTCAAATCATCCACATTACATGCTATTATTTGGCAGGTCCACCATCTGATGCTGATAATTTTTCAGATATCTTATGAAGTATGTCAAGGAAGTGAAGGATTTACACTTTGAAGTTTCAAAAGCATCCTTCCAAGATCAGAATAACCATTGCAACGAGCAGCCTCCATGGCGAATTCCTTCCAGAAAATCACGTTACGAGCTGTCTCTATGAAAGCCTACACAAATAGGAATAGAACTCTGGTAAGAAGAGAATTGAGGAAATATATTAAACATCCAAGGATTAAAAAGAAGAAGAATAAAAAAATACCTCACAATGGAACTGATCAATTATATTCAGTATGCCCATAGCTAGCTTTTTCTGTATGTACCGCCTTGCAACAGTCAAATCTCTAACCATTTTTAGTCCAACTTTATGACTCCTATATGCAATAGGCTGAGGTAACTCATTAATGGATCGAACAAGTAGCATGTCTGCCCAAGAATAATTCCTGGTGTGAGGAAAAAATATCACAAAATACTGCTTCCGATCATGAGTTGGTTTTGCTTTTAAAGTTGATAATGGCCAGTCAGCCCTTGCACATCTGATTCCAGCTTGCCATTTTCCTCTCCACTATACTTGGAGAAACAGAAGAGTATCAAATGAAAGTAAATTCATCATGTAATTATATCTTCTACCAAAAAATGAATTAATAAAACAATAGAGAACTTTTTTTAAGAAAAAAAAGGAGAGAGAGAAAAAAAAACTTCAAAAAAAAAAAAAACTATTTAACTGGAGACAGAAATGTTAGAGATAATGTCCCGATGGAATGATCAAAGGAATTTAAGTCGACAATGGCTAATGCGCTATGTACACAAATACACCAATGCCAAAAATTAAACATAAGGCATATTGCAAGAACACATCGTAGAAACTGTTGCCATAATGCAAATCAAAACCATAATATTTGGACAAGAGATGGTATTTCATGGAAAAGAAAGCTAAATGAGGGAATGCTACCTTGACCCATAATGCCATAGATTCGTCACACTCTAACCACTTGGGCTCCGAAAAAGACAACTCTCCCTCCTTCTTGTTGCTTGGAGATTCACTTTCGACGGAGTCAATGAGTAAATGAGAGTTTTCAGGGGTCAAATAAGGTCCAGTGCAACAATTCTGTGCTTTTGAATCACCATATCCATCATCATGCAATCCGCAAGATAATCTTTGGCCTTTTGCCTGACAATCATAATATGAAGATCCACTATGGTGTTCTGAAATTGGCAATCCATCCCTTGTGCCGTGGCATTCATCCTGTTTTCCTGCTTGATTCCCTTCCATACTTAGCAATAAGTCATCCATCCTACTATCTGCCACTTGAACTTGTTTCCTTTGTTCCAAGCAATTAGATTCACTGTCATACGTAAAATTTGTTCCTGAACTCGGTTGAGCACAATCAGAATCTGCAACATATTGAACACCGGGCAGCACTTCCATGATTCAAACCTCTAAAGCAGTATAATTTGCATATGAACATTGATTATCCCCCAAAGTCACTTTCCTGTCCAAACAAAGCTCAACCCATGCAAAAGTAAGATGATGCAAATTCATGGATGTAGACTCAAAAATGAAAAATAAAAAATAATAAAGTAAGATATCACATGGTATATGCAGTATTAAGAAAAAGACCGAACACAGATACTAGTTGCACATGCACGTTTAAAATCACAGATATGGGTGCATGAATGTACTTCATGCAATTTAAACAAAAAAACCAAGATAATGTAGTAGGCTGAGCACATAGGGCTTAATGTCTCATTTATGCAAACATCTAAATAGGGGTTAAATGATCAGCTTAATATGGTCTCAATCACCGCAATATTTACGATTTTAAGGATCATAACATCATGTTGCTAAAGCTAAAGGTCTTTTCTCAGCATTAAATCCATTATTACCTTTTACAGCAGCTTATGCATTTCTAAAACTTCCCTGGATTAAGTACAAATTTCATAGTTAAAATTATCTTAATCTATGCAGAATTTTAACCGTATTTCTTAAACAAACTTGCACTCTATTATTATCAATCATTTTATCTTGATTTTCAAGAAATAAATTTATCAAAGAGCTAATCTTTTCGATAGAAATGATAAAGGATATACCCGTGTATTAGTTAAAAGAAATCAAGCAATTGGCAATTGCTTCAATATCAGTATCAAACCAACAAAAACGAGAAAGCTTTCGAGGAACTTAATACCTTCGTTTTATAATGTTTAATTAGTAAAATAAAAATCATTTAGGTACTTATCAAAGCGTACGGTTCTTGGCGAAATCAAAGCTATTTCTCCCTAGAAACACTGCAGCATAGCTAGACCCAGATCTTAAAATCCATCTCAAAAAACCAAAAATTTTCAAGTTAAAACCCCAACCCAACAAGACCCACAAACAGAATTGCCACAAAACCCTAACATAATCAGCGAAGTTCATCATTCATTAATTTTTTAATAATAAAAACCCGCCCTTTTTTTTTCCAATTAGATTCACATTGTGTGAGAACCCCCTAAACAGATAATCAAACTGGTGACTAACATGGTCGGTGGGTCCAAATTCCAGATCATATAAGTAATTAAGTATGCATGCATATATAATCTCCAAATCATAATACATGTAGCTAAGTACATAAGAACAACTAATATCCTGAAATTTTGGCTAAAATTACAAGGAAAGGAAAGGGTTCATTACTTTTAAGATAATGGGCATTTCTTAGAGAGGGAGGTTAGGTAATTAAAAATATTGATATTTAGGGCATATAAGCAGGAAAGAGCAGCTGCTAGGTCACAGAAGAGAGGCATGGAATTAGAAATAGACTGCAAAATGTGACATACATAATATGCACAACATGTGGAAAAGGTACATAAGCCAAACTTAATTCACAGAGGAGATAAAGAAAGAAGGGGGTGGCTAATGTATTTTACCTTCCATATAAAGAGGTCATGGACGATGATCACCCAATATTTATTTCCATGGTTGTTTGGTTTTTTGGGTAGGCAAATGGAGAAAAGTTTTTTTTTTTTTTTTTTTTTGGGTTCGGGCGTTGGGGGTTAAAGTCTAGGAGAGTAGACAAATATGGGGGGTTGGGGCATTGCTCCCGTGCCCAAAATTGAAAAAAAAAAAATCAAAAAACAAAAAAAAAAGGAAAAGAGAAACAACTAAGGAATCCCAAAAATAAAAGGAAAAAACTAAGGTTTGTGCGGACGTGTCTCTAAACTCGAAAGATGTTTAAGCAAATAAGAACACCATTAACAAGACTGAAACAAGGGTTTTTACTGTTTTGCCTGTTCGTATTCTGTTTCTGTAATTCGATTATCTGACAAGGGTCAAAATCTAAAAACAAGCCTTTGGGTGTTTTTTTATTCCCTTCAACATAATTTTAATAAACAGAGGGACGGAAGAAACGAGGAAATGTGTTTTATGGGGGAGAATATGAAGGAATATGGTTTGGGTCTTTGCGATCGTTGGGGATTATTGTGGTAAATCGGTCAAGATGAAGGGAATGGTGAGACTAAGAAGGAGATATCAGATTTGGTATATCTAATGAGCAGTAGACATCGAGATGCGAAATTGAGGTGCATCTCATATTTTTGGTTACCGTATGAAGTTTTACAAAAAAGTGAGGGGCTATCGGGCATTAGCTGTTGGCCTATTGCTATCCCACTTTGCCCTTTGCACTTTGGCTCTCCACCCTTTTACATAATTATGGCTGCCAGTTGGGAGTGATTTAATTACCCTCTGAAGAAATTTTTTTATTGAAAAAGCTATGTTTTTCAGAAGTCAAGAAGAAACAATGCATTGTCTTTTTCTTTTTCTTTCTATATATATAATATTAGTCGTAGTAATAGACGTGTTTTTTTTTTGGCTTCTTGTTATATCCTTCCTTGCCGAATAGCATTTTACTCAACACAAAGTAACGTTCTAAATTCGATGAATATTATAACACTTTGACCAAGCAATGACACAGTTTTCTTTCTGATATGAAATTACCAATTTCAGAGAATCGGCATTTCCCTAGGAATTAAAGGCATGAAAATGGGTTAATAATCAGAGACATCATCAGCAACTAGATTGATATGAAGCATGCTGGATGACTTGAAAAGAGGTAAAAAAAATTGTAACCCATTCAAGTTGTCTTCTCTTCATCTTCTAAACCTTTTACCCTTTTCACCTTTAAAATCTTGAATCCATAACACAAAATAAAAAATAAAAGAGAGAGAGAGAGAGAGAGAGAGAACATTGGAGTTTATGACTAAGGAAAGCAAGCTTATTCATTGTTCTTTTTCCATGACAATGTTAATATAACTTATTGTGTTACTAACACCAAAAGGCAATAGCCACCTATTCAGTAGTTCATTCAAGCAGGAAACCAAAGATTTTCTGCAACGCCAATGGTTTGGGTTTTAAAATAACCTGTCCGAAACCTGCAAAGTAAAAAGCAATGGATAAATAATACTAGAAAAACGGAAACCAAAGAAGGAAGAAGAAGAAGAAGAAGGTTTTCGGGGAAGGAGGTGCCTGACGAATGAGGATGACCAAAATGGGAACCTTTTGCCAATTTTTGGGCGACAAGGCTACAATTTGTGATCAGCAGCCATTGATTAACTCCAATCAAATCCTGGTCACCTAATTAAAAAGTACAATTATAGTAACAGAACCTACAGCCACATCAAATGCGAGATCAAACCAACCCCAAATCCTCCCCCCCCTCCTCAAAGGAAAAGGAAAAACTGGATTTGAAGACCATTTCTAGCTTAATACAGTCTTCAAATCATGGCAAATAAATAATATGACAACTATCATCTTACTTTAATCTGTTTTCACCGGCTTATGGAAATATAAGAAAAGGCAGTATCTTTTACCTTAGCTTGAATGTCTTTCTCTTGTTAACATTTCTAATCAAAGCAGCTCACCCGAATTAAGACATGGTAACTGCCACTGGTGGGGATAGGCAAGTGAACCTGATTATGGGTTTTCAGACAAAATCTTTCATCAGGGTGATTCAGGAATCAGAACACTAGTCAATCCAAATACAGATAGGGAAAAATCTATAGGGAGCTATTGATGAATGTGACTGTCGACATCAAGTAGTAAAACAACAAAAAGCGAAGGAAATCAAAGTAAAAATAACAAGTCAAATCTTCTACGCGCGGGGTTTGAAAGATGCAAAAGAAAAAAAATCTATAGATAAACCTTTCTTTTTCTTGAAATACCGTCAACTGACATTTGTTTCTATATTAATATATGAATACGTGAATATAATTTTTTTAAAAATTTTTTGAATATATATAAATTTAAAAAAAAATATAATATATTTATCTCCAATGTTTACGTTTAAGTTTAAATAATATTAGATAAAATTAATGATGCACCTGTTTTCATATCAAAACATTGATACGAAAATTTAATCTTTAAAATTGAGAACACCTATGTCCAATATTCACACCAAGTACGAGCAATATAAGATAAAATGAATGATACAATCAATTTTTATGCAGAGGTCACAACTCACAACAACCATTATTCCAGTTTTGCTCAATTGAAATGCAGTCATCCTAAGTATTCATAAAAAGGGTGATATCGCAATTCAGTTCGCCGATCAAGAGTAAAACATTTACCTATGGCAGTGGCCGAATAAAATCAAGAACTTTCTAGGCTTGAGTTCTGAAATTGGAAGATTTCAGCATTTAAAAGCAAGAAATATTGTGCTTCTCATAATCATGATCATAAAGCTTCACTGCAAATGCATCAAACCAGACCTTTTTTTTTTACACAATAATCGCATCAATTCAGGCTTCAGGGGCAACAAATTCTTTGCAGGGGCACCAAAAAAGGGGGGGGGAAGTGATGAAATTGTAGTTTATATTCTTCTAAAAAGATGAATAAAAAAACGTAAAAAGCCATATCGGGAAGCAAATTATGTTGTTCTTAACAAATTCTAACAAAATTCAGCAACCCACAAAAGCTGCAATGGAATACATTTACTGGTTAGCAATCCATGACCCCAAATCAAAGTTAAATAGAAGCAAGGAAAGCAAAATCTTGAGGAAGCCATTGAAGCAGATGCTTACTCCTTTGTTCGATGGAGGGATGAAATTTGGTAGAAAAAAAAATTTTGGACCATTTCTCGATTTGTGCGTTTTCATCCTTCATTCTTGCGCAGGGCCATGCTAATCTTCTCCGTATCGTTCCAATTTTGTCGGATGTCCCCAACGGGACACTCTCAGCGTCTTTGGTTTCAATACTTGAAGAGCAACGACGAAAAAAAATGTGAGAGTTTCAGCTCCAAAGCAAGGCCCTAGATAGTTGACGTCATCTCGCTGAACAGGGCCCTGCCTTCTACTGAATTCCTAGGCCTGTTAGAAGAGATTCATTCTGGGTATTAAAACTTCAGCCCAACCAAAAAAACAACAAAATTTTAAGACCCAAAAGGAATCCAAACAGAGGTTTTTCTTGTTTTTCTTTTTCTTTTTCTAGCCTTTGATATATTCGGAATGACATCAAATTAAAAGATTATCACATTATCATATATATATTGTTTTTTAATTCAATAAATTAATTTAAAATTTATTGATAATGTGGAGGATAATCTTTTTTTAAGAACTATTTTTTATGGGGTCATTATAGAAATAGTTTAGACAGCTCAAGTCAACTCAATTGCAGTCAATTCACTAAGAAGCTTCTGCCATTGGCTCATTTTGAAGCAATGAAAAATAAGCCTATAATCATAAAAATTATTAACAAAATTACTAGTTTATATTGTACGAATTGAGGTTAGGTGAGTGGTTTTACTTGATTTCTCATTTCGCCAGCAACCTTTTCCCATGTGGGTGTCTTACCTGCTGACGCAAAATGACCTAAGATTTAAGTGGTTAAAAGGATTAAAATTTGTGGTTTGATTTAAGTTTTCAACTAACTATTATGTAATATTGGATGCAATTTGTTGTGTGTATATTTATATTAAGAATAACACCCCTTTTTATCAAATTAGGTAGGCTCAATTTCTTAAGTAAAAGTGTTCATAAATTGATCCACTTTAATTATTCAAATTCAATATGGCTTAAAATCTTTTTACTATTTAAAATATTTTAAAATAACAAAAAATTATTTTTATATTATTAATTATTTATTTTTATAATTAAATTTAAATAAAAATATTTTTATTGCAGGAACAAATGATTAAGACAAAACTGAGTCATCTCATATCACTAAAAAACTTGCTCCAAATTTGATCAATTCGAAAGAAGGAAGCAAAGCAATGTAGATTATGTTCTCCTAGCTATTTTAGACAATGGAATGAGATGTCACAAATTAAGATAAAGGTGGTGGAGGTGTCTTCCAACTTTGCGTTTATCTGCTCTCCCTGGCCTTTTGGTTCCAATACCATTTTTCTATTGCTTTTGGAGCCCTCATTATTCTATTATCTTCCTTTGAGGAAAGTTAAAATATCCTTAAGAAAAAGAAGATCAATATGCTTAAAAAGAGTTGAAAGTCACATTAGATTTTATTCTCCTTTTTTTACCATTTTATCAAAATTAGTGAAGCACAGCCATATGAAGTTAGATTATTCATTTATTGGAGTTTAAAACATGTTTTTACTGGGTTTCTTCTCATTGTTATAACTTGTAATGACAAAGTTCAATGTATTCCTAAATCCGAACTTGTAAAGAAGAAATCTTTACGCTTTTTTTTTTCCTTTTGCTTTGGATAATTGTTGGTGCTTTATCTAGAAAGGAGTTTTTAGAAAAGCAAATGCAGTAGCAGGTTGTCAACCTTCATTCCCTTTTCCAAAAATAGGCACATTAGCTTTTATCAGAATTTTTTCAATTTACAGACAAGACATATCAACTAATGGCTTTGGGTGCTAACTTTCAAATATTCTTTTTTTTTTTAACATAACCCCAATTTCCCTTTGATTATATATTAATCTTTTTTTTTGGGGGGGGGGGGAGGGGGAGGGGGTGAAGTTATGATCTAGTTCTTTCTTAGTCCATGAGACATGTTTCAGCACATGACAGGTACTACATAGGTAAAAATGAGTGTTGTGGACCTTGATATTAGCACTGCTCCTTTGTATTTGTTCAAATTTTGAAGCAGAGTACTGGATATACTAAGAAATTTGAAGAAAGAAAACCTACAAAAATGTTAGATTGTAAATGGGATTTCATTGCCTAAATGTTCTTGATTTACTCTTGCATTGTGTCATACCGTTGTGGGGATTCGGACCTTGACACCACATATAAATTGTAAATCCTTCGACAAAGATTCGATTGATTTTTCTGCAAAGGAAAGCAGGAACAATGAAATGCTGCAGACATTACCACATCTTATTGTTTCTGTTATTCTTCCAATTGATGTTTATTAGAATTAATCATAATAACATTTAATTTATCAACAACCTCATTAAACATAAAACTGCACTAAATAAATCCGTTAAGTTGATCCCTATGGTATGCATCAAATTTTCATTTTGGACCATCCCATAAGTGAGAGAGAGAGAGAGAGAGAGAGAGAGAGAGGCGGGGGGAGAGAATGTGTAGTGGGGACCGAAATGGGGAAGGAAGAGATACCTTTTGCTGGTTATGATTGGCATTGACTCCCTTGTCCAAATGTTTTTGGAAAGTTCACTTTTTATGTCACAATTATGGGATTCTAAAACACTTCCCTATTCCCTGACCCAAACTGCCACAACCTTGTAACCCACCCCCCCCCCCACCACGGCCATAAGGTTCATAGCCCTTCCCATTTTCCCACCACTAGACATACACTGGCAAATTGCTTACCCAATATTGAATGCATTTTCTATGGATTTTGTAGTTTTGTTTGGCCAACTCAAGGCACTGTTTTAGTCCCCCCCACTCTTTGAGGCTTGAGAGATGCATGGGAGTATTAGATGCAGAAGCATTCCCTTTTGAAATTCGGAATCATATTTTTGAAAAACAAAAAAAAAGTTATGTGATTCGGGCACTTCATTATTGTTTATCTGTATTGTCCTTTTCTTCTTATTCAAAAGCTAATGCCAAAGCTGGTTTTTGTGTGCAGAATGATGCTAGACACAACAAGTAAATTTGAAAATTTTCTGCCTCCCATCTCCATCCATGCCTCAACAGTCAAGACTGACCACAAAATTATCATTATCTAATAAATTTACATCCAGAAAATTACTGGTATAGCTTGTAAAAGAAGCATGAACCATTTTTGTAGGAACAAATATCTTTCTTTCTTTTTTTTTTCTTTATTTTCAAGGATAAGAGAAAACAATTGATACTGCTAATGATATGCTGTAACATATGGTTAGAGATTTTGTTATAACAGGACACAGTTGATTTATAATGTTGTGTTTCAACAAGAAACAAACAACTATGGTATCAGAAACAAAACTCAAGCAACTATGCAGCGACGTCCTTGGAATCTATTTCCTGAATTTTCCAAGCTTCTTTTGAAATTCATACATCATTTTGTTTTCATTTCTAATTTGTCTTCTTTGATCACTTGATCAGTTGAATATTATAGTAAAAGATTCCTTGAAAAATGCAAAATTTCTGCAGGTAACAAGATGTTACAAACTTCTGCTTGACAATCGAAGTTTCAACTCTTCTTCAGATTCATCCTTCATATTCAATATACATAAAATTTACATCTTCCCAATGGATCTTGGCCTTGTTTTTGAAATAAACCTTGGCTATTATTGAGGCAATATGAACCTGATTCAAAATCCTGGAGACACATGGGTATTCTAAAATTAAACTTGTGCTTATAAACCGACAACTTTCTCGAGAAATATCTCAGTATTGATGCATCAAGCATGGAACCCTGAGCCTGTTAGATTAGGGGATATTATTATTATTATTATTATTATT
>JBBYHO010000008.1:11802630-11815179 GCA_038382025.1 Adansonia gregorii | reverse complement strand
ATAATAATAATAATAATAATAATAATAATAATAATCATGACTACATCACTAGCAAGGGGCCGATAGCTAGTTAAAACAACAATACAAGAATAAACAAAACTGGACTAAATTGCATTATTTATACCTTCGAACTTTAAAGGTAAGCGTACGTGACATCGTAATCAGTATATTGAACGGGAATTATTATTTTTCAGTACTTAGCACAAATAGTTAGATTTTCTCTTTCCTGCTCTGCACAAATTTGATAAGGGTCATGTATGTAGATTTGTGCCAATTGAGTAGTAGGTACGGTATTATTGATAAATTTTTTAATATTGTAAACTTCAAAGAGTATACATCTGTAATATTATTTTAAATAAATTAATTAAATAGATATTAAAAAATTATAGATAAATAAAAAAATAAAAAATTTAAATTTAAATTTGAGTTTCAGGTTAAAGTAGCTGTCCAAATTGAGCACATTTATTAATAGGCAATATTGTTTAAATTTGTTATCTCAATTCATTTTGATTTTTTTTTTATAAAACACTCACACTGAAAATTGATATTCTAAATATTAAAATATTAAAAATAAATATATTTATATTAAATAAATATTTATATTTGATATTATTTTTAATCTAAATTTATAAATTTTAAATTTTAAATTCATTCATTTATTTGTAGGCTGTGATTTCTTGCCTTATCCAAAACCAACCAATGTGGCCAAAGATACTGCTCACATACCGACAAGTTCCACAGATAAAAAATTTGGTGAATAATGTGTCATTTTCACCAGCATCATCATCGTCACCATGAATCTGAAAATTTCAAACTTTTGGCAAGGACAGGTCAGCTTGAACACAGCGAATCTCAAGTTCCCTCTTGGAAAAATGCTGAGGTAATGTAATATATGAGTATCTTTTTTTTTTTTTTGTATTAAACATATAAAATAACATGATATAAAACTTATTACGGAGGTTTACAAAGTAAAAAAAAGAAAAAACTCTATGCTTCTTTGAAATTAATGCATTTGATTAAAAGAAAATGTGCTAAGCAAAGCACAATTAGCAAGAAATATTATTGAACCAGAAAAAAGGACATATTGTGAAACTAACCTAATAAATGACTTAATGTTGCTATAAATAGGAAAAGATGTCAACTCTTGCCTAATGGTACCTGATAAAATGATATCTAAGAAAAATATATTTTTGTTGAATTTGATGTTGAATTTAAAATTTTGATATCTATTTCAACATTATTTAATCAATACACCATTTTCAATTAATAATTATGCGATTATTTTGGTAAAGTATTGGATTCTTAAATTAATTTATTAAATTTTAAATATAGATAATCTTAAATACCAAATATAATTTTAAATTCAATTTAATTTTTTCCATTATAAAATGAATGCAGTTCTTGAAATTTTTCTTTTTGCATAAATAGACCATACTAAGAAAGGGGTTT
This sequence comes from Adansonia gregorii, assembly GCA_038382025.1. Classification (NCBI taxonomy): domain Eukaryota; kingdom Viridiplantae; phylum Streptophyta; class Magnoliopsida; order Malvales; family Malvaceae; genus Adansonia; species Adansonia gregorii. The sequence continues at coordinate 11,813,730 of JBBYHO010000008.1, read as the reverse complement.
AAGTTATAGATTCACCGAATGTCACCTTTAAAGGAGAGTTACATTGATCAATTGAACTCAATTTCAACTTTAAATTTTGACAAGTTAAAACTTAGAAACAGAAAGATTGAGATTTATAAAATAAAAGAGATTATAAACATTAAGCTTAAAATTTGGAATAGGAAAATAGTATTTATGGCTTAAAAGAGGATATTTCACATTTTAGTTTAACCAAGTTAGCATTTTATTATTGACAAACTCTTTTTCATTTATAATAAATTTTAGGCAGAGGGTAACGTACGCAACAATTCAAGGTTTAATTTGTTAACAAACATTTAGAATTAAATAAAACAAAAGGGTAAATGATGTTAGATTTGATAATTGGTCTCTGTTATGTTTTATATTTTTTATATTAATCGTGTAAATATAAAATATTTATATTGCATATGAACATGTTTTATTTATTAAATTATTAATTTATTTAATATTTATTTAATATATCATCTTTATATTATATTTTTATTTCGTATTTAAAATAATGTTACGAAATATTTGATTGAAATAATTGTGTAAAATTCATTTGGACCCAAATAGGGTAAAATTGTAACACGACCCTCGTATGGGCAAACGGAGATCGTAAAGAAAGACTTTGTGAGTTCTGAATTTAAGCTAATCACATCAGAACGAGGGTCAACCACCGCCGTTTCTACCAGTGATTTGACTAAAATTTACTCAACCTGATTACATATTTACAAATATACCACCTCTTTTTCCCCAAATAACCCTTTCCCTACTCAGGGATAGCAGTCAACATAGCCTTAACCTTTCTCCTCCCTCTGCCTCCTCTCCCTCTCTTGTCACCACCACCACCACCACCACCACCAACGTTGGAGGCAACTTTCCAGTGAGGAGACTCATCTGAAAACGAAAAAGGAGAAACAGTTTTACGTCTGCACCCAGATTTTTCACCGCCACCACTTTTCATCAAAGCGGAGCTAGCTTTGACAGCCAATGAGGCCATTTCTTCAGCTTGTAAAGGATGTTTAAGCCAACTCAAGGGCAAAGCAAAGTAAAGTTGACCAGGTTGAAGCTCCTCGTCTTCCTCGATGGCCGATGCGACGTCGTCGAAGTCCATCTCGTCTGAGTTGCAGATAAAACACATGGGGTTCCTTTGCAAAACATAAGAAACCTTAACAGGGTAAGGAAACTCTTCTAACCTCCCATCTTCAAGAATCAGCTTAGCCGTTGCTACATGAGTTGAATCGCATGAACTACAAATACCCATTTTCGAATTCGTATTAATAATGTTTGTCTTTTTTTTTTTTTTTTTTAGGGAACTCAACCTCAGTTGTTTCGAGTTTGACGGTCTCTGGGGGGTGAGTTTATATAGAAGAGAGAAACAAGAGGCCTCGAATATTGGACCAAGATTCCACGTAGGATTTTGTCGTGACGTGGTAGTGAGCTTTTTTATGTGAACAGTGGGCATGGGTTGCCAGTCTGTATGCTGGTGATGACAGGTTGTAACATAAGTGCTAAGAATCAGCGTCCTTTAAAATATTAACCCTCCTTTCGAAATGATATTACACTACATGGACTGTCGTGTTAAAAGCCGATACATAGCTTGAACGTTTAAATGAAGAGTTTGTATTATATAAATTATTTTTTTAAAATCAAGTGATATAATTTATTTTATTAATAGTGAATAATTTTATAAAATATCAGTAAATCAAATCATTTTATTCAGTAAAAATTTTTAAAAAATAAATATAAATTATTTTTATTTAAATGAAGTGTTATAATCTAATTTACTATCTGTTGAAGTTGTTTGTGGTCCTGCAACACAAAAAAGGTTAGAAGGGTGCCAGAATTGGTACTCCGGAGCCCTCTCCGATGTTTAAGTTAGTAAGCGGGTGTTTTAGAGATATAGCGATGGAGATTTAGGAAAAATGGAGAGCCAGCCAGAGAGACGATCCCTTACCTTTGGGTTTGCTTACCCTTTTATAAGTGTTGTCTAGAGACATAGTATCAGGTGATTTGATGGTGATGTGACTCACGTCGAGCTAGGTGTCAGGCCTTATTGTCTAGTGCTCGGCCCAGCCGGCCGGCCACCCCTTCAGTAGATGTCAACTCCGCATTTAAGCTACCGTCGGAGGTGTCAGATTGGTGTCAGATGCGGTTAGGCGATCGCCCTAAAGATTACTGACGATCAACTATGATCTTTCATTAGGGCGGTCGGCAACTATAAAGGTCTAACAATTGTCCCCCCCCGCTGTCCAAAATGGAGGTCATAAAGTGACTCGTCATTTTGGACATGTGTGAGTGGGGGCCTTTGCGGGAGGCGAGGCGTTGTAACTGGTAGAATTAATGCGGTAATAATGGTAGAATACGGAAGGTTGGGGCCAAGGAATAAGAGTGGAACACGTGGCCTGACGAAGGATTCGAAGGGCGCTTTTAGGGGGATATGGAAAGGCGAGAAGGACACATATCAGAACGGGAAAAAGGTGCCAGGCTGGCGGAGGCATATGATGGCGACACATGGGAATAGGGGAAGATGAAGGGTTGAGGATATGCAGATATATAATGGGGGTGGGGCTGAGGTGATTTTGCCATTTTTATGGAAAAATTAGAAAGAGGAATGAAGCAAGTTGTGCGAAGAAGAAGTAGTGAGTGTTTGAGATTTGGCCGGTAAAGAGTTTTTATAGAGTCGCAGCACGTTAACGGTTTTGTGTGTTGTTTGGCAACAAGCGTTCGTGTGGAGGTGCGAATAAGGGTGTTGTGGAAAGTAAGGCCATTGTGGGGTAAGTTTCGGTGAGTTCTTGTGCTTTTTACTCTGTCCTTTGCATTGTTGGAGGTGTAGGTATATATGGTAAGGAAGGTTGGTATATCGGTGAAATCGGTGGCAAGAAAGGGGAAACTAAAGGAAGCGAGGAACGAGGTGAGGGTGATAATGGGACGGTTAGCCCAGGGGGGAATGACGGACCAACAAGTTTGAGAGGAAGAAGAGAAGGTGGTGAGAGAAGTAGAGGCTGAGCAGAGTGGCGATCAGGAAGAGGGGTCGGTTGAAGTCGAAGGTGATGAAACGATCGCCATGGTGGACACCGAGACGGTGGAGAGGCATGTGGGTGTGATGAACATGCAAGTAGTGTGGAGGTGGCTGTACGATAGAGGAGTAGATCTGGAGAGATACCAAATAGCTGAAGCGGGGCCGCAGAAGCGAGCAACATACGCCAAAGGCAACAGCATGGTGTTTTACTTACACATATTCAAAGCAGGCTTCCACTTGCCACTGAAGGCGTTCTTATGCGAGTTGATGGAGGAATATGAATTGTCGCCCAACCAACTGAAATCGAACAGCTCGACGATCCTCCTGATGTACTTCTTGGTGTGCAAGGAAAAGGGTTGGCGACCGTTGACTGGGGTGGTGAAGAAGCTCTATGTTCTAAAGCGGGCTGAGCCCTGCTTTTACTATCTACAAGCAAGGGAGGGAGGGCGAATGGTCATCGATTTACCGTCGAATGTTCATATGCGACGGGACCAGTTCTTCATAGTGACCAAGAGGGCGGAAGCCGAATGGGGCTTTCCAGTGCGTTGAGGTACGAGGACAAGAGCCAGCAATGAGAGGGTGGCCCTAGAAGAGGCGGAGAAGGATCAGGTCCTCTTCTCTAGGGGTGGATCAGTGAGCAGCAAGGCATACCTGATGTTTCGTAACATCCAGAGGGAGTGCCTTGGACGAGACCTGGACGATGTGCTTGAGGGATTGGTGCATCCCATTGGGCGTCAGAGGCGACGTCGGTTGTTACGACGTCAGAGAGGTATAATTTCAATTTTTTACGTCGAGTTTGAGTATGGTGTGCATGGTGATGATGATTGTTGAAAAGGGGTGTTAACTTTTGCAAGGGAGTAGGTGGCTGAGGAAGGGATAAAAGATGTGGAAGAAGGGAGGGTTGTAGGGGAGGCAAGAGTGGGGGGAGTGGCAAGGGGGGAGAGGAAGGCGGTCGCCAATCATATCAGGGAGTGGATGAGGGTATTTATTCTAGTCACTTGTAAAGGTGAGAAAGTGTGCGAGGGTACTAACTTGGGTAATTTGTTTTGCAGGAATGGATCCACTGCAGGTGGCATTGGCATAAAGGACAGTTCGGCAGGCTGCTGCGGAGAGGGTTGCGACTAGCCAAAGAAGGGGAAATAGGAAGATAGGCGAGCTAAGAGATGCTAGGGCAGGTGAGGGAGCTGTTAGAGCGTTCGCTGGTCGTCAAGAGGCTGTGCGGCATATGACTCCTGACGTGCTTGCTACAGTACCGGCAGAACGACCAGTGGCAAAAATGGTCGGGTCAAGCGGTGGGCCCGCACCTCGGATAACCTCACAGCCAAGCACTGCATCGGAAAGGCCACGAATTATGCATGGTGGGCACAATTCAGCCGCTGCAGGTATTCTGCAGAACGGGCGGGTGCCAGACTTTGAGGTCGCTATGAGGTGGGCGATGACGGGTTTGGCTGGAAGTGACCGAGAAGCCCTGTCAAGGAGGAGTCCCGCGCAGAATTTAATTGTGACGATGATGGGGTTGGTGGAGGCGCTGCACTGCCAAACAGTATATACCTGTCAGATGACGAACTGGCTGGAAAAATTCAATCAGCAGGCGTCAAAGATTGCAGAGCTAGACGCCCAAGTTTTGAAGCAGAAAGAGTCGGGCGCCAAGCTGAAGGCGTCCATGAAAGAAATAGAGGACAAGAGGATGACCGAGATAGCCGAATTGTTGCTGAGGTGTGAAAAGGCGGAAGCGGCTGCCTTAGAGTCGGCAAGAAAGCTGAAGGAGCGGTATGCAGAGTTGGCGTCTGCAAAGTCTAGGGTTGCTGAACTGGAAGCTCAAATAGGCGAACTCTATGGTCGCCATCAAGACGAGATGAAGAAACAACAGGAGAAAATTTTTGACAAGCTGTTTGCCGCTGTGGATTAATATCGTCGGAGCGCTTTATACGGGGTCCAACTACTGCGGGGGCCTTTGGATTTGCGGGCGGTTGACTTGGGTCGAGTGTATGCGTCCCTTGAAGGCTTTAACGTATTACTGCCCAGCCATCAAGAAGTCGAAGCAGGGTGAGTGATAGATGCGACCTTGATAACCCCTCCAGCAGAAGAGTCAGAATATGGAGAATCTGGGGATGAAGCCGGCATGTCGTCAACTAGGGAATAGGCTAGGAACATACATGTAATTATAAATGCTTGTAAATAACTTCTGAAAATTGAAAAAAAGTTTTCTTGGGTGAATCAAATTTGTGTTGACTGCTTGCATGTCTCGAATAGCTGTGCTGTCGAGTGGATTGATAATACGAGGTCCAGTCCGTTATTGGAAAGAACTTGTTCTGATGAGGCGAACGCTCTTTTTTTTTGGTAACTGAAATGGTGAGGATGAGAAAGGATGTCTGTGCGGCAAGTGTGTTATAGCGATAAGAGTATATGCTTGGGCGGCGATTGCATCGTAACAATAATAAGACGTGACTGGGCGACAATTGCGTAATAGCAATAATAAGAGGCGCCTGGGCGGCGATTACGTAATAGCAATAGTAAGGAATGCCTGGGTGGCGATTGCGTAATAGCAATAGTAACGAATGCCTGGGCGGCGATTGCGTAATAGCAATAGTAAGAAATGCCTGGGCGGCGGGTGCGTGGTTGTAATGAAAATGCGAAATACAATATTTAAGGCAGAATTGAAAAAAGGTAATGTTTACTATTGAAAGCAGGCATACTTACAAATAATATTTTTTCAAGTGGGTGGCGTTCCATGTGCGAGAGATGGGTCGTCCGTCCAGCTCGACGAGCTTGTAAGCACCATAGCCCAGGACCTGGTGGATTTGATAAGGGCCTTCCCAGTTGAGTGTGAGTTTTTATGCTCTCCTGTCGGTAGACTGACTTCGCAATTGCGGAGAACAAGATCTCCCACCTGGAATTGGCGATTGAGTACATGTCGATTATAATACTGGCTAACCTGCTGAGCACGTACGGCCATATGGATTGCTGCATCTTCTCTAGCTTCCTCGAACAGGTCTAGGTTAGCCTTGAGGTGTTCAGAGTTTAAGTCATGGTCAGGATAAGCAGTGCGGGTACTGCGGACTCCCATTTCAGCGGGTATCACGGCCTCGGTTCCGTAGGCTAAACTAAAAGGGTGGCATCGGTCGCCTGCGTAATAGTTGTCCGTATTGCCCAAAGTACTTCAGGAGTTTTGTCAACCCAGGTGCCTTTGGCGTCATCCAATTTCTTTTTCAGAGGCTGTAGAATATTCTTGTTCATGGATTCAACCTGGCCGTTGGACTGAGGATGAGTAACAGAAGTGTGAACTAGGCTGATGTTGAAGCGTGAACAGAAATTGTGCAGCTTGTCGGCTGACAATTGTTTGCCGTTATCTGTAATAATAACATTGGGTATCCCGAATTGACAAAGAATGTAACACCAGATGAAGTTTTTCATGTTGCGGGCAGTGATTATGGCGACTGATTTCGCTTCGACGCATTTGGTGAAGTAGTCGCAGCCTACCAGTAAGAACTTTTTTTGGGTGAATGCAATAGGAAAAGGTTCCAATATGTCAATGCCCCAGGAGCAAAAGGGCCAAGGACTGAAGATATGTTTGAGTGCCTCCGCTGGTTGTATGGGGATGGGGGTGAATCGTTGGCATTTGTCGCATTTTTTGACGAGTGCTGTAGCATCTTTCCTCATGGTGGGCCAAAAGAAGCCTTGGCGCAAGGCTTTTAGCACTAGCGATCGCCTGCCGAGATGATTGCCGCAGACACCTTCATGAATCTCTTTCAAGATGTAAACCGCTTCTGTGGGTGTGAGGCAGTGGAGTAATGGAAGAGTGAAAGACTTTTTATATAAGAAGTCGCCCAGAATGGTGTACCTTGATACTCGTTTTTCTAATCGTCTCTTCTCCAACGGATCAGTTGGGAGTTTATTGTACTTGAGGTAGGAAAGAATCAGGGTCATCCAGGTTTTGTCAGTATTATCCATAATGTGAAGCACGTATCGATCGAAGTTGGGGGTCGGGAGGCTTTCAAGGAAGATTTTGCCCCTTGTGGCAATGTTGATGGTACCGACCAACTTTGACAAAGCATCGGCCCTGGAGTTGTCTGCTCTAGGGATTTGCTTGATTGTAATATGGGCGAATTGTTGGGAGAGATGTCGCACAATCTTATGGTATTTGGCGAGTAGAGCATTTTTGAAGTCGAATAGGCCGTTGGACTGGCCGGCCATAAGTCGTGAATCTGTATGGGCGATTAGGTGATTGGCGCCCAGGGTCTTGGCTAGCTCTATTTTGGCGATTAGGGCCTCATATTCAGCAGCGTTGTTAGAGGTGGAGAATAGAAATTCGAGGCCATATTGCCACTCTTAGCCATTTAGATCGATTAGTGATATGCCGGCACCACCTTTAGATTGGCCGGAAGAACCATCAACAAAAATGTGCCACTTGTCAATTTTATGAGGGGGTTGAGATTGACAGCAAGAGCGATCGTCGGTCGGGTGAGGATCCTGAGAAGCTTCTTTAGATTTCGAGAAAGAGCATTCAGCGATGAAGTCCGCGAGCGTTTATGCTTTGATGGTTTTTCTCGGACTGTATGTGAGGCCGAATTCACTGAGTTCGATGTTCCAGCGAACAAGACGTCCTGCGAAATCGACTTTTAGAAGAACGTCTTTGAGAGGTTAGTTGGTGAGTACGGTAATTGGGTGCACCTGGAAGTACTGCCTTAGTTTCCTTGCTGCGGTGACCAATGCAAAAGAGAGTTTTTCAAGTTTGCTGTAATGTACTTCGCTAGCTTGTAATGCACGGCTAACGTAGTAAACGGGATACTGATTACCCTGTACCTCTCGTACCAAGACTGCAGTAATGGTTTCATGCGAGGCGGCGAGGTACATAAATAGCGGTTCGCCGTCCTTTGGGCTGGCGAGTAAAGGAGGGGTGCTGAGATAGTGCTTCAGTTGGTCAAACGACTGCTGACATTCTTCGGTCCATTTGTATCTGGTCGCCTTCCTGAGGAGTCTGAAGAATGGTAAACATCTCTCGATGGATTTGGAAATGAAGTGGTTAAGTGCAACTATTCGTCCCGTCAAGCATTGCACTTCTTTAGTCGTTTGTGGCGGGCGCATCTGTAAGATTGCTCTGATTTTTTCAAGGTTGGCTTCAATGCCTCTGGAGGAGATCATGAATCCCAAAAATTTTCTTGCAGAAACACCAAACACGCATTTCAAAGGGTTAAGTTTCATCCTGTACTTACGGAGTATGCTGAACGTCTCCGTAAGATCATCGATGTGTTGTTCAAGAGAGGGGCTCTTAACCAGCATGTCGTCCACATAAATTTTCATCGAACGCCCGATTTGCTGTTTGAAGAGTGTGTTGACCAGCCTTTGGTAAGTGGCACCAGAATTTTTCAAGCCAAATGGCATGACCTGATAGCAATAAGTGCCATCCTCGGTGACGAAGGCGGTACTCTCCTGGTCATTGGGGTCCATCTGGATTTGGTTGTATCCTGAGAAGGCATCTATAAAACTTAATAGTCTATGGCCTGCCGAGGCGTTGAGTAGGAGGTCGATATTGGGCAGAGGGTAACTATCTTTTGGGCATGCTCTATTTAAGTCGGTGAAGTCCACGCACATTCGCCATTTTCTCGAGGATTTCTTGACCATCACGACATTAGCCAACCAATCCGGGTACCTTACTTCTCATACAAAATTGGCTAGCAGTAGCTTGTCGACCTCTTCGCGTATGGCCTAGAGCCTCTCCAGCGTAAATTTACATTTTTTCTGCTTTATTGGTGTAGCTCGCGGGTCGACGTGTAGCGAGTGCATGACTACAGACGGGTCAATGCTAGGCATGTCGGTGGTGAACCATATGAATACGTCAGCATGCTTCCTGAGGAACCTTGTGAGTAGATTCTTTTCTGGAGTGCTAAGCGAGGAACCAATGGTGGTAGCTAGCTCTGGATCAGAATCATAGAGGGTAACTTTTTCTGTGTCTTCTGTTGGTTGAGGTTTTTGATCAGAGAAATCGTCTCGGATATCTAAGTGTTCCAAGCTGAGCGGCTCAGATTATGCTAGCGTGATGGTATGAACTAAGGTGCTGGGGTTTTTGCTATGGGTGACGTCTTGCTGGCGTATGGCCATCTCGATGGATATGAGGTGGCATTGTCGGGCAGTTCGCTGGTCAGAACGCATGTACCCAACTCCGGTGGGTGTGGGGAATTTTACCATTAAGTAGTATACTGCAGTGACCATATTCATCTTTTTCATCAGTGGTCACCCGAAGATTGCGTTATAAACGGAAGGCTGGTCAACAATAAGGAAATCAACCATGGCGTTCACGGTGTGTTCGCCGTCGCCAATTGTAACCGGGATGGTAACTATCCCTTTGACAGCTATAGGTTGGTTGGCGAACCCATAAATCGGGGCCGATGGAGTCAGGTCTTTTGCAGTAAAACTCATGCAGAGGAAGGCATCCCATTTCAAAATCTCGACGGCACTCCCATTGTCGATGAGAATTCTATGAACCTTGTAGTTGCCGATGGTGGTCAATACAACAATGGGATCGTTCCCGTGGTCAGATAGGAGTTCTGTGTTGTCTTTGTTGAAGTAGATCGTCCAATCCATGTGCTTTGATCGCTTAGTTGAGATGTCGACCGCCATTACAGAGCGAAAGTGAGACTTCCTCTTTGACTTGCTAATCGCCCATGTTTCTGCCGGACTAACGATCACGTTTATAATGCTGACGATAGGTCGCTTGGGAGCACTCTCACGGCGCTCGTCCTGTGGCCTCCCTATGCTATGGGCATGCGTCTCTTTTTTTACGAATTGCTTGATCGCCCCCTTCCTTACTAATGCTTCTATTGCGTTTTTTAAGTAGTAACAGTCGTCCGTGGCGTGCCCGATGTCATTGTGAAAGTTGCATCGTTAGGTAGGGTCGCACCTACTGCGATCGCCAACCATTGGGGGCAGTCATTCCAGAATACCTTCTCTTTTTATTGTATTAAGAATTTGAGATCGCGGCGCAGTCAAGGGCGTGTATGACTCGTATTTGGTGTGCGAGGCGGGCCATGGTCGCTTTTTTGTTGGGCTTTGCTGCCCCGTTGGGGCTGGCTTTTTCTCTTTGAGTTCTGTTACCAGGTCGATCAGCGAACCGGTTATTCTTTACTCCCCGAATTCCTTGTTGGTCGCGATTTCATGTTTTCGCTTTTCGACTCGCGATTTCAATTTCTTCGGCCTCGGCATATTTCTAAGCCTTCTTGTATAGTTGGTATAACTTCGTGGGCTATGCGTCGGTCAGGGCATATTTCAAATACTTATGGCGAACGCTGGTTGTGAATGCCTGAATGGCCCATTCCTCATTCAGATCCCTGACCTCCAGGGCTACTACATTGAAACGCTTGAGATGGTCGCGAATCATTTCGTCATGACTCTGTTTGACCGCCATTAAGCTGGCCGACGTTTTGGTCGCTGTTCTACACTTGCTGAAATGTGCGAGAAAATATCTCCCCAATGGATCAAAGGTGGTGATAGACCCCGGGTTCAAGGAATACCACCAGATCCGTGCCGGTCCACGGAGTGTCATCGGGAAGATGCGATATTGGATGGCGTCCAGTACATCGCGCAGGTTATGGAAAGCACGAAAATGGTTCAGGTGATTGGCCGTATCAGACTTGCCATCGTAAGTGTCAGGAGAGAGCTTGACTTTGCCAGGGACTTGTACTCATCGAATGTCTGGCGAGAGGGGATTGTGTTCCTCAAATAACCATTCCCAGTTGTCCCTTCTCGGGTTATCGAGTTCCTTAATTTCTTGCTTCAAGGCTGCTACCTGTTGAGCGAGGTTTAAAGTGGATTCAGACTCGCTGCATCCACTGGTGTGATGAGAAGTTCCCTGCGTCGCTCTCTGAGGGACTAGAGTAGAGCAAGAGCTCTCTCCTACTATGGGGCGTGTAGCCCAGTCGGCTGTGGCATTTTTCTCCTGTGTGCTTGACTGTGGGTTGGCAGTGGTGTTTTGATTGGGCCGATCAACAGGTGGAGTATTTTGGTGGTTGGTTTGCGAGTTGACAAGTTGGGCCAATTGCATCTGTGATTGTTGAATGGCGGCCAGTTGGTTGGCAATGGCT
>JBBYHO010000008.1:11787804-11800925 GCA_038382025.1 Adansonia gregorii | reverse complement strand
AAATTTACCAAAACATCCATTTGGGTTGGGTTCTTATCTTGCCCTGATCGGTTTACCCGAGTCCAACTTCGGCAAATTTTTCCCCCCAAATTCGTTCTTTTAAAAAGAAAACAAAATCCCCGTAATTCCATGAGAAAAAAATATATATTATATACAATGGACAAATTAAATTATTAGTATTGACAATGAATATTTGAGGAAAAAAATAAGACTAAATAATCCGTACTTAAACTAGTAAAAGATTATACTCAATAAATTTAAAATTTAAATTTCAATCTTTAATGTATATTTTTTATTTGAAAACTAAAAAAGAATACTATAAGTTATCCCTTTCTGAAAAAGGATTGTATGAAACTCTTCATGTTTTTACCAAATCAGAAGTTTACTCAAAGTCTTCATTTTTTATCGAAATGGCAGACAAATTTGGAGAGTCAAATTTCCCGGGGTACGAGCTGGGCTTTACCTGTTTTCGATTAAGCCCATTTTAGCGAGCAGAAAAGCATCCAAATATGAACCACATCTCCCCAAATTTACATGGAAACAAAGCCCATCAAATCTTCCTTTTTTTTTTTTTTGGATATATGGTGTGGTAAAACTGCATCTCGGAAGGTTTTGTCAAGAAATCAGTCCCCAACTTGATCTGTTGTACATTCCCAAGCCAGGAGGACTTATCTGTTCATTCAAACGAATTAATCTATCAGTTCAAAACTTGCAATCAATGTTTTAGGCAAAGGTCATTGATCTGTTTTTTTTTTTTACCTTTTGTTTCCCTATTGTTAGTTGATAACCCAATAATTATTAAATGCAAATGCACCCAAGTTTCCTGAACAATTTTTTTTTTACTCCCGCTACGAGAATTAGGACACCAACAATGAGAAAATAAATGATAAAGCTGACACGAAAGGCCAAGCTAAATCCCCTGCTGAGTGATGAGGGTGACATAATTTGGACTTAGTATGACATTGCGACCCTACTACAATGACTCATACCAAAACCTTCAAAACCAAAACAGTTCAAAAAATTACAGATGCACGTGTAAAGTTAAGTCTCGGATAGAAGAAAATGAAACAAAAAGATACTCTGTTAGTACAAAAGTAGCTATTGTAGAGATGGTAAATATTAAAATTTAAATTTTATAAAATATTATTTTTTAAAAGATTATTACATAAATTAATTGAATTAAAACAATCAAAACAAATAAATCAAGCAAAATTAACATAAAATCAAATTAAAGTAAAATACATGTAAGGCAAATCTGAAAACTTATAAAATTTCATGCATATATACAATTCTATCATGAATAGATGTGTCACCTTCGAATAAAATAATGTTGACGACATAAAAGCCAACTAATTAACCTGCGTTAGCTAAGTGCTTAGGATACCATTACTAGATTTGATCAAATGTTACCAATTTTTCACAACTAAGAGAATGTAGGAGTGGAGACCCCTCAACCAATTATCCAAAAAACAAAGTCTCAGGGGCCCAATTCTATGACCTAATTGTACTTTGGGAAGACATATAAGACATTCTGCCCCCGTTAAAGTCAGAAATTTAACACAGCCATTTGGCGTTTTATCAACCATTCAAACAAGGTAGGCATCAAGGAATGCCCAGCTTTTGAATTCTGATTATACTCCTGTTATACTAACATCGCCTATAATTATTGATTTTGGCAGGACATTGATTTCAAACATTATTTGAGTGAGAATCTCACCAAACTACTTGTCTCCTAAACATCTCTGACTCCAACAAGCTACTACCAGCACCATTTTAACTTTTTTTTTTTTTACCCCAAATGAGTACCCCGAAGAGGTCTCTTTAAGGTCAGAGACTTTATATTCATAAAAATATTAAATCAAGAATTTAATCAAATTTAAAAAATATACCTAATAATCAAAGATTGAAAGATGAAAAACAGAAACATAGGAAGGAATAATGTTTTGTAATCTTAGTTCGATCCCTTGACTCGTCTCACTGCTCATCTGCAACAGTCCAAAAAGACTAATCATGACCCGATGCTTCCAAATTTCTAAAACTCCAAAAAGCAAATGCCCTCTCGCATCCACTTCAACACAGCTCAAAAATTAAAAACTTCTACTAACAGGTCAGGCTCAGGCATTCACAATCTGCGTCAGTCTTCTCCACTAAATCCGTGGGCCATCCATCATGCCCAGCCATTTTTATTATTTACATCCCATTGCCATTGCCTCAAAGGATGAGATCACTTCAATCAACAAAATTATTGTAAACCAAAGAAAAGCAACTTTTATTGGTTTTTTTTGGGGGGCTTGTTTTTTACATGGCATATTAAAACAATAATTTAACGATTATGTTCCTATGGGGGAAAGCTCTATTGTTGATGATGGTGCCTTCCCTTTGGCGTCTCCGTAACCGTCGATTCATGAGAATCACAAACTTGAGTCTTGAACTTACACCCAAATTTTCTATTCAATGAACCTCTCCAACCACCGCCACGCGGACCTTCCTTCTCGATCTTTTGGATCACTTTCTTCATCGTAGAGCATTCCCTCTCTAGTTGATGCACCCGCGTCCTCATGCTATCCATGTCCAGCCGCAGCACCTGATGCTCCCTCACGGCCGCCCTCCACGTGCTACTCCCTTCCGCCCCACGTGACATCGAAGCCGTTCCCATCGCCCTTTCCTCCTCCTCTTCTTCTTCTTCCTCGTCCTCCTCTTCCACTCTTCTCGCCTCCGACAACCTCCCCGCATTCATCGGCGCCCCTTCCGCCGCCAACAAACTCCCAGCGATCGCGTGACGTAGCTGCAACTGCTCGAAAAACAATACTTGGACGACCGCGCGTAACGGTAACCGCTCGTTTTGTGCCGCGTGCGTGCACGCTTCGAGCGTCAGCTTTTGACAATCTAACACTCCGCATATCTTTTCCCGCTCCGATTCCGGTATCCAAGGATGCGCCTGCAGAAATTAAAAGTAAAAAGCTTAATTAACTAACTTCAATCATGATTTTTTTTAAAAATTTAATCCTTCTTTCCCTAATTGTACCTTGAGGTAGACATCGACAGCTCTGTAAAGTCCATCGTCGAAGTTTCTAGCTTGCTCAGGAAGCGAAATTGCGAGATTATAAAACTTCTCTGGCTTCAAATTCGCGTCAGATGCGATCTCCGAAAGGTAACCGTCTATTAATTTTCCAACGAGCATCAAGGCGGGCAGTCTAACGCTATTAAGAATGTTATTGTTGTTAATTCCGGCTTCAACTACCATTCCTGCCGCGTTTCTCTCTTCTAATCCGTCCAAAAAATAACCTAAAATTCTCTCAATGCAATCAACGTCATAAAGCGTTTCGTTGAGATACGAGTAGCTCGGGATTAAGAGATCGTCTAATGTAGCTTGCTCGAGTTGGAAACCGATCTTCTTCTCCAACATTGCTTTGCTAGATTCAGATGCGTTTAAAATGTTAGCGGTTCGTAATAAACCGAATAAGAACCGCGTTGCGGTTAATGATGTGGAAGGTCTCTTTTCTAACGGAAGGTTCGAGATTATAGTTTCCAAAAGCTCTCTTTGTTCACCCTCCGAAACAACGGAGGCCGAGGACGATGAAGGTTTCCGATTTGACCGCGACGTTCCAGGAATGTACTTCTTAGCGTAACACATAAGGCAGCTTTCGATGATCTCTGGACTCAGATCTCGCGTTTTCAACGTTAAAATCAAGCGTTTAAACAACGGCAAACTCATCATTACCAGATCTTCAAACCACGACTCTACATTGTTCGTTAGAGCTATAGTTTTTCTTCTCAAACCAGTTTCGATTCCGTTCCATAAAGCTTGACTCGAAGCGCGTTTAGCTTCAATGATTCCGTCATTCACTGGCCAGCCAAACAGAGTCGGATCAGTAGAAGAAGCTCTCGAAGCGATGGAATCAATCAATCTCTGAACAATGCCTAAAGATTCAACTAAAATCATCACTGATTCGCATGATTTTAACGCTTTGATCGATTCTTTAAGGCTTTTAAAAACAGATTGAGCAAGGAACCTTTCGGTTTTGGAAATAAGGTTATCTTCAGAGTATTCATCAGTCATTTCGAGAAATTCGGCGGCGCAACGAAGAGGAACGACGGTGGAGGAGGAGAGGTCGATCTTAACACCGTAACAGAATTTGGCGGCGGTTTCAAAAGTGTCCGAACCACCTGGGAAATCCGGAAGAGATATCTGGTATTGATCTTCTTCTTCATTTTCTTCTTCTCTATATTCTTCTGTTTCCTCTTCTTCGATTTCAGTCTCGGTTTCACGTTGCTTTTGTTTGCTAACGGTTTCAGTTGATAATTTCCGACCTTGCTCTTTTATTAACCGATCAAGCTTTCGGCTTTTGGATATCAGAGGAAACTGAAAAAATATATATATATATCAAACAGAATAAAAGTATTTATATTAGTGAACAAAAATGAAAATTCCAAAGCTTTTCTAACCTTATGGAGATGAAAAGTCATGTCGTCAACTTCAATTATAATGTCACTCGGTAATCCAGTGGCACAAAACCTGTAAATCAAAATGAGAAGAAAAAAAGTTACATTTTTTTTTGGAGGATCAGAAACAAAGGAAATAAAAAAGGAAGTGAAAGTGAAAATCTAACCATGCTTGGCCTTTAGAGTAAGATTTGTCAGCTGCCATTTTTTTCTTTGATGAAGTTGAAAATATTTTGGGTTTTCAGAAACTGTTCTGAAAAAACCTAAAGCAGATTCATTTAGGGTTTTGTTGGTTTTTTTTTTTTTTTCAAGCTTTTCGGTTTAGGGAAGAGTGAAGAAGAATGAAGGGCGAATGCGGTGAAGGTTAGGTTTTTGGAATGAAAAAGCAATCGGCAATATAAAAAGAGGGGAAAGACTAAAGAGGATTGGAATCCTACAAACTTCAAACCGGGACAAATGAAGCTTGAACAAATTTCGAAAAGCGAGGATCAAATTTTTTATATAATAAAGTTTTCTTTTTCTTTCTATTTCTTCCTTTGAATCACGTCAGAAATCTCAAGTCCCAACCACTCCATCGCTCTGTCTTTGTAAAACGTCGAAAGAGAGGAAAAATGGGACCGAGAAAGATAGCTTTTGGAAAGGATAAAAAAACATACAAAGAAAGTAGCTATTAACCCATTGCCTTCCATTTGAGTAAATAAAAATAATGCATTGTTTTATAATTACTTATTCTTTTTAATAGAATAATAATAATAATAATCACAATGGTGCCAAAAACAATATATAATGAAAGTGATAACTTATTATAATGTAATTACATAATGAAATTAGAAAAGAGTAATTCTAGTTTATTCAATAATGACCTTTTAATTTCTTTCCATTGAGGCTAGATATTATAAGGAGGAAATTTCTAGTTTAGTTGATTCAAATTGAAGTTTGCTTAATAGAGAATTATCAACATAGTTACTGAGTAGTGACTACTCTTTGCTTATTTGGCCATTGCTAAATATTGTGACTTGGAAGCTTTATTTTTTTCACATCATAGCTATTAAGAAATTATTGGATTTTAGTTGCTTTTCTTATTTCGGGGCTGAAATATCTTAATCAAAGTTGGTATAAGATTAACAAGAAACCAAAAATCCCATAAGCAAAAGGACAGGATCTTGGCTTGTCCATGATAGTTTAAGAGTCCTGTTAAAATGCCATAGAGACTACAACCAATTGAAAAGGAAATTGATATTCCTTTCGTCAAATTGTTCCTTTGAAGGGGGAAGAGAAATTGAAATTTTGGGTTTCCAATTCTACAAGTAATAGATCCATTTGTTATTAATACAGTCATGTGAGAAAATAAATGGCCATTGGCCATATCTAAGCACATGACCCACATAAAAGAAAGCACCACATCTTAAAAATGGTTGATTTCCTCTTCCTTTTTTTTTTAGTTTTTATTTGAAACTTCAATCTATTTTTTTATTTGTTTCTTATTTTAGAATTTTGTGAAAATTTCAGGTCTGAAAACAAAAAGTATGGCACTGGCTTCATTTATAGCAACATGTCCACCCTTGTAGGTTGTATCCTCTCCCTTGCTTGCATTTAGTAGTGTACATTATAACATTAATGAGGCAAACTACAAAGGAAATTTACTGAATCACCACCCATGATAGTTGACAGCCGTGCCGAAGCAAAATATAATACAAATTTCCCTTAGGGATGGGGTACATGGAGATGGAGGAGAGACAAGGGAAAGTGTTGGGATTAGACATGAATTATTACTCTCCTTGATTCTTTCTTTATTCTTGTCAATAGGTGATGTCTTCCTTGATTGTTTCAAGGATGGTATAAGAATAGAGTCATATTCATTCAGTTATTATATATTAAAGCATTAATGTAATGATCAAATAATTAGGTTGAGACGGGGGTGGTGGTGATGTCAAAAACAAGCTTGCGCATTCAAAGCTGAATATTCTGCTAATAATTACCTTTGAATGAATATTGAAAGATAGAGAAAATCATTGAGGAAGTAGACTAAACTAATGGAAGCACTTTTATTTCCGAATTTCACATGGTTAGGTTAGGTTAGGCAGCTAATCATAAGACAAAGGATAGTGGTTTTTGTCAAATGTGGCGCATAATTAGAGTATCCAATATTAGACATGATATTAACTTATTATTAAAAATAATTAAAGTAAGATAAATAAATAAATAAATATATCATAAATATACAAATATCTCAAAATTTATATAAACATATAATTCTTCAAACATGATTATAATACAACAAAAAATATAATCACAGACAAATTATTAATGCTATATAACTACACAAGTTCAGCCGGCAAATAGTTGGCTTGGCTTCAAAATCCCATTGTAAACTATATGTAGAGATTTGATCGACAGAAAAGTTTAGCTAGCAAAAAATAGGTCCTATTCTATCAACTATTTGCAAACCAGGGAATCAATGAATTAAAAAGCTTGGCAATGTTTAATAGATCTTCACCGAGAGCAACAAATGGAAAATGCACATAAGTTCATAGCATCACAAATTCCAATCGAGTTTTAAAAGGAAGAATCCGTTAACATCAAGCATTAGCGTGGGTAATGGTTCAACACCATACCCCCAATGACTACTCATTTGTACTACCAAATACTAAGCATGCATTATCAGAATCTAGGACCAAAAACATCAAGAGGCATTGCTGCCATCTCCTTTTTCCGATGATGGGTCAGTGGCAGGTTTCTTTGTTGAGCTCGATTCTACAGTTCCTGTACTCATCAAAACACGCTTCACGCCTCTTCCTACAACGCCAAGATGTGTGACTGTCGCAGCCCCATTTGTACGAGCAGTGGAAACAGTTGGAGAATCAAAATCTCCATTGCCGTTAACAGTAGCCATCTGTGATGAGCTCCCCACAGCAGGAGATGCACTCTTGTCACCTCCCCTTGCCCTTGCAGATGCCATTCCCAGGATTTCTGCTAAAATTGACTTTGGGTTGGAGACCAGCTGCTGTAGATCTTCAAGCTGCAGATGCAGAAAAAGGCAGACTAATAAAGTAAGATATACATTAATGTTTTAGTTCAAACAGATAATCAAAATTGCACTTGCCTTCTTTTCCAGATCTTCAGCTAGGCCAGCAAGTGTTTCAATTTCTGCTTCTTTATCTTTGACAGATTTAACATTCTGAGAACCATTGGAGGACTGTTGTAAACTGTCATCCAATTCAGATGCAGCTGATGAGCCTGAGGAAGTCTTTACTTCATTTGAGAGCCGCTGCAGCCGAGACTTGCAAACTGAGATGGCCTTCTGACAGTAAGGTATTGCTTCTTCGGGCTTTGAGCCAATCTCCAAACACATACATATTCGAAAATTTCTAAATTATAGGGTTAAGCAGTAAAATTAGAACCTGAGTGAAATTAAAGGGGGGAATTGGGGAATCCACATTTCTCTTTTGACTGGTATGCGTTCATTGACCAAGATACCACACTATTTATTATATACAGAGTGCCAATCTCAATAACAAAGATATTTCAACCTTATCAAGGATACAGTTCAGCTATTTGTCGGTTATCTGGTTCAACCAACCGTTGCAAAATGGATAGAGCTTTCTGGTAGTCACCAAGTGAAGATTCAATGTCCTCTAAAGAAGCATAACAGAAACAAAAATTGACATTGTCGGTGAATAAGATGCTTTAAGAAAAAAAACTATTGTCAAAATTCAAAAAGAGGGTTCCTCCATTGCCCCACCCACCTCCAACATGCACATGCAACTAGCAATTATGAGTAATCAAGTACTGACCTCTTTCCAGGGCAACCTCAGCCAATGCTGATAAAATATCCACTTTCTCCATGGTGTCACCCAACTGTTGTTTTTCGGCAATTGCCCTGGCAACATCTAGCATTTTCCATGCCAAATCCAAGTCAGACTCATCCATATCCTCATCTGCTTCAGCCAAATCATCATTGTCGCTATCATCACTTTCCTCCTCATCTTTTCCGCCTGAAGCACATAATGATATAACTTAAATATGGGTAAAGAACATTGCAGTTTTAGTTTATGGGCAACGTATGCAACAATGACTATAAAATTGATCGTAGAGCAAAGGCAAAAATATCAAGACAATGAAAACGATTCAACTACATTCAAGTGTTTATGCTCAATTCACTATATTTAAATAATCCCCTTATGAATACATACTGCCATCCTGTTCGGTATTAGTTGATACAGAAGCGACCAAAGATTCATGAGTTACAGCACTTTTACTCAACCCTTCTTTGTTCGATTCTTGCTGAGCCTCACCCTCCCTTGGTACAGAAACCAAAGGATCAGCCTCCTCTTGAGCTTTGTACAGCAGTGCACGCCCGTAGTGATAGTACGCCTTGAGACATTCGATTGAAAGTTCGCCATGATATGCAACCCTAGTGTGAAATGAACATAATTTTAAGAACAAAGTAACAATCTCGAAACATAACAAGTAAATTAAGCTACTGAATGGAAAATCTCTAAAGTCTAAACCTCCGTTTGGTTGTTGTTGCCGTTCCTAATGGCATTTTCACTTCCTTAAAAAGATGTTCATCCAACATAATTACTTCACACAATAAAAGATAATAATGCATGTTATTGGAAAAATTCAATATTTTTATTTTTAAACATAAGAAAATGAATTGGAAAAATATTGTAAAACCAAGCCCTAAATCATGAAATTAATTGTAATAGTTCATTTTCATTTCTTCATATAACCCTAAAAAGAAAGAAAATTTGGAAAAATATTTAAAAAAACAAAAAGAGATGAAATGAAACTAAAGCCAAAGGTTTAAACCTGATTTCTAGGGCGCGGCTGAAGCAATCAACAGCTTCGGCGAAATCATTTTCTTTAAAAGCCTTGGATCCTTTCTCCGTTAACTCATCTGCGAACTCCAGCGTCTTCTCTCGATCAACATCCGAAGCGGGTTCACAACTTTTAGCATTGTTGTTATTGTTGCATGTAGATTCGGTTCCCCCTTGAACCACAGATTCGGTACTGGCTTCGATTGAACCTTGCGTTTCTAGGGCTTCCACCATTTCCGGCCCTGGAGTTTGCTCCGTCTTAGTCAACGACTTCTCTGATGCCGCCGCCGTAACTTCTTCTTCAGCCATCACTCTTTTGCTTTACTAATTTTACGAAAATGCAAAACAAAGGAAAATTGAATGAAGTTTTGGCTTTTGGGGGTTTCTCTTGCGCCACCTTCAAAAACCCTTTCTGGCTGAAAATCACGTAAAATTGGAATTTCAAGACTCAGGAGGAAACACCGAAACTTGAACGACGGCGTTTTAAGGGGTAAAAGTGTGGTACAATGAATAAAGCATCTTAATCGTGCATTATTAAACTCAATATTTTAATTTTAATACTCTTAAAATTATAATAAATAAAAAAATTAACAATATTAATAAAAATTATTTAAATATTAATAAAATATTAATTAATATAAAATTTTTAATTTTATATAAAAATAAATTTAATTTAGCATCAAAAATTTTTTATAAAATTTAAAATTTTATATCATACAATATATTAAAATTTTATCAATATTTAATAAATTTATTAACATCATTAATTATTTTTTATTAATTATCATTTAAAAATAAAAAATAAATTATTAAATATAATAATATAAAATTTAAAATATTTGTAATAATATAAAAATTAAAAAACTATCCCCCTTGTAATATATATATTCTTAATAAACTTTTACTTGCTTTGGAGAGATAAATTGATGAAGGATATTTTCGCAATTGAGAGAGAGCAAAACGGCTTTTAAAAATTTATTAGCTTCACGCGAATTTGATTTCGGACCATCAGGTTGTGAGGAAAGCAACGCTAAGAGCTCCCACAATTTCGCCACCTGTACTCCACTCTCTCTCTCTCTCTCTCTCTCTCCGTCCACAATGTGCGCGACGCGCACCCTGGACGATCCGTCAAGGCGCAGATTAGTAAACCTGCTCCGGTGGTTTCTCCCTCGAACAGGAGGCAGCTTCTGTTCTTTCTTACGGCAACGACGGCATTGACAATTAGAGAGCCGGCGTCGAATGCGGAGGATATTCCGTTGTTCGGTTTAAGGAAGAGGTTGAAGAGCGCGGAGAAGGAAGCGGTGGAGATCGTAAAGGAAGGGTTCGAGACTGCGTAGAAAGGGCTGAAGACGGTGGAGAAAGGGTTGACGACGGCGGAGAAGGAGATTGAAAATGCCGTTAGTTTTGGCTTGTTCTCTCACGCGGGTGCTGTGGGAGCCGAATCCCTCGCCGTCGTGGTAACTTCTTCTATTGTTAACGGAATTTTAGGCTCCGTGCCCCAAAATTCCTGATTTTTGTTTTCTATATTTAATTTGGTTTAAAGTATTTTCATTAATCAAAGTAGTTATTTATTCTTGTTTTAATTCAAGTAGTATTTTTTTTTCTTGTTCACTAATCAAAACACTGTCTTTAAATACTTAATATTACAATTAAAAGTTCTCTTGAATTGTGATCCGACTAACAGAATTAAACTTTGATCAAAACTAATGTTGATTTTTGGGAGGTCTCATTCATTCTCGTCGAGATGCATTACCCAACAAGCTATTTGTTGAAGGTGAGCTTTGTTCACTCACCCAATGATCTTGAACTGAAACAGGGGAATTAATTTCGATATCATCCAATGAAGTTGAACAATCTCCTCCCCTTTGCTTCATCATCAACCTCCGGCTTCTTCCGAGGATAATTGATGACTTGATCACTGTCTTGGTAGTTGAAGATGTCTCACTTTCGTCGTCGTCGTCCGAGGATGGACAAGAGGAAACCGTTGGTGATTCGATACACATGCATGGGGCCCAAGCGCTGCGCCTGATGTGTTCTAGCTCTTCCGCGACTTCGATCATTGTTGGCCTCATGTCCGGATGAAACGCAAGGCATCTAAACGCTAGCTCAGCCACAATATGAATTGATGACAGTGTCCAAGCATCCCTGTCTTGGTCGAGATATGGATCGATTATGTCATCCACGCAGCCTCTTCCGATTCTGTCAGTAGCGAGCGCAGCCAAGTTTACCTCACTATGAGGACGTGAGAAGTCGACCACTTTCATTGCAGTTATTATCTCCACGAGAACAACCCCGAAACTGTATACATCACTTTTATCCGAAAGATGGAAATACTGATGGTATTGAGGATCAAGATACCCCGGTGTTCCTTGAGGGGCAGTTGAGATATGGGATAATTCAGTCATCCCAAGCCTGGAAAGACCAAAATCGGCTACCTTGGATCGGTTGTTGTAATCCAAGAGTATATTGCTAGACTTTATATCTCGGTGAAAAATAGGTGGATTCACGGAGTGAAGGTAGGCAATAGCCTTGGCGGTTTCAGCAGCGATGGTGAGCCTTACCATCCATGGAAGTCCTTCGCCCCTCTCTCTCTGTAGATGCTGGGATAGAGTTCCGTTTGGCATATATTCATAGACCAGGATAGGTTCATCCTCCTCTATGCAGCAACCTAAGAGGCGAACATGATTCGGGTGACTGACAGAAGAAAGGAGCCTAATCTCATTCATTACTTGGTTGATGCTATCAGGGTCTTTATATCTGAACCTTTTTATGGCAACCAAATCATCGTGGATTTTTCCAGCATAAACTGTACCATAGGCTCCAGTCCCGAGCCTATGTTTATCAGAGAAGCCATTAGTTGCTCTTTCAATGTCTCTATAGGCATAGAAAGGAACACTCGAGTCACCAGCAACTTCGCGTAGAAGGCGCTTTGCAATAATCCGTTTGTTTAAGCAATTAGAAAACCGTCGCACGTAGCAACATAAAAGAGCCACGCCAGCCATTAGCAAAGCTCCGGCAAAAAGCCCTAAGAACAAAACAAAATGGTTCATTGGTTTCTTTTCAAGAAGACAATAAAGAAACTACAAGAAGAATGATGAAAAACGATACTCTAAATAGAATTTTATGACTTGTTTTGCCTCATTACCTCCAACCAGAACAACAACTCTTGTAGTTCCTCCGCATTTTCCAGACATGTATTTCGAAACATTGCAGCTAGAATTAGAAACTGATAAACATAGCATTCAGAAAAAGATGGGGAAGAAGAAGAGTGAGTTAGCGATTTTTTCACTTAGAAAAATACAAGCTATAACAAGCGTGGGAAAACTCCTTTAGATGACCATGCAACTTAATTGATGCCCGTTTTGAAGAGCGAACCTTTTTATAAAAGAAAAAATGCTTAGCATTTTGAATTATGAGGAAAATCAACTTAAAAAGAAGCATGAAGGTGAGCAAGCAATTCGAATTACATGAGTCTGACATAAAATTTTAACCACTTGTGGAGTGCGGAGAATCTATGGTGCTCATGAAAATATTATTTGGAAATAAATGTTCAAAGTTTGTCCAACCAAGACCTAAAATTTGCAGTAAAGATGTATATATATACATTGTGGAAACCACAATTTCTAAGTCAGAAGCTCTGAACGAGTAACCTGCTACTAAGGCTGAAGGCTAAATTCATGGCAAACGTTGTTCATTAACTAGTATCATTGAAATTATCAGTAAACGTTAATGGCAAAACCGACTCCATTTTTCTACAATTCAACCACTAACTAAAGAATGCACAAAAAACCCCCTCACCCACATTGAAGATGCAAACTGATATGTAGAAACTCTTCATATTCATTCAGATAATTC